>BSBK01000161.1:0-462500 GCA_027943335.1 Chamaecyparis obtusa
TATATATATATATATATATATATATAGATATAGATATAGGAGCGATATCTCACTCGGCCCTTTATGTATATGCTCTCCTCTTCAAAGTATCCATCTTTGCGGTCATTTCATCTAACTATTGGTGTCGATACTCCATCTCATCTACGTCCACTCCAATTCACATCATCACCACATCAAAGTCTCCTGCATTCACTCTGTGTTGAAGAGTGTCAAGTGTTGCTTGTGCACTTTCCTCTTGTGCTCTCTTAGAGTAATAAAGTCCTTGTATCTGAGAAACCTTCATCTAGAGATTGTGCCTCTCATCTTGTATGGTCATGTGACCCTCCCACTCTATCCTCATCCTACAAAGCTCTCTTTGAATAGCATCATATGACTCTTGGGTCAAAAATATTGTTGATATATGTGGCCCCTATTGGTGGCCTTTCTACAGGTGCATATACCTATGGTCCCTCTATTGTTTCTGGTGATGGTTCTAGTATTGCCTATACTTGTTCATCTGCCTGAGTTTGTGAGGTGTGTACCCTTTGTCTCACTACTGATGCACTCCTTGGGTAGACCCTTTGTCCACTAGATACCCCCTCTCCCCCATCTACTCCTCCTCCATATCCCCTATCATCCCCACCATCATCACCACCTACCACATTCTCATATGTCCTCCCCTGCTCCTCTACCCTCACCTATACTAGGTCTATAAGCCATACTAGTCTATGTGTCACCCACTATTGTGTATAGTATGCATTAACTCCCACATCTGGTACTCGATCTTGTCCAAGCCTCCAAGGAATCAGCTGCATACCCCACCATGATGATCTCACTAACCTTGGATCAACTCCAATCCCCACAGCCTCACCTCACTTGTAACATGTGGGTGTGGGAATTTTTATGATACACAATCCTATACTACACTGAATTGTCTCCTCACCCTTGATGGAATGCATCTCTCCATGATGTGTATTACCATAGTTATGAGCTGGTAGTTAATCTGAACCTATCTGAGGTAATGCATGTTCAAGATCCTATCCTCCCTATCATACCAATCATCCTAGAGCCCCCAAGACTCATATTCTTTGTAAGGTGTCCAATCAAACACCTACATCTTTTCCAATAGCCAACACCTCTAAATGATCCATATTGGATAGTAGGAATGTACCTACATGTATGCAACTCATAGATTTATTGATTCTCTTATGTCCTAATTAGTATGGTCACTTCTATGTACTCCCAAGCCCAAACAAGTAATAGAGTCACCCCTAATCCTAGGCTCCTCTACATGCAATATGCACACATGTGTATATCATGATAGAGCTTTCCTATTATTTTGTACCCCTAGTAGTACACAGTGCCCTCCTTTTTAAGAATCATACTCAGCACCCTCACCCATCCATGTGAGAATCAATATCCTCCTAGTTTGGACACATTTGTCCCCCGATCAGTCCTACCAAGTACAAAGCTAACCATGGCACTCTCATCCTCATTTTTTACCTCCATGGAATCCATATCCTATCCCGTGGAAAACATGTGAACAATCTCTTGAATAATTTATCTATATATGGCTCTTCTCCCTCTAGCACATACATAGAAATTATTCCCCTAATGGGCACCTAGTATATGTGCCACATAGCTAGTAGAGTCACTATGGCATCTACTATCAAAAGATGGAAGTTGGAAGTGTCCAAATTGTAATGCTCCACAAGAGAATTCATGAGAACATTATGTGCTTAAATCTATGGGCTCAAATGCAAATTCTCAAGGGTGCACTACATCACTTGACCCCACTCAGTCGGAGTTAGTTGTGCCTGCAACTCCATAGTGTCTAGCCAACTCTCTCAAGATGCAAGTAGTGGCTCATGTGCCTACATCTAGTTCAAATCATGTCACTTAACATTATTTTATCCTATTCTTCTTATATCTTGGTCCTGATTAGAGTATCATGTCTCCTATCTACCCTAAGACAGTCCTTGACCCCCCAGGTCTATGTCTTTTGATGCTCTTGGGTTTTTTTTTACCTAATTGACTGAGACATTAATTTTCCAATGGAGGCATAGATCGATACATGCCTTGATCCATTGCAAAGATGTGTATGTAGACATCTAGTCTATTGGGTCTCCTATGCACCCTAATCCCCCTTTTTTAACCTATAGAAATGATGACATGTGGATCATCATCTCCATTCCCAAACCCCCACCCTCACAGGCATTGACCAGTTGATCAATGTCTATGCAAGCATTTATTAGTTTATCAACACCTCCACCCATATATTTTTTAAGCCCCCTAATGGTTTTATGACCCTACAATAAATGAAATTTGAAATTTGGTTCCTCTCTCTATCTTCCACCATGGTCTCTCTCAATGCTCTCAATTTTTCTATTGGGATCATTGAAAGTGACCTCACATAGGGCCTTGGGGCCCTACTTATAGCCCCCTCTCTAGCCCATTTTTCATCCCGGTCCTTGTTTTTCATCCTGTTTCCTCATATACTCTGATGATCATGAAAATTTCACCCCTTTCTCATCTATTTTCATCTTTTCTCTTCCTGTCTTTCTTTTTTTTGAGAAAATTTCCCAAAATTAATTTTTTGCATTATTTTCTCAAGGGGGCACACTCTCTCACCGTTGTTTCTTCGACACAACTCTTAGGACCTTGTTTATCTCTAGGCCTTTTGATTTTTTATTTTCTTTGACGTGATATCATTTTTGACACCGCATCAAAGAGGGACAAAATGTAGACACCTAAAAATGTCCTTGGACACACTTATTAATTAAATTAAATTTTATTTAATTAATTATACTTGTTATATTCATCTATATATTTAATTAAATAGGTTTATTCTTCTAATATATTTAAATTTAATATAAATACTTCCCCTTAATGTATTAAATCCTATTTAATACATGTTTCTCCATATATCCCTCTTAAATAAATTTTTAATTTATTTATTCCCTCATGTATCCCACTTGCTTCCAAACCTCATTTGGATTAATTTAAGTTAATTTAAATCCTAAATTCTACCTAAAACCCAATCTATACCTATCACTCTCATCCCACTAAGCCTACTTACAAATTAATCTTGATTAATCAGGCTAATTTTGGAATTCCTCACTTATTTAGCACTAATTGGTTGATCACACATGTGTGAGAAAGTCATCCCAACAAAGCCAACTAACTTCCTTAAATTATCCAACCACATTCTTATACTCTTGTCCCCCACTCCTTTCTCCAATTTTTCTCACACGTGTGAGCAACCTTGAGCCTCTTAAGTGTTAAATGCCAATCTTTTCACATATTTTCCACCCATGTGTGAGAAATTTTGAATTTTTCATGGTCATGTTTTAGTGTATGTGTCCCTTATGTGGTTCCTATGTAGATGCCACATATGTTCCACCTCATTTAAGCCTTCATCCTTGCTCCAAAAATCTATAAATGGGAGCCTTGCCAAGAGAAAATCATCCATCTTTCATTTATAGAATCATAATGCTAGTTTCATTCTAGAATCCATTAGTTTTCATGCATTATTAATTTAGAGTATTTAATAATATCATGTTAGTTCAATTTCTAGTTTTGAATCTCATATCAATCGCATGTTAATATCATGCTAGTTTGAATCATGTTAGTTTAATATAATTGGCATTCTCACACACATCATCTTGGATCATTGATTGTGGCTAGTTTTCCATACTAGTTTGCAAGCCTCTTTGATATCCATTATAGTTTTCATTAGGCTTTCTCCTCCATATTCAAGGTTTGCATATTTTTGAGATCACACATTGTGTTGGGAGATCATGCCCACATCTCCACAAAGAGAAAATCAAACAAGTTCATTAGGTGCACTTGTTTTATCTCATCAAAGGTTGTGTTTTAAATATCTATATATGAATGTTTCTTGACTAACATTTAATTATTTACACATGTTCCACACAGGTCAATGTTTAGGTGTTAAATAGATAATAATAAATCTAACAATGTAAACTATGTGAGATGAGTTCATTAATTAACCATTCCAACACTAACACTCAAAATATAAGAGAAAGAGGGGTTTCCAAACATAAATCTCAATACAACCCAAGTTAGATTAGAAAAACCCAAGAAGATGAAGGGATACCAATGCTAAACCCAAATTATATCAAGGAAGTATGCAAGAAAGTCCTCTTTCATGATTTGATTAAAGATGTGTAAATGTAAATGTGAAATTGACCCAATTAATTTAACGAGAAAGGGAAGATAGATCTAGATGCTAAGTGTATGCAATCAACCCAATTAAGATATGAAAATAGGTCTAGACTAAGAAATTAAATGAATGATAGAGTACTTACCTTGAAATGTGTAGAGAAATAAACCTTTTTTCTTTGAAAACTAAAGATCTGAACTTCTGACTATGGATTTAGGATCACAATAGAAAACCCAAAAAATATTGTTTCTCTCAGATCTCTAAGAACGGGTTGACTTGGTGCAACATGTTCCAAACACTTTTTGATGAAGTCACCGTGTTCTTGGGATGTTGTAGAAAAGTTGACCTAACTCCTTTTGAAATGTCTCATCAAGTAGTTTCTAGATTTGTGGTTGTAATTATAATATCTTGCTCCTGCACATAGAAAAGCTTGCTTTGGGGTTTGGGGGGGTGAGGGCTTTCCTTGGTCAACCCCTAGATTGAGGAATCAACCTTGAAATTAAAATATAAATATATAAATTAAATAAGAAAAATTTAAGTATTCACCTTTCTTGTATAAACCCTTGTCAATAAGGATTTTGTAATACTTGTATGTTGTAGATGTTGAATTTGCAATGACGGATGTGGGAAATCTCCACAAATGCAATGGATCTACCAAAATGACATCATATAGCCATGGATGTAAATGTGCATCAATGAAGAAGATGATAAATTCCTCAAATGTATATCTCCTCCCTTTATGGAAAAAAAAATGCTAGATCTTGAAGAGGAAATGCTCACAAAGGATCCTTGAATCTTGAATGCTTGATGAATGTTTTAATGCTAGAACTTTCTTATGAGATTGCTAGATGATAATGGATCTCTAATGGATATCAAATTAATGTTCATAGATGTTAATGAAAAAGGATGTCATTGGATTGTTAAAATGAGGTTCCTAGGCTTCCTTTTATACTATTTTTTAGGTGGGAAAACAAAGCAAGCTGACAAGGTCACCTGATTTTACCATTTAATTCCCTGAGAGAACAGTGGCCCCAAGATTTAAAATCCCTAGGGAACAAGTTGACCTAGTCAAATTATTCTATAAAATGTTGACTTGGTCAACCTATTCTAGAATAGGTCAACTTGGTCAACCTATTCCAGGGTTGGCCCATAGGGAGCCCTCCCTAAGGTCTCAGAGACTGCAGAGTTGAAAGTGGAACATATGGGACAAAATAGGGGAAAAGGGAGATCAAGCACAAATCCATCCATGGTTCATAAATTTGAAAAAGGATGAGATCTAAAAGGTCTTAAATAATGAGTCTATCCATTCTAATACGGTAAATTTAGCCCCCACTTTAGCGTGAGTATGAGTTTCCTCAAACTCACAGTAAATTAGATCAAAAAGAAAGAGCGGATCTCATCATGACTAAGGAGAAAAAGAAACCATCAAGCCCCTAATAGACTTAAGTCTTCATCATATCTAGAGCCAAAATAAGAGAGATGTCACTAATAAGAAAGTGTAGCCAACTCTCCTAACAAGGTTTGTGTTCCTTATTATGAACTACAGAGGAAAAAGAAAGGGGGTGCAACAAGAGATGGTGTTGAATGGTCTAGCAAGTGTGTGTGGCATGATAGTCAACCCATCGAAGATGAATTGAATGGTCTAGAAAGTGTGTGTGGCATGCTAGTCAACCAGGGATTTTTTTAGTGGTGATTATTTGCCAATTGGTGAATATGTCCCAATCGGTAGATAGAATTTGGAAAATAAAATGCTCGTATAGTGGTTGATCGATTCACCTAGATTTTATAAAATGCTCATATAGTGGTTAGATTGTTTGCCACTATTTTTATGTAATTTCAGTAAGGTAGTCAGGTTCTTCACCCATCTTTCTATTACTATTTCACTCTTATTCACCACAAATTAAATTGGATGTCTTCATCGAGGATCAACATTTGCCAAAGGCCCATTGTCCCAAGTAAAAAATTTATTTACAGTAGGACCCAATTCACCATGCATCATACTTAATCATGTCCCAAATTCCCACCCTATTTGCCCAGTCAATTATTTGAAAATATGCGGGTTCACCAAATATTATTTGTTATCATAAGCAATGGTCGGCCCCTTCACCAAAATGGACGATGGATATTATGAGGTAAAATCTTATGGCTGATATGAAAATGGTTTATTTGTAGTTGTCTATTTAAGAGATATGAGTTTCATTATTGAAACATGTCAGAGAGCAGAGAGAAGGAGACTTCAAGAGATTTAGTTGATTCTAAGCTCACAATTGCATTTGCGATCGGTAGCGAATGACTACCAGTCCATAGTATCTTATTCAAGTAAAATTTTATTGTAGCCATAATTTGTTGGAGATGTCATAGTCAAAGTTAAACAGGAAGAGGACTATTGAAGGTGGAGATGTCCAAGAGAGGCCAACAAAATGTAGAAATATATCTTCATACTTTGGCATGGGCAAATGCAATAGTATTGGTCAAAGTGAGGAAGGTACATCAACAGAGGAACCTATACAATTTGAAGGTTCTCAACCTACACAAGAGTCTAATGAACAAATTGGGGAGCCTAATAAATCTGGTGACAAAGTTGTAGAACCTAATATCTCCAATGAAGATAACCTTGAAGAAGAATTTCAAGTCAAAAACCAGTACCAGGATGAAGTGATCAACTTCGGTGATGATGATGGTTCAATTAATAGTAACACTAAAGGGAGAGGAAAATCAAAAGAAAACCCTAATCATCAATGGGAGATGTCGAGGAGATTTAAATTTGATTGGGTGGCAAAGTATCCATTCATTAAACCCATGGACAATCCAATTGTAGGTGAGCCACCAGTAGAATGCAGATGTACGATTTGTAGTTGGAAGTATAAAAAGGAAAAGTAGTTGCAGCTTAAACTAGACACCATAGAGAAACATGTTGGTAAGGTTTACGAAACCTCAACTATTGATGGAAAGGAAATAAAAGTGGTGAGATATAAAACAAAGGAGCAATGTCAACATAAAAGGAATGCTAAGGAATATTATTTGTTTTAGAAATTTAAGATGAAGCCTGGTGAAGTTCAAGGTTCTATTAATGCTATTTTTGCAAAAGCAAGTGAAGTAGAAGAACACAGAAAATTTGTTCAATTAAGTAATGTTTTCCATATTTTGAGTAGAGGGCGTCGAATGATAGACTATCTAGAAATGAGTGGTTTGATACACCTTCTGAAAGTTCCTAACTATCCTGTCACTCATTGGTTAATAAACAGTGGATGGGAATTGGCAAGTTTTATTGCCCAGGCTGAAATAGAGGATGTACAGAGAAAAATAAAAGAGTCAACCTTTATTGCATTGTCATTAGATGAAGTTATGGCAATAGATAATATGTCATGGGTATGCATGCATGTTTATACTGTACAAAATAATGTCCGCCAACCAAATCTACTAACTGTTGCAAAATTGAGGGACAATGTGACATCAGAAACTTTATTTTAATTAGTAAAGAACCAATTAATGGAATATGGAGGTATGGATGAATTGACAATAGCGAAGAAGTTTATCTTTGTTGGAGCGGATGGAGCTTCAGTAATGCAAGGTCAAAGGAATGATCTTTGCACAAAGATGCAAGCTTCTTGTTCACCATACGTTGTTGGCATTCATTGTATGGTCCACAGGATGAATCTTGCTTTTAGAGTTGTGAAGAAGTTCCCTTTAGTAAACAAGGTTGAAGATTTAGTAAGAGAGTTGTACTCATATTTTTTTCGAAGTCCCAAATGTTTTAGGGAATTTTAGCACTTTGCTGATGGAATTACCAATGGAAACAAGCTTCTTAAAGATGTTGATACCAGATGGATCTCTTTGGATGGACCAGTGCATCAATTTTTTTCTGAATATCAATCTTTGATTGGACTGATGTACAAAAATGGAGACAATGCAAAAAATCAGAGATGTGGCGACCTGCTTCGAAGGTTAAACAATATAGAGACACTTTTGACTTTAGCATCTCTTCTTCCCATGCTAGAATAAATGACGTTCATTATGAAAAAGGCCCAGCAAAGAGCCATGTATATTGCAAAATATGCTCACTTGCGTAAAATGTCATGCCAAGCCCTAGATAGTCTCTATCGAAATGACCTAAATCTATTCGATGAAAGATTTAATCACTGGCAGAAACTGATAGATTTGGACAATCTTGATAATTATTTAAAGATGGTTGAAAATAGGTATTTATGTGTTTGTGTAAGGGGATTTCAAATACCAATGTACTACAATGCCCCAAAGAAGCAAGCTACAAGAATTACAAGGGAAGAGTTTACCAAGATCGTCGAGTCTATAGCAGGTAATGCAAGGGACATAGCCTATAAAGTTTCCTCTAAAATAAGATCCTAATTCCCATATGAACAATTTCTTGAGGCCATGGCAATTGTGTTTCCTCAATATTGGACCTTAAACTCTAAGGAAGATTATTGTAATAGGTTGATGACTTTGATAAAGGAATTTTTCAAATCTGTAGAATTCAATGGAGTGTAGAATTCAATGGAGTGACTATCAATGGAATTTTAGATGAGGGTCTTCTTAGATAGTAATCAGGCACTTTTTGCAAAGACTATGAGGCATCAATATCAATTAATGCATAACCCACATGAAGAGGGCTTGACAACAAGGCTTTGGACAGAACTAAAACAGAGCACAATGTTGTGTGAAGAAATTTTAGAGTTCTTCAAGCTTGTTGATCTATGTCAGACCATGATATTGGGTTCAGTGGAGGATGAGAGATTTTTTAGTGCTTTGGGCTTCCTAACATCAAAGCTAAGAAACAAACTAGACAAGAATTTGGAAACATGCTTGAGGGTCTACACATCTAGGTATGATGTCAATACTTTTCCTTATCAAAAAGCAATGGAAATATGGAAGAAAAGATGCAAAAGAAGAGGGTTGGGCAACACCATTAACCAATCTCCAACAATGACTCCGAGTGGGACAAGTACATGTGGCGATGGGAGTCAGAGAAGTGGAGGTCAGAGTGAAGAAGGCACAAACAAAAATGAAGAGAACAATGAAGAAACTGGAATACCATAATTGGATGATGATGACGATGCAGAGTTGAATTGGTAAATTTAGGAAATTTTTGCTAAATTAGCAGTAGTAATCAATAGGTATTTTTTGAACTTATTAACTACTATATCCTATCATTCAAATTTTAATGTTCATTTTAGAAAAGCAAGAATGTATTATGTTTCATCATTAAAATTTGAGAACAAAAAGTATTATTACTATAGAGTGTATTTTGTAACTTTGTATCATATCATCAATGATCATTCATATTTGAATTTGAAATTCCTGAATGAAATTCTATATTCCAATAGCATATAACAGAGTAAATAAACTAAGAATAACTGAATAAAATAGAGTAATTCAACATACATTGAATTGGAAAACATGAAAATTAGATAGAGCACAATTTGTTTTGTATTCATTTGCAATATATTACAATTTACAGTAGTTCAAAATTTAGAGCAATCTTTGTAGGCCAATCCAATCATCCTCTGATGTAGAACAATTTGGTTCATAGTAGTCACACTCCTGCAACTTCGTTAGCAATTCATATTTGGAAGTGTGACTTGACATCATTGTTGCTTCTAAAACTCCTTTCAAAGTTCTCACTGGTTTGATGAAATCCATGATTGCATCAGGAGATATGTCTATAGGAAGAAAGCGTAAATTAGTATTTATTTTGTCCTGCAACCTTATTTTGTAATTTTCTCTTCCAATGAAGTTATTTGCATCAAATCCCTTAGGCAAACCAAGACTTTCCATGTTTTGTTTCCTTTGTTCCATATTTGTGATCTTCTGCTTAGCTTTTTCATCCAATTCCTGTGCTTCCCTTAGCTTCTCACATTTTTGAATGATACTTGATACCTTTATTGAGGCATCAATGCGGTTCCTAATTCCCTTGTTTGATAGATAACTATCACTCTTACTGTAGAGTTGTTGCATAATATCTTTTGCTTCCTTATCTTTCTTGAAAACATCCATGTTCTGTTCAATGTTCTTATGGAGCTTCAAATAACATACTCTCATACTTTGAAGCATTTCAAACCACTCATACAAGCTATTACACATCACCAATATTTGGCTCCAAATGTGTTCTTTTGCAATCTTCACTAAATTATTACTAGTATTTGTTAAAGTTTGAATTGTATTATTGGCTTTCTTTAGTTCTTCTGCCATTTTTTCAAAATTCTCCCTCTCTTCCACTACTTTGTGTTCCCAATGATTATCCACCTGAGACTCTAACTGCTTTTGCAATTCCCCGTTGGAGGCAACATTACTCTCCACAATTTTAACTAACTTTTTTGAACTGACTCTTTCTTCCTCTAGTTTTTTACTAATTTCTGCCAATTTTCCCCTTAGTGCCTTCAGCTCTGCCTCTGCCTGCTCCTGTTCCTGCTCTATATCTGCTGATGTAGAGGTCAATTTTTTAATCTTTTTCTGTAATTCTTTCAAACTGTTCTCTGAAGCTTTCCTCTTTGCTTTTTCATTGCCAATGTTTGCCTGTAACTTTTCTATATTTTTCTCGAGCTTGGTTTTCTCTCTTTCCACCTTTAGCAATGCATTGTAGACCACTTGATTTGTAGACTTTGACACATTGATTTTGTCCACATTTTTAACTTTGGAAAAATCCATTTGAAGAGTGCTAACTTGAAATTCAGATTGATCTATCTGACTCTCTGGTGGGTTTCCATCTTTTTGTGGTGGAATAACAACCATGAACTCCATCATGTCTCTTTTTGGGTCATATGTTGGTATAACCCTATTGGATGCAGGTTGTTCCTATATAGATACATTAAGGGCACAAGTCTACAATGTCTTCTTTATTTTCTTATTCTTGGTTCTTGTTTCTGCAAATTTATTATAGAAATCTTTGAAATGAAAATCTGGTGTTGCAAAAGGATTTGAATGTTTGAAAGGTGATCCAGAGGCAAAGCTTGCAATGCTTGTTGATCTAACTAATGCTCTTTGAGGATTTAAACTTCTAGAGGTTTTTGTTGAACCTGAAACTGCAAACAGTTCTTTAGGATCGAATGTCATTGTTGTCGGTGTTTTGGAACCAGAAAGCTTTTGCTTCTTGACACTATCTTCTTCTATGGGATTCTATGTACTAGAAAGTTCCCTCTTTAGAGAGGGAACTTGTTGTATAAGTTGGCCAGTCCCACTGGCACCAGTGACACTAGTAGACCCAAGGCCTGCACCACGATCATAAGCACTTTTTTCTGTCTCAATTGTATTCCAAATGCCTTCTCCAGTGGGACCCAAACCACCACCTTTATAACCCATTTTTTCCACAATGATTGTCCCTTTTCTATATGTTTTATGTCATTCCTTGGTGGTTGCAATCTAACTCCCAGTCCCTGGAGTAAATGCAATTGGTGGATTATCATCCTCACTGTCTGGATATTCATCCTCAGTGTCGTATGCCATGTTAGGATGCTCCAAATTCCACAATTTGCTAAACTCTATATCCTCATCTATTTCATCCAGATCTTCACTGGTCTTTGGTTCACCAAGATCCTTTCTCATACTCCAAAAATCATCCATTTTCGTTCTAGTCCATTTTCTATCCTTACAAGCTTCTGCTAAGCTCTTTGGTATATTTTTGTTTGATGGTTGAGCAACTTTTTTGTAGAAATTGTAGGACATCCTAGGTTGTACAATGCCCTGGTTTATTGTTGTCATAATTTGTGATGACAACTGTTCAACTGAAATTTTTTCCTCACCAAAAAATTTCTCCAACTCTTTTCTTACATCATCCTAGCTATCATTTTTTTTCAACTTCTCTAGCAATGGTTTACTTTCATGTTGAAATAAGTTTGTAGAGTTCTTATTAGCAACAAGCATTTTTTGAATGACATTGAGTGGATCATACTTCCAGTACCACTTTAAATCAAATTGAAAAATATCTTTAAAAAAATTTGCCACTTTGAATGCCTTTCTCTCAAATGTTAACCCTCCAATTGAGAAAGGTAAGGAAGGGGATATGCTCTTCTTTGATTGGCCAGTGAAGAGTCTATCTATGCTCTCTAGTTGTACTACATATTCTACTACAAACACCCTATCTATCACATGCATTGGAAGTTTGTGGGGTTGCAGTTCTGACCCATAAAACCTTATTACAGTGTATTCTTCCATTAAGTACCAGTCAACCAATTGAATTGTGCTTCCAAGTTGGATGCAATCCCTACATGAAGCAGACAATCTGGGCATTGGAGTGCTTGTTATTTTTTTGTACAATGGTGCCAAAAAGAATTCTACAAAATTACTGTAATTACTTCTGTTATCATACATTCTTATCTGAGGTGTCCAGTTATATATTGGACTTGGAGTACCTGTCGATGTCCCCCTTTGAATTTCAAGCTTGTTGTTGTTGCTCATTAATAGTGCAGCATGCTTGGCTAGCAGAAGATAACACAAGTAGGTTGTGAACCTAAATGTCTTAGAATTGCCCCTTTTAATCCATGCTAATTGTTCTTGCATCAATTGAACCATGTGTCCAACAAAATTATTTCTTACTGGTTCATTGACACAATGGATATCCTAAATGAATTGAAGAATGTTGGCTCCCACTTCCCTATTGTTTTCTAGTCCTAGGCAAAATGCTAGTGAGGATATAGTATCTTGAACCCATGGCACAAAAATGTTAAAAGCATAAGGAGGCTTGTGGTTCTCACCCAATGAACCCTTTTCATCTACAATTATTAGACCCTTTATAATTGAATCTTTTGCATGTGGTGGGATTGCCTCATATTGCTCTGTCAGCAATCCCAGGTCAATATGGACATTACAATTTTGTCGGTCAAACCCTAGGTCTAGCAAACTGAGAAATTCTTTCTTGGTTATTGATAAAATTTCTTCCTGATTATTTTTATTCACAATTGCTTTTCTTTCTTCATCATAATTTTTTGCACAAATCAAGACAATTTCTGGGCAAGGGAAAACTTCGGGTAACAACATGTAACCCAAACCAACATCCCACAAAGCAACTTTATTAGTTTTTCCACCTACCGTTGGGTTAAATTTTATAAAATCAGGCATCTTTGGCCCAGTTTCCTTATTGCACAATGCATATTTAATTTCTATAAGTCTCCTTTCACCATTGATAATAGGATCATAAACATCGTGATACTCATCAATGAAACCAGGGATTTCTACTAGTTTTCTACAGTCTATTAAATTTTTCCCATCTGCTTGCCCTTGGCCTTGAGTTTTCACTTTCCCCATTGTTCTTCTAAAGAATGAAACAACACAGATATTTACTAACAAAATCACATAAAACCTCAATTTAAGAAAACCCCCCCAATTTAAGAAAACCGCGATTGTAAATTGTAATTTCAAAATCAAGTTAAACTAAATTTTTGACATTACAAAATCGGGATGCATCAGGCTAGATATCTTACCCAAAATTAAACTTTGAAATTTGGATAGATAGAAGTTACAATGGCTAACTCTAAGGCTCTCACAAATTACAGTCTCAAAATCTTCTGCGACGATTCAACAGTTCTTTTTAGCTCTGCTACTAAGAGTAATGTTAAAAAGCTTTCATTAAATGTAAATTGTAACAGTATATAATTATACTTATTACTATAATGGTAACATTACACATAAAATTTCTAAAACATACAACGTGTAACGTAATCTTTATAAAACATACCACGTAATCTTTTCATCAAATTACATGTCAACGTGTCATGTTTCCAAAGTGAGTTTTCAGAAAAGCTTTTTGAAACCAATAGTACTTCTGAAATACAACTCCAACCGTTCATCTCTCAGAATCCAATGATTGTCACGTTTTTAAATATTAATAATTTAATACACAATAATAGCTTATCCATGAAAATTGAACCAGTCACCATTAAATGATAAAGTTTGGAAACATTAAAATATTACATGAAACAAAAGCGCAACACAAATTTTTTATATTATATAAGACCATATCTATGAACGATTCTTATAATCAAAACAAAAAAGAAAAGCAATAGCACTTCGAATTTCTTAAAACATTTTCATATTATATTTTTCAACAATTTACAATTTATATCATTTCAAAAACTTTGGTAAGCTACTACCACCAGAGGGAGACACAATAGAGGCTGAGGGACTAGAGAGTAGAGACTAGAGAGTAGAGAGTAGAGGGACTAGAGAGTCGTAGACTCAGGGACTATCCGACTAAGGCTCCCTTCCTTCTATGTAGAAGTCTGAAGAGAGGAGAATCTTGAAGAATTCATCTAGCCACTGATAGTCCCCGAGTTTGTCTAGTAGGTACCACTTCCAGAGGAAATTCCTTCCAATCTTTGCCCACTTCCAATGACGGTTGAGCTGCTCAGCATCAAGGTTCAGTAGGAATGGTTGCCTAGGAACAACTCCTGGTTCTAGAATCTTAGACAAATCATTTGCCCAAGGAATTCCAACCCCAATTTCAGAAAATATGACAACATGCACATTGTCGCTGAGGTACTCTTCTTTGAAAACTTTCCTCAGAAGCATAATCATATCCACCTTTTCCCCCCCAAGTCCAATAGAGAAGCCAAGAACCAAGATGAAATGTCAATGGTGACTCTATACCTATTCTCGCTCTCCAGAAATTCATGTCCGAGCACCATTCTTATAGCCTCCTTGGTGAAGGCTCTGAACTCTATAGTAACAGATGCCAGGATTGGGTCTGTGACCAGGCCCAGAAAGGCCTTCTAGTCCTCCAAGGCAGTGCATCTCAAATGAATTGGAGTGTCCATTCGTAGACTATTCTCACAAATATGCTTTCATAGAGAACCTAGCACTCGCAGACTATTCTCACAAATATGCTTTCACAATCATAAATTAACGAGCATAGATCGATCTATTTATAACTCCTGATTGTAAATCATTCCCCTAAAGATCTAATTAAATCACAAGATAATTACTAACTATCCAAATATCTCCAAATCTTTCATATTTAATGCAACACTGGGTGAAATTGGAAACAACACTTATGATAAGACATTTTCTATCTTGGGAATAATGAAGGCTCAAAGGCTCGCACCACACAAGTGGACATAACAATTCTTTATTATAAAAGAACCATAAAACATGTACCCACTCGGTAGAAGTAAGAAGCAAAGGACATTACCTGTGAAATGGCGGCAGGAAATGAAGCTTTACCATTGATTTAAGATCATCGAACGGTCAGAAAATAATGTCCTTATATGATATGATGTTTTATTCAAGCATTAACTTTAAGGCATTAATCAATTGAGGTACTAAATAGTTATTATTTATATGATGTCACACATATCTATCAGTGACAATTGAAATGCGCCATCAAAGAAACCATTAATTTACATTACTTTAACTGATGTCATGACTCATCTACTCATTGCCATTAATTAATCATGACACGTGGTATGACATGTAAGGTGAATTTCAGGCTGATTGTTGGTCTTCATATTATTTACAGAAAAACCTCAGTGGAATCATGACACGTGGTATGACAATGGTGTCATACCACATGTCATGATTCTGCTAAGGTTGTTTCGTAAATAATATGAAGACCAACAATCGGCCCGAAATTCACCTTTGGTTGTTGATATGTTGTAAATCCAACAGACGTGTGTCATGTGTCATAGTGATGGGAGTGGGACCTGATGCAACTTCAACATCAAATCACAACCATTAGAATCTTTCAGAGAGATGAATGGTGGAAGGTTTCTTTCGGAGGAAATTGGGTGCGTTAACTCCTTTAGTGAAAAATCTCTCCGGAATTATTCAATCGCCATACCAACTATAAATATTTGAAAACCATTCGCCATGACAAATATATTAATTCAAATATTTGGAAAATAGTTTCACCATATTTTTATAAAAATGGTAGCCATTATTTAAATATTTGCCAACCAATATCCATATTTTCAAACATAATTCACCATCAATATTAATAATTGTATTAAAAAAAAATTATAGTCACCATTTTTTATAAAAATTGTGTACACTATTAAAAAATTTGCCACCAAATATCTATATTTTGACAGATAATTTGCCATCACTATTATAAATTTTCCCCCCAAAACATGTGATTCGCCATAATTTTATACTTTTTGGGAGGGGGGGGGGGGGGGGGGGGGGGTTCCTTAAAGTTATCCCTATAGTCAACTCATCAAAAGTATTCATCCTCAAGGGAACTCCATGTCCCAAGAAGAAGAATCGAAAGACAACTCAGGTATAAGGATGTGTGTGCCCTTAAGGGATCAGAAAAGATGATTAGGCTTCCTAGCCTGTCAATAGTCCAAAGAAGGATCAAACAACAATCAAGCCTCCCATAATTTTGGTAATACAAAGAGGGATCAAAAAGAAAGGATCGAGCCTCCCAGACTGTCAGTAGTCCAAAGAGAGATCCAAAAGAATAAAGAACAATCCCCCATGAATTGTCAGTAGTTCGATAGAGGAAACCAAAATGTCAATGTGCATGTGTGCAAAGGTGAGTAGAGAGTATGCACCCATGTTAAAGTGATTTCAAACACCTTAACAGGAGCAATAGCTTTAATGAAAGCATACATGCATCCACGAAGAATGTTTCCACTATGGAATTCCCCCAAGAGAGAACATTTTAAGGGAAATAAATACATGAAAAAAGAGAGAACACAAAGGGATCCACTAACTTTGGGGTCAGTGTGATCATATGATAATATGTAATATTATATCAAGTATAAAATGTCATCATTCCCTAAAGGAAGTAGAATCGCAACACAATGGAGGGAAAGGCATGTAACAGATACAAAGACAAGCCTTTTTGGGCCAGCAACACAGATACCAAAAAGAATCGGTGCTACTATTGTTAGGATTAACAAGGCAGAAATAAAAATTACATGCAAATATAACCAATATCAGAAAACAAAAACCACACAAAAGAGAACACAATACATAAAGTTTTAAGGCGGTTCACCCAATCCCTGGGCTATGTCCACCAATAATGAGTCCAATATTATTATTATCTAGTGATTACAACCTGATTACAATTCGTAATCCCTTACAGCTCAATTATGTTGCAAGTACTAAAATCATACATTATGAAATCCCTAACCCTAAGCCATATTATACAATATTTTTCTGCTTTAGGGTTAGAATGAGTTACAATCATGTTGGCCCAAAAATAGCCAAAAATATGTCAGCCTCAAAAATTTTTGCCTTGGGGGTTGCACCCCTGAACCACCACTCTTGGGGGTTGCCACCCAAAAACCCTCGCTCGGGGCCTGGCCTGGCCTCGAACCCCGGTGAGGTCGGGAGGCAAAAGTGTATAGTACTTTCCTAGATAGTACTTTCCTAATCAGTTACCACAAGCTAACAACTATGTCCCCAGCATCCAAGTAGACTACACAAGGGCACACATATGAAAAATAGCATATAGACAACATAACATGTAACGAAAAATAGAAGAGGGGTACAAATAGAAAAAAAATTATCATCTTGTGCCAACAAAGAAATAAGAATCATCTAAAGTGATCTAGACAAAACATATAAAAAAGAGCACAACACAAGAAACAAAACATGAACACACAAAGACTGTTAGGCTAGAGAAGTCTACTTCAAGTGTGCCGCGTTCCCCATCTCGGTCATAAATATTAGGGAAAGGTGAGAAAATTTCAAGAGGAACAATATCCATCACAGTAGTCCAACCACTACCAGATCCAAGCAGGGACTCTGGTGGGATTCATAGTGCTTTTCACTAAGAGTGTTAGCTGCGTAGAAAGCATATTAAGAAAATCATAATCCATATCAATATTTTCATATTCATCATTACTAACATGTGCATTAGAATCATTGTCATCAAGAGTATCTTTCATATCAAGGTTAAGAATATAAATTACAAATAGAATCATCATGTTTATCCATTTGTATATTGTTATTTTGATTAAATTCCTTCAAAGGGTTAAGCACAAGTTTATCAAAGGAAGGAAAAGGTTGAGATGAAGAAGCATATTGAGAAGCAAGAGCATGGGCCTTAGCGTTATCTTGATGGTTCTTGCGATGTTGATGAGCATGTTGGTTATGAATGGTTTTACGAGATAAACTTGAAGGATTAGATTCAATGATCATAGGTTTGGAGGAGGGAATGGGTACAGGTTGAGGAATGATAGGCATAGGAATAGGTTGGGTAGGTAAGACAACTATGGGATAATCAACCTTAGGAAGGCTAAGCTCAAGAATATTTTATACCTTGTATTGTTGATAGGATTGATAAAGATGATTAGGATGGTTAGGTAGTTTTTGAGGGAGAGATGGCCAAAAGGAATCCATCTCAGCACAATCTCGATGATGTGAGGGTTTATAAAGAAAATTATTAATGGTGACAACTTCTCCTTAATGAGGAAGTTTTATGCACTTATGAATAAGAGAGGCTACAACTTGAATGGAAGAGGGCCATGGAATACCAAGATTAGCTTGAAATTGATCTGTAACAACCCTCCAACCCTAACATGTTTGATATCCCTTTGGAAGTTAGGGGAATGTTATTGAGACTTATATTATTGGATAAGAGTAGATTTATGCTTGAAGGTTGAATAAAAAAATTCATTCTTAACTATAATACTTTTACTTTCATTTAGGTAGTGATAATTTTTTTTGATATATTCTTGCATGTTTACTCATCTCTTCTTATGATTGTATGGGGTCCTGATGATATGGATACACCTAATAAATTTATATGAGCTAATATTTATCAATGGTTATGATATCTTGGATAAATTAGGGTCAATCTTGATACTTAAGTACTTAAACTTTAATTGATAAACAAATGCTTTGGTTTGCAGATCTCTTTAATGGTTTGATTATTTGATTATGATTATGATTGAAATGACTATCATTTGATGATTACATGAATGACCATGACTATCTCTATGAGACTAATCATACTTATGTGATGGGTCATGACCTAACCCTTGTACTTGTAGTACCCTCTCTAGTAGCTCTACTTATTACATTGAAGTTGGATAGGATTATGACATTCTAGCATTTATGGACTTTATTTTTCTTCCTTGCCTTACTAGATTTAGATAATAATATGTATTTAGACTTGAAAATTACTATTTTCCCTCGATTAATATGCTCAGGACCATTATCTTTTATGCTTATGTATATATGATTCATTTTATCCCTTGTGGTTGATTATAATAGTTATCTTGCTAAGTAATAATTCATACTTTTTGTGTATATTTATGATTTTGATTATTGGTCTAACCATGCTAACTCATGTTATGATCTATATGTATCTTTCTTGGCATGGTTGTCGGATGAGGCGAGGCAGTCATAGTCACTCCTGTAAGAGATCTACATGATGTCACACTCCTCCTTCCTTGTATGTCATTGTTGTATATAGATATGTATATGTGTTTCTTTTATTTCTCAGTGATGCAGGTGTGTGTGGTACTAGGCATCGACTCCACCTAGTTACACAGGTCTGATTGTGCCTTCAAATCCTCGAACTAGTTGTTTTTGTTCAAAGATGGTCCAGAGTTCACACATGGGAAAACCCTATGGTTTTTATTATTTTTTCCAGTCCCTTGATTTGGTTTTGGGTGGATTTGAGTTCCTTATTTTATATATCCTTTGATATCAGTCTTGTTTATCTGGTTATGAGATGTGTAGGATTATGATGTTTATATTCTCTCTCTATGTGTTAGTCATATATAAAAAGTATGCATATATAGGTGCACACATATATGCATACATGTATATATTTAGTTATTGGTGTATAAGTAGTTATGCTCATGAGTGTATTAGTGATGATCATGATTCTATGTATTTTGATGCACCTTGTGGCTTTAAATAAATGAAAAGTGAATAAAAGAAATAATAAATAAATAAAACTTATTACGTACTCCTACATTTACTCTTACCTTATATATATATATATATATATATATATATATATATATATATATATATATATATATATATATATATATCTTAGACTCTCTCTCTCTTATATCTCTTGTTAGTGTAGAGGATGGTAGTGGTAATCAAGACCTCCTATTTGTAAGGGGTCCCAAGTTGCCATTGGGGTAGTGACTTCCTTGAGAAGCATACCCAAATATATTGTATTTATATAAGAGTCGGTAGCTATTAATTATAAAATTAATAATAATAATAATAATAATATACAGGCGGGGTTAAATTATTTAATAGTCTTGTTTGAGGTAAGTTAGTATGGGAAGGGTAGGTAAGTTAGTTTTCACTAACGGGTGAAACTACCTACCTAATTAATTAAATTAATTAGTTATTAAATAATCTTACCTGAACATTAGAGAAGGGAAGTTTATCCACGGGAAGCAACTCCCCCAACCTCTGTAACTATTCAGAGGATTATATAATTAGGATCCTTCCCTGTAAGGAGGGGAGAGAAAAAAGAGAGGCAAAAGGGAAGGATTTTGAAAAGAGGAATTTAGGAGAGATTTGAGAATTTATGAATTAATTTTCAAAAGAGGGAGAGAGTAGGCTTTCTATTCAATCCATGTGAGAAAATTGGTGAGGAGAGAATAATAACATTGGGAATTCCTATGAGGTCTTTGGTAGTGAGGATCAAAGGAGGGCATGCCTGAAGGGGTAGAGAGCATTGGAGATTGGAGGGATTCATCAAATATCAATGGGCTTCAGTCACATGACTCCATGTAAGATCTAGAACCAAGAAAGAATCCTTTGTACCTATGTGTGTAATATATTTAATTATGTGAGTAATAATGTTGCATTGTGTGTATTGTTATTTATTATTCTTAATATTTAAAATTAATTTATTTAAATAAATTAAGGAAACCATTTAGGAGGAATATAGGACAATAAACACATCATATAGGGGAGGATAAAAATAAATAAAAGAATAGAGTGTATTTTTTTTATATGTAAATGCAAGGAGAAATTATAGGAGAAAAATAAGGAAGAAAGATAGGACAAAAATAAAGAGAAATTATAGGAGAAAAAGAAATAATAATAAAAAGAAATCAAAAGAAATAGGTTAAAAGTGGAACATTAGTATGCATAGAAATCAAGCTTTATAACATAAGAAAGTTATATATATATATATATATATATATATATATATATATATATATATATATATATATATATATAAATTAATAAATAATCAAAATAAGAGAAATCAGTTAATAAATAATAAAAGATGTTTAAAATTTAAAATTTAATTAAATTAGAATTAGTCTATTTATTATTATTATTTTATTTAATTAAAGGTGATGTCGAATTTAATTAAGAATCATAATGTAATTTATGGTTATAAATTAAGAGGTTAACTTTAGTTTATGTTAAGTTTGAATTTAATTAAAGTTTTACCTTAATTAATAGTGAACAATAAACTAAGTGTATTAAGCATGTAATAAGCCTAAATTTTATAAAGATTAATTTATGTTAAATTAGGAATCTATTTTTGGATATCATAATTAAACAATTCATAGATATGGATGTTAGGTCCTATGCGCATATTTTGATGTTTGTTAATTCAAACTTTATTGAATTTTTGGAAGGATTGTAGTGTTACCTTGTATCATGTAGGTGTGTATAGGAGTTGTACCTCCCTCTACACTTACCTTTATGCTTTTATATTTGGAATCATTGTGATAGCTCTACTTTTGTTGTATGTCATCTTTTGTATTAAGGGTTATGGTTTGTCTTGGTGGTATGGCCCCTAGAAAAACACCAAAAGAAACCCTAAGGGAGGGATGTGTATGAGAAGTTATAAACCCTAGATATCTTTTTTTGTTGAGTAAGGTTCCTAGGTGCCCTAGGTGAGTAGATTGCCACAGGATCTAGTCGAGGAGGCTGGAAGGATAACCTTTGGGTGAGTTTGGAAAAGGAAACCTAATATAATTTAAAAATTGGTTGGGAATGGGTAAGGGATTTAATAAACTTTTAACAAGATAAAAAAAATTGATAAGGGCCTGCATAGGTTCTATTGGAGTACCAGGGTTATTGTAGCTACTGGGGCAGGCCACATGAGGGTGCCAGAGTACATGACTACTGGGGAGGATCCCAACACAATTGACTATGTGATGACACTCACATGGTCATCATCTTAGGGAGATCCTCTCTTGGGATTTTATTTTGTGTTGCCTTGTTTCTGGTTTGGGTGGTTGTCTCTTGTTAGTGTAATTAAGTATTTACTAATTACACTTTACTTAAGTTTACTTAGGATTTACTAGGATTTACTTAGGATAATGCATTTGCATATTAGTTGTCATTGAGACACAGGATTTTGCATTTCATTTTAGCACATTGTGTAGGAGAATTTCCACTTTAGGTGGTGATAGTTTTCATCTCATACCTCTTTGTGTGTGAGATCCACCTTTAGTTCTCTTATCACATTATCATCCTTTTATTGTTGCACATACTTTGATGCAAAATAGAGGATAATCCACCTTTGGTGGACATGTGATTACACCTTGTCTAGTTGATAGCTTATCACTTGCATATCTTCTAGTTAACATACATTGCCTATATATTCAAGAACATCTACATTGTATACATCTATTATCCATTATCATTTGATCATATTATATTTTATCTCTTATTTGTGCTATCTCTTGAGCTTCTAGATCTTGACATTACATTCATTGCCTTAGGTAAATTCTTACAGCCCTCAACCTTAGATTTCCCTAGTTTCCCTATGTGAACAATGGTTCTATCTCCTAGCACAGGGGAGCGGACCTTTGTGGATCTACACGGTTGGGTGGTGATTCTTTTTGAGGTATTATTCATTTTTGGGATTTTCATGGACCATCTGAAGCTTTTGAAGGCATTCTCCCTATTATGCATTTTGTATCTTATGAATAAAATTTTAAAGATATTGTAAAGTGTTATTCATGTTCATGTAAGCCTATAAGGCCTTGTATTGTAAAAGATATATTGTAAGAATTCATGTAATTGAGAAGGGTATCTCCAAGAAAATTATGGGAAAGGAAATCAAGATGTATTATTATCATTGAAAGAAAATTATAATTAAGGATATGGAAAGTGTAATTATTGAAAGAATGCATGAATTTAAATGTGTTAATGTTATTTCATGTTGAAAAAGAAATAAATATTTGTTTTAATATACTTGTATCTCTCTACTTTCTCTTATGTGGTTAAATGGATCAAAGGAATTCTATCTTTAGTTTATGTTAAATCTTAATGCACTATGAAATGTGTTTTTGAAGGAATAATCTTGTAAGGGAACCTGTTAGGACTTAAATACCTAGTTAACTTAATTAAGTCAAAAAGAAAAAAATTGCACGTTTCTCTTGTTTTTGTCTTTTCCTACCAAGTTCCTTGGCGGGGCATGACATGATCAAAAGTAGGAATTAAAAAAAGGTGGTATGAACAACCTTACCAAAAAGGATCACAAGAAGATTGATAGAACCTTGAGGATGATAAAGAAGACTATTGCAAGTTTGAAACCAAACATTGGATGTATTGTAGGTATCCTTATACAATCCTTTATTAAAAAAATGTTTTTCAGTGATAACATTCATAGAGGAAGAGGGATCAATCAAAACACCACGAGAAGGGATATGAGCCACTCTAGCAGCAATGTAAAGAGGACCATTAGGTGCTTTGAACATATCAAAATGATCAAAAGTTATAGCAGGTGAAGATTTAGGTTTTTGTGAAGGTAAAATTGAAGGTTGAGGTTGAGACTCAACATGATTAACCACATGATTAGCTTCTTCTACCTTGTCAGCATAACTAATGTTAGTAACAAGAGAATAAGGTTGATTAATTACATTTGTTGAATGTGAAGGTAATGGGTTGGTGAAGATTCAAATTTTTTTATTAGGAGGTGCTACAAATTTATTAATACTATTAACCTCAGCATCAACAGATATAGCATTGGAATTAATAAGATCTTGAATAACATTCTTCAAAGCATAAAACTTTTGAGTATCATGATCGAGTTGACGATGGTATTGACAAAAAAGTATTTTGATCAAATGACTTAGGCATTGGTTTGTTAGTGTCAATAGGATGGATAGGAGGAAGTTTAAGAATGTTAGCATTAATCAACTTCATCATCACCATAGGTAATGTTTCAGATAAAGGAGTGTACTTATGACTAGGATGATACACAAAATAAAAAGTACTCGTACCTTGGGATGTAGTAGCCACTTGATCATCAAATGTGTTGGTTGACTTGTGAATCTTGATGTAGTTGTCAGGATTAGAGAAATTTTTTTATGAATAATGACATGACTCTTATCAATGGTAATAGGATCCATTAGAGTAGAGCTCTCAAGATGGCTCACTTGTAACTGATAATAGTGAAGCACTAAACAAAGGTGTGAAGAGGAAGTATACTTAGTAAAGATAATCTTATCTCTAATGTCTTTTTGAAAATTAGAAATAAAGATACATTGAATATCATGATCGGGAACATGATAAGAAATTTGAGTATACAAGTGTTTGAATTTACCAATAAAGTCACTAAATTTTTCTTTAACATTCTGCTTACAATGCATTAAATCAGTCAAAGAAATTTGAGGACCACTATTATTTTGAAATTTTTGAATGAAATCATTAGCAAGAATTTGAAAGGAATTAATATAATAAGGAGGTAAAGATAAATACCATTACAAAGATTTATGTCTAAAATTACATGTGAACAACTCAGCCATGAGCCTATAGTCATGAGAAAAATCACTACATATAGTTTGGAAAGTCCTAACATGTATCACATGATCACTCTTACCACTATAAGTCTCAAGATGAGGTATCTCAATATATTGTGGTATAGTATCATAAAGGATGTCTAAGGAAAGGGGATTATAAATGTCACATGTAGGGATGTTATAATTAGATTGAGTGAATTGAGCTACTTGTTGTTGTAAAGTAGTGATAGTTTGAACCAAGCTACTAATGGTAGGGTTTGAAGACACAATAGTAGGCATAGACACATTAGATGTACTAGAAAATTTATAGGAGGTAGAAGGAAAATGTAAGGATGTTGGTGGAGAATTAAAAGGAATGGGAAGAGGATTGGAATATGTAAAAGGAATGACATTGTATGAATGTGATGAAGAGGATATGAAGGTAGGAGGAACACTTGAAGAAAGTGAAGGGTTAGGAAGACCAACACTTAGAGGATTAGAGCCTTGTGTAGAATTTTTCATGAGAGGTGGCACATAGGTAGGAATGCTAGGAATAGTAGTGGAAATAGGAATAGATGGTTCAATGGTTGTGGAAGGAGGAATGTTTCCTAACTCTTGAGAACATTCTATCAAATGATTAGCATGACTGTTAATAAGGTGTGATATACCACATAAAATGGAGATGTTATTATCATCATGAGTGATAAGCTTCTTAATAGCCTCAATAGTGACAACACTATTGGGATTTGGGTTCTCTTGCACAAGCCAATTTTATAATTTATCAAACTCATGAGAGAGATTATCAACTTGGGAAGGAGAAACCCTTAAGACTTCATCTTCATCATGGTAAGAGTTAAAATATTTATGATCCATGATAGGATTGGGATCTTGAGGAAAAATATTAGTATCATCATGGGTACTAGGAAGAAAAGAGGAATCATGATCAAAAGAGCCCATGAGTCTATGACTTCTCGTAACAAGAATGATAGAGGTTTGACGTAGTGTAATAAATCTCATAAAAGAGGAGATCGCAAAAGGAGACTCTAATGAGATATATCCACACAATTATCAATGTAATAAAGAGCATAAAAAGAAAGATCTAACCGCACAAATATAGCTAAATCTAACTCCAAAATCAATAAGGAAAGGGGGAATGTGTTGGATCCACCAAAATAAGGTAAATGACCAATGCAAAAAGGGAGATCAAGGGATCTAACTTTAAAATAAAAAAGTGGAGATGTGTTGGGTTCACCAAAATGTTCAGTGAAGGTGAAAACACAAGATAATGCACCAAGATCAAAAGGAAGTTGTAACACATCGGGTTCACCAAAATGTTTAGTGAGGTGAAAACACAAGATAATGCACCAAGATCAAAAGGAAGTTGTAACATGTCAGGTTCACCAAAATGTTTAGTGAAGGTGAACACACAAGATAATTAACCAATATCAAAATGAATCTGTAACACGTTAGGTTCACTAAAATGTTTAGTGAAGGTGAACACACAAGATAATGCACCAAGATCACAAGGAAGTTGTAATACATTGGGTTCACCAAAATGTTTAGTGAAGGTGAACACACAAGATAATGCACCAAGATCAAAAGGAATTTGTAACACGTCTGGTTCACCAAAATGTTTAGGTGTGAGATAGATACTAATGAATATAACAATGTAAACTATGTGAGATGAGTTCATTAATTAACCATTCCAACACTAACACTCAAAATACAAGAGAAAGAGGGGCTTCCAAACATAACTCTAAATACAACCCAAGTTAGATTACAAAAACCCAAGAAGATGAAGGGATGCCAATGCTAAACCCAAATTATATCAAGGAAGTACGCAAAGAATTCCTCTTTAATGCAATGAAAGATTTGATTAAAGATGTGTAAATGCAAATGTTAAATTGAACCAATTGATTTAATGAGAAAAGTAAGATAGATCTAGATGCTAGTGTATGCAATCATCCCAATTAAGATACAAAAATAGGTCTAGACTAAGAAATGAAATGAATGATAGAGTACTTACCATGAAATGTGTAGAGGAATATACCTTTTTGATCTAAAATTTGTTAGAAAGTAAAGTCCACAAAGATAACTGAGAGGGGGGGGTGAATCAGTTATCAGATAATTATAACTTTTATCATCTTCAATAGAATTAAACCATATAAGCAATATAATTACCAACCATAGAAAGATATTCATACACAATAACACAATGACACAAGATATGTTGACTAGGGAACCTCTTGATCAAAGAGTAAACCCCGGTGGGAATGATGCCCACAAAAGATGCACTAATATAAATATTCCTTGTCAAAGGGTGAACTCTGTTAGGAGTCTTATGAAATATATTCAGTACATATGAATCCCTGTTAGGAGATTTTGAATCCATGTTAAAAGATTCTAACCCTGTTAAGAGTTATGGAAGACAGAAGGACCCACTGCCCAAACAACTTCAGAGTAAGATCACTGAACACACTGTCCAAATAATCTTTGCATTACTCAATAGAATAATATGTTACCTCTTCTCTGACTATGCCAAACCACACTCACTATTACATTAGATCTCAATTTTAGATCTCTGTACTTCGCATGTCTTCCTTCACAAATTCACTTTCATACTTAACTCTTTTCTTCACTTCATGCATACAGCATCACACACAACCACTACTACCATATCATAATTACACACTTACAAATTACAAAAAGGAAATACATTCCTTCCTTTATACCACACTCAAATAATTATAAATGATTCAACATACAATTACAAAAATAAAAGTTTCCACACGCTACACCAAAATTACACAAAACTGTTGGCTTCCAAATACAATAAATATTTACTCGTGTGACCTCAAAGTTTTTGCTATCATCCACATCACTATCAATGTATCTTCAACTTCCCTTTAACTTCACAAAACTAGATTCCATCCTTATTAGGAGATATCATCCGATTTCTACAAACCGCTACTTAGGAACACTGCCTGAATATTGCTTCCACCAAAATGATCATAACTTCCATGAATAAATGAATTATTATATACGCTCTTAACCATAGACATAACATATCAAAGAGTATATCCTCAACATCACATAGCTCCAACTGCAATAACCCACATGTGCTAATCCAAACTCTATATGCTTCTCTACAAGTCTTCGGTAAATCACTGTGTTGACATCAATGACTATCGTAGTCATGAATACAACAAAAAATGCTACAGAATGGCTGCCAAACATTTAGCATTCATTCCTAACAATCTCGCCCATTGGCATTGATGGCAACATAGATGAAAAACATCCAATGTTCCAAAAATCCAATACTGCAACATTGCTTCTTCAAATCCTCTTCATCCATCAAATCTTGCTTCATTATCCTAATCAGTTCACTCCAACAGATGTCTTAGATTGTTTTTCATGTATACTTCTCCCCCATTGACATCAATGATAGAAATTTCATCACTATGTCAATAACAACTCAATGTCAAAAGACACTTTTTAGAAAATACATTTACTAGAGTCCTCATGACTCAGCTCAGATACACATACTCCCCCATAGAGGAAGTACCAACATCTAGTCCAGAAGAAAGATAAGGCTCATATACCACTAGACGGATGCAACCAACTGGATCACTTCTCAAAAGTAGGTTGGGGCATAACCCCAAGCATACCTCTCAGATACTCAAATGTATCTTGATGCAGGAGCATCCTGGGTGTAAGAGCAATCTTGCATCACCCAAAAATATTTCTATTTTTGTATTCAATAAGGGCTATTTTGTGCAGAGCTGCTATTTATGGAAAGTTACTATTTTTTGGTAATTTTCGTATGTGCTCAGAATGATCTGATTTCTTTCTTAGAGGTTCATTTTGGTCATATAAGTCTGCCAGTAAAGTTTCATTGCCAGATCAAGTGTATATTGGAAGATATTGAAGATTTTCGGTATTGGCAGCAGGGTACAGAAACTTTAAACTCAATTTTGAAGGCTTTAGAGGCCCCGAATGAGGTCAAAAATTTGGGTGACGGGCGCTTGCGTGGGTCAGGCCTGTAGAGCGCTTCGTGTCATTTCTAAAATGGGGTTATAATAGCCGAGCGGGTCAACTGGTGATGACTTATGGTCTTCGGAAGTTGGGCCACCTGAAATGGTAGAAAATAATTTTCTTCAAAATTTTTGTTCGGGTTTCAAAGGTTATCTTGAGCTGACTATGATGTAATAAAATGTAAAATAAAATAATTCTAAGTTGGTCGGCCTTATTGGCTAAAATTTTGGAACCTTCCCAAGCGATGGAAAATTGCCTCTATAAGGAAGGCTGTATTATTATCTTAGGCAGTTCAGAATAGTTCTGGGTAGTAGATCTGGGTATTGATTCGAGGCTTTGTCCTAAAGAATATTGTAAGGGAATGCCCATGTGGCTTTGCATATTGTAATTCTAAAAATTTGTAATTCCACATTTGTGGAGATAATAAGAAGCCAATTTTCTGTTCTTGCATATTATTGTTGTTGTTTCTCTATTTCTATTATGTGTTTGTGGCATTAAGGGGAGCACCCTTCATCAGGTGGTATCAGAGCAAGAGTTCTTGAGTGTGTAAACAGATCACCGACTGTAAGGTAGTTTGCACCAGGACCGTGGCTAGGGTTTCAACGCGCATCGTGAAAATGCCTCCACGAAGGGAACGTGGCGGAAGAGCTGGTGTTGTAACACCTGAAGTTAGAGAGCTGCAGAGACAAGTGCCAGCATTACAAGAAGAGATTCGTAGAGGAATGAATCTTAATGTTAGAGACAAAAGTGAAGATGAAGCCGAAGAAGAATATCAAGAAGGAGAAACTGAAATTGTGAACCAGGAGGAAGAAAGATTTTTTCGGGCGATTTCCAAGATTGGGAAAAGACCTAAGATTGAGGTTCCTACATTTTCTGGAAATCTTAACTCAGAGGAATTGATCGACTAGATCAATGAATGTGAGGAATATTTTGAGTATGAAGATGTTGAGGATCCTGATAGGGTCAAATTTGCGAAGGCCAGACTAAAAGGTCATGTGAAAATCTGGTGGCAAGAAATTCAATTGGAGCGAAATAGAAGAGGGAAAGATAAAATCACAAGATGAGATCGGATGGTGGATAAATTGAAGCGACAGTTCATTCTTATTGATTATGAGCTTGATCTACTAAAGAAAATGCAAAGTTTGAAGCAAGCAGGAAGATCTGTTCTGGAGTATACAGAGGAGTTCTATCGACTCCTCATCAGAACAGGCCATGCAGAAGCTGATAAGGAGAAAGTTGCCCGATACCTTAATGGGTTAAGGCCAAGCATTCAGGAGGAGTTGAATCTGGTTCGAATGAGCAGTATTGAGGAGGCATACCAATTTGCCCTAAAAGTAGAGGAAAAGCTGAACAAGAAGTTCGAGAGCAGACAAAACGGAAGAGGTCGCGGTGGACGATCTGGTGGACGGTCATATGGTGGCCAAAATGAAGATCTGAAAAAGAAGGATGAGGCCAGTAACAGTCAGAATCAGCGTGGAAATAATTCCAATCACTTGCAGGATCAGAATAATAGAGATCAGAGAGGAAGAGGAAGAGGACAAGGATCTGGAAGAGGAGGCTTCCGTGGAACATGTTTTCACTGTAGAGAAGAAGGTCAGAGGGCATTTGAATGTCCTCAGTGCCAAGGTAGAACAGACAGAAGAAATAAAGGCCAGGCCAGAGTTGCACATGTAGATGAAGATGCCAGATCATCAAATTCTGAAGGTGCTGAAAGAGGAGAAACATTGATTAACAGAAGAGTCCTGTTGAGTGGTGAGAATGAACCTGAGCAAAGGAGGAGCCTGTTTCATACCAGGTGCAAGTGTGAAGGTAAATGTTGTGATGTGATCATTGATAGTGGAAGCACTGACAATTTGGTGTCAGAAGAGATGGTGACAAAGTTGAAGCTCAAGAGACAGAAACACCCACATCCATATCGGATTACCTAGGTACAGGATGACCACAAGGTCATGGTCAATGAACAATGCCTACTAAAGTTCAAGGTTGGCGGATACCAAGATGAGGTATTGTGTGATATCATATCTATGGATGCATGTCATATGTTGTTGGGTAGACCATGGCAGTTTGACAGATGTGTTGTACATGATGGTCCTGCGAATACCTATTCCCTGACAAAGGATGGAGTGCGACATAAGCTAAAACCATTGAAGGAGACCGAAGAAAAGGTATATGGTAATGCAAGGATAACTTTTGTTGATGGAAGAAATTTTCTAGATGGTATGAGGCATGAGCATGTATGTTTTGCTTTAATTCCAAAAGTTGGTAAAGAGGAAGTAGAAGATGTTCCTGTAGAAGTTGCAGATTTGTTGAATGAGTTTCAGGATATTTTATCCGATAACGTGCTTGATAGATTACCATCAGTCAAGAAGATCAGTCATCAGATGGACTTGATCCTAGGAGCGAGTTTTCCGAATAAGGCAGCACACAGAATGACACCTGCAGAAAGTGAGGAGTTGAACAGACAAGTACATGAACTGTTACAGAAAGGATTGATCCGTTAGAGTCTGAGTCCCTGTGCTATACCAGCGGTATTAGCACCAAAGAAGAATGGAGAATGGAGGATGTGTACAGATTCTAGGGTAATATATAAGATCACAATCAAGTACAGGTTTTCATTGCCATGAATGGATGATATTATGGACTGTTTGAGTGGAGCTGTGTATTTCTCAAAAATAGATCTGAAGAGTGGATATCATCAGATTCGGATCAGAGAAGGAGATGAATGGAAGACTGCCTTCAAGACAAAGGAAGGACTATATGAGTGGTTAGTCATGCCTTTTGGGCTAACCAATGCACCGAGGACTTTCATGCAGCTCATGAACGAGGTTCTGAAAGAATTTCTGGGTAAGTTTGTCATTGTTTACCTAGATGATATTTTGATTTTTAGTAAGACATTGGAGGAACATATGATGCATATTCGTATGGTGTTTGAGAAGTTGAGAGATGAAAAATTGTTGATTAATTTGAAGAAGTGCAGTTTTGTGAAGAAAGAGTTAGTGTATTTGGGATTTGTAGTTTCAGCAGAAGGTCTAAAAATAGACCCAGAGAAGGTACAGGCTATCCTTCAATGGCCTACTCCAAGGAGTGCTACTGAGGTAAGATTTTTTCATGGTCTAGCTAGCTTTTACAGAAAGTTTATCAGAAATTTTAGCAGTATTTGTGGACCCTTGACTGAAACAATGAGAGGGGATAGAAAAGAGTTTAAGTGGACTAATGGGGCAGAAAAGAGTTTTCAATTGTTGAAACAAAAAGTTACAAAACAACCTGTTTGAGCACTTCCAGATTTTAATAAGGTGTTTCAAGTAGATTGTGATGCTAGTGGTACTGCAATAGGAGCTGTTATGAGCCAAGAAGGTAAACCTGTTGCTTATTTCAGTGAAAAATTAAATGATGCCAAGAGAAAATATTCTGTTTATGATCAAGAATTTTATGCTATAATTCAGGCATTGAGAAAGTGGAGGCACTATCTGCTTCCTAAGGAGTTTGTTTTGTATATTGATCATCAAGCTTTGCAATATTTGAATAGGTAAGGAAAATTGAATCAAAGGCATTTGAAATGGGTTGAGTTTTTGCAGAGTTATACATTTTTTTTGAAACACAGGAGTGAAAAGTTTAATAGGGTTGCAGATGCTCTTAGCAGAAGGCAACTATTGCTGACAGAAATGCAGATTGAAGTGGTTGGGTTCAAGGAACTCAAGAATTTATATCCAGAGGATCCTGATTTTGGTGAAGCTTGGAAAGCTTGTACAGAACCTGTTACTCTAGACAGGACGAAATGATTAGATTTCATCATCCAGGATGATATGCTATTCAGAGGGAGTCAGTTGTGCATTCCACGAAGTTCTATGAGGGAGAATCTCATCAAGGAGAAGTATAGCGGAGGATTGGCTGGATATTTTGGTCACGACAAAACCCTTGGTTTGGTTAGTGAGAATTATTATTGGCCACAGTTGCAGCAAGATGTGAAGAAGTTTGTACAGAGTTGCAGAGTATGTCAGATGGCAAAAGGAGTGAAGCAGAATACAGGGTTGTATAAGCCATTATCTATACCAGAGAAGCCTTGGGAGGATATCAGCATGGACATTGTTCTTGGTTTACCGAGGACACAGCGGGGACACGATTTAATTTTTGTGGTAGTTGACAGATTTTCAAAGATGGCACATTTTATTCCCTGCAAGAAGACTAATGATGCTGTTCATGTAGCAGAATTGTTTTTCAGAGAAGTAGTGAGACTTCATGGTTTACCAAAGACCATAGTTTCAGATCGGGACACTAAGTTTGTTGGATATTTCTGACGTACATTGTGGAAGAAGTTGAAGATAGATTTGAAGTTTAGTTCATCACATCATCCACTGACTGATGGACAGACAGAGGTGGTGAATAGGAGCTTGAGAAATTTGCTGAGATGTTTGGTTGGAGATAAGCCAACAGGATGGGATTTAATTTTATCAGAGGCGGAATTTGCATATAATAATTCTATCAATAGAAGCACTGGTAAATCACCATTTCAGATTGTATATGGAAGTAGTCCAAGAAATGCATCTGAATTGAGGAAGATAGATAAAGGAGAAATAAGTAGTGCTGAAGCTGAGGATTTTGCAGAACACTTGAAGAACATCCATGAGGAGGTGAGGAAGCATATTACCAAGATGAATGCACAGTATAAGGCTAAGATAGATGAGAAAAGGAGGTATAAAGAATTTCAGGTTGGTGATGAAGTTATGGTTCATTTGCGGAAGGAGCAGTTTCTAGTTGGTACATATAACAAGCTGAAAATGAAGAAGTTTGGACCATGTAGGATACTGAAGAAACATGATTCAGGAAATGCATATGAGGTAGAATTACCTACTGAGCTAAATATTTTTCCAGTGTTTAACATTTCAGATCTGACAGAGTATCATGAAGGAGGTGTTGAAGATGAGATCACAGCAGCACAGTGGAGTATTCCAGCAACTAGTTCAGACACTAAGGAGATCGAAGATATACTGGACAGTCATGTTGGCAGAAGCACAAGGAACATGACATATGAAGAATATCTGGTCAAATGGAAAGGATGACCTATTGAAGATTCATCATGGCTGACAAAGGAGGAGGTTAGCCGTCTTGGTTTTCCTCTACACACCTGAGTCGTGACAGGGTCACTTCTCAATTTACCCCAAGTGTCTGATGCAGGAGCATCTTGGGTGTAAGAGCAATCTTGCATCACCCAAAAATATTTCTATTTTTGTATTAAATAAGGGTTATTTTGTGCAGAGCTGCTATTTATGGAAAGTTACTATTTTTTGGTAATTTTCGTATGTGCTCAGAATGATCTGATTTCTTTCTTGGAGGTTCATTTTGGTCATATAAGTCTGCCAGTAAAGTTTCATTGCCAGATCAAGTGTATATTGGAAGATATTAAAGATTTTCGGTATTGGCAGCAGGGTACAAAAACTTTGAACTCAGTTTTGAAGGCTTTAGAGGCCCCGGATGAGGTCAAAAATTTGGGTGACGGGCGCTTGCGCGGGTTAGGCCTGTAGAGCGCTTCGTGGTGTTTCCGAAATGGGGTTATAATAGCCGAGCGGGTCAACTGGTGATGACTTATGGTCTTCAGAAGTTGGGCCACCTTAAATGGCAGAAAATAATTTTCTTCAAAATTTCTGTTCGGGTTTCAAAGGTTATCTTGAGCCGACTATGATGTAATAAAATGTAAAATAAAATAATTCTAAGTTGGTCGGCCTTATTGGCTAAAATTCTGGAACCTTCCCAGGCGGTGGAAAATTGCCTATATAAGGAAGGTTGTATTATTGTCTTATGCAGTTCAGAATAGTTCTGGGTAGTAGATCTGGGTATTGATTCGAGGCTTTGTCCTAAAAAATATTGTAAGGGAATGCCCATGTGGATTTTCATATTGTAATTCTGAAAGTTTGTAATTCCACATTTGTGGAGATAATAAGAAGCCAATTTTTTGTTCTTGCATATTATTGTTGTTGTTTCTCTATTTCTGTTATGTGTTTGTGGCATTAAGGGGAGCACCCTTCATCAGGTGGTATCAGAGCAGGAGTTCTTGAGTGTGTAAACAGATCACTGATTGTGAGGTAGTTTGCACCAGGACCATGGCTAGGGTTTCAGCGCGCATCGCGAAAATGCCTCCACGAAGGGAACATGGCAGAAGAGCTGGTGTTGTAACACCTGAGGTTAGAGAGCTGCAGAGACAAGTGCGAGCATTACAAGAAGAGATTCGTAGAGGAATGAATCTTAATGTCAGAGATGAAAGCGAGGATGAAGCCGAAGAAGAATATCAAGAAGGAGAAACTGAAATTGTGAACCAGGAGGAAGAAAGACTTTTTCGGGCGATTTTCAAGATTGAGAAAAGACCTAAAATTGAGGTTCCTACATTTTCTAGAAATTTTAACCCAGAGGAATTGATTGACTGGATCAATGAATGTGAGGAATATTTTGAGTATGAAGATGTTGAGGATCCTGATAAGGTCAAATTTGCGAAGGCTAGACTGAAAGGTCATGTGAAAATCTGGTGGCAAGAAATTCAATTGGAGCGAAATAGAAGAGGGAAAGATAAAATCACAAGATGGGATCGGATGGTGGATAAATTGAAGCGACAGTTCATTCCTGTTGATTATGAGCTTGATCTACTAAAGAAAATGTAAAGTTTGAAGCAAGCAGGAAGATCTGTTTAGGAGTATACAGACGAGTTCTATCGACTCCTCATCAAAACAGGCCATGGAGAAGCTAATAAGGAGAAAGTTGCCCGATACCTTAATGGGTTAAGGCCAAGCATTCAGGAGGAGTTGAATCTGGTTCGAATGAGCAGTATTAAGGAGGCATACCAATTTGCCCTAAAAGTAGAGGAAAAGCTGAACAAGAAGTTCGAGAGCAGACAAAACGGAAGAGGTCGCGGTGGACGATCTGGTGGACGGTCATATGGTGGCCGAAATGAAGATCTGAAAAAGAAGGATGAGGCCAGTAGCAGTCAGAATCAGCGTGGAAATAATTTCAATCGCTTCTAGAATCAGAATAATAGAGATCAGAGAGGAAGAGGAAGAGGACAAGGATCTGGAAGAGGAGGCTTCCATGGAACATGTTTTCACTGTAGAGAAGAAGGTCATAGGGCATTTGAATGTCCTCAGCGCCAAGGCAGAACAGACAGAAGAAATGAAGGCCAGGCCAGAGTTGCACATGTAGATGAAGATGCCAGATCATCAAATTCTGAAGGTGCTGAAAGAGGAGAAACATTGATTAACAGAAAAGTCCTGTTGAGTGGTGAGAATGAACCTGAGCAAAGGAGGAGCCTGTTTCGTACCAGGTGCAAGTGTGAAGGTAAATGTTGTGATGTGATCATTGATAGTGGAAACACTGACAATTTGGTGTCAGAAAAGATGGTGACAAAGTTGAAGCTCAAGACACAGAAACACCCACATCCATATCAGATTACCTGGGTACAAGATGACCACAAGGTCATAGTTAATGAACAATGGCTAGTAAAGTTCAAGGTTGGCGGATACCAAGATGAGGTATTGTGTGATATCATATCTATGGATGCATGTCATATGTTGTTGGCTAGACCATGGCAGTTTGACAAATGTGCTGTATATGATGGTCCTGCGAATACCTATTCCCTGACAAAGGATGGAGTGTGACATAAGCTAAAACCATTGAAGGAGACCGAAGAAAAGGTATATGGTAATGCAAGGATAACTTTTGTTGATGGAAGAAATTTTCTAGATGGTATGAGGCATGAGCATGTATGTTTTGCTTTAATTCCAAAAGTTGGTAAAGAGGAAGTAGAAGATGTTCCTGTAGAAGTTGCAGATTTGTTGAATGAGTTTCAGGATATTGTATCCGATAACGTGCCTGATGGATTACCACCAGTCAGGAAGATCAGTCATCAGATGGACTTGATCCCAGGAGTGAGTTTGCCGAATAAGGCAGCACACAGAATGACACTTGTAGAAAGTGAGGAGTTGAACAGACAAGTACATGAACTGTTACAGAAAGGATTGATCCGTGAGAGTCTGAGTTCCCGTGCTGTACCAGCGGTATTAGCACCAAAGAAGAATGGAGAATGGAGGATGTGTACAGATTCTAGGGCAATAAATAAGATCACAATCAAGTACAGATTTCTATTGCCACGAATGGATGATATTATGGACTGTTTGAGTGGAGCTGTGTATTTCTCAAAAATAGATCTGAAGAGTGGATATCATCAGATTCAGATCAGAGAAGGAGATGAATGGAAGACTGCCTTCAAGACAAAGGAAGGACTATATGAGTGGTTAGTCATGCCTTTTGGGCTAACCAATGCACCGAGCACTTTCATGCAGCTCATGAACGAGGTTCTGAAAGAATTTCTGGGTAAGTTTGTCATTGTTTACCTAGATGATATTTTGATTTTTAGCAAGACATTGGAGGAACATATGATGCATATTCGTATGGTGTTTGAGATGTTGAGAGATGAGAAATTGTTGATTAATTTGAAGAAGTGCAGTTTTGTGAAGAAAGAGTTAGTGTATTTGGGATTTATAGTTTCAGCAGAAGGTTTAAAAATGGACCCAGAGAAGGTACAGACTATCCTTCAATGGCCTACTCCAAGGAGTGCTACTGAGGTAAGATCTTTTCATGGTTTAGCTAGCTTTTACAAAAAGTTTATCAAAAATTTTAGCAGTATTTGTGGACCCTTGACTGAAACAATGAGAGGGGATAGAAAAAAGTTTAAGTGGACTAATGGGGCAGAAAAGAGTTTTCAATTGTTGAAATAAAAATTTACAGAACAACCTATTTTAGCACTTCCAAATTTTAATAAGGTGTTTCAAGTAGATTGTGATGCTAGTGGTACTGCAATAGGAGCTGTTATGAGCCAAGAAGGTAAACCTGTTGCTTATTTCAGTGAGAAATTAAATGATGCCAAGAGAAAATATTCTGTTTATGATCAGGAATTTTATGCTATAGTTCAGGCATTGAGAAAGTGGAGGCACTATCTGCTTCCTAAGGAGTTTGTTTTGTATACTGATCATCAAGCTTTGCAATATTTGAATAGTCAAGGAAAATTAAATCAAAGGCATTTGAAATGGGTTGAGTTTTTGCAGAGTTATACATTTGTTTGAAACACAGGAGTGGAAAGTCTAATAGGGTTGCAGATGCTCTTAGCAGAAGGCAACTATTGCTGACAGAAATGTAGATTGAAGTGGTTGGGTTCAAGGAACTCAAGAATTTATATCCAGAGGATCCTGATTTTGGTGAAGCTTGGAAAGCTTGTACAGAACCTGTTACTCTAGACAGGACGAAATGGTTGGATTTCATCATCCAAGATGATATGCTATTTAGAGGGAGTCAGTTGTGCATTCTATGAAGTTCTATGAGGGAGAATCTCATCAAGGAGAAGCATAGCGGAGGATTGGCTGGATATTTTGGTCGCGACAAAACCCTTGGTTTGGTTAGTGAGAATTATTATTGGCCACAGTTGCAGCAAGATGTGAAGAAGTTTGTACAAAGTTGCAGAGTATGTCAGATGGCAAAAGGAGTGAAGCAGAATACAGGGTTGTATCAGCCATTATCTATACCAGAGAAGCCTTGGGAGGATATCAGCATGGACTTTGTTCTTGGTTTACCGAGGACATAGTGGGGACACGATTCAATTTTTGTGGTAGTTGACAGATTTTCAAAGATGGCACATTTTATTCCCTGCAAGAAGACTAATGATGCTGTTCATGTAGCAGAATTGTTTTTCAGAGAAGTAGTGAGACTTCATGGTTTTCCAAAGACCATAGTTTTAGATCGGGACACTAAGTTTGTTGGATATTTCTGACGTACATTGTGGAAGAAGTTGAAGATAGATTTGAAGTTTAGTTCATCACATCATCCACAGACTGATGGACAGATAGAGGTGGTGAATAGGAGCTTGGGAAATTTGCTGAGATGTTTGGTTGGAGATAAGCCAACAGGATGGGATTTAATTTTATCAGAGGCAGAATTTGCATACAATAATTCTGTCAATAGAAGCACTGGTAAATCACCATTTCAGATTGTATATGGAAGTAGTCCAAGAAATGCATCTGAATTGAGGAAGATAGATAAAGGAGAAATAAGTAGTGCTGAAGCTGAGGATTTTGCAGAACACTTGAAGAACATCCATGAGGAGGTGAGGAAGCATATTACCAAGATGAATGCACATTATAAGGCTAAGACAGATGAGAAAAGGAGGTATAAGGAATTTCAGGTTGGTGATGAAGTTATGGTTCATTTGCGGAAGGAGCAGTTTCCAGTTGGTACATATAACAAGCTGAAAATGAAGAAGTTTGGACCATGTAGGATACTGAAGAAACATGATTCAGGAAATGCATATGAGGTAGAATTACCTACTGAGCTAAATATTTTGCCAGTGTTTAATATTTCAGATCTGACAGAGTATCATGAAGGAGGTGTTGAAGATGAGATCACAGCAGCACAGTGGAGTATTCCAGCAACTAGTTCAGACACTAAGGAGATCGAAGATATACTGGACAGTCATGTTGGCAGAAGCACAAGGAACATGACATATGAAGAATATCTGGTCAAATAGAAAGGATGACCTATTGAAGATTCATCATGGCTGACAAAGGAGGAGGTTAGCCGTCTTGGTTTTCCTCTGCACACCTGAGTCGTGACAGGGTCACTTCTCAATTTACCCCAGGTGTCTGATGCAGGAGCATCCTGGGTGTAAGAGCAATCTTGCATCACCCAAAAATATTTCTATTTTTGTATTCAATAAGTGCTATTTTGTGCGGAGCTGCTATTTATGGAAAGTTACTATTTTTTGGTAATTTTCGTATGTGCTCAAAATGATCTAATTTCTTTCTTGGAGGTTCATTTTGGTCATATAAGTCTGCCAGTAAAGTTTCATTGCCAGATCAAGTGTATATTGGAAGATATTGAAGATATTCGGTATTAGCAGCAGGGTACAGAAACTTTGAACTCAGTTTTGAAGGCTTTAGAGGCCCCGGATGAGGTCAAAAATTTGGGTGACGGGCGCTTGCGCGGGTCAGGCCTGTAGAGCGCTTCGTGGTGCTTTCGAAATGGGGTTATAATAGCCGAGCGGGTCAACTGGTGATGACTTATAGTCTTCAGAAGTTGGGCCACCTGAAATGGCAGAAAATAATTTTCTTCAAAATTTCTGTTCGGGTTTCAAAGGTTATCTTGAGCTGACTATGATGTAATAAAATGTAAAATAAAATAATTCTAAGTTGGTCAGCCTTATTGGCTAAAATTCTGGAACCTTCCCAAGCAGTGGAAAATTGCCTATATAAGGAAGGTTGTATTATTGTCTTAGGCAGTTCAGAATAGTTCTGGGTAGTAGATCTGGGTATTGATTCGAGGCTTTGTCCTAAAGAATATTGTAAGGGAATGCCCATGTGGCTTTGCATATTGTAATTCTGAAAGTTTGTAATTCCACATTTGTGGAGATAATAAGAAGCCAATTTTCTATTCTTGCATATTATTGTTGTTGTTTCTCTATTTCTGTTATGTGTTTGTGGCATTAAGGGGAGCACCCTTCATCATATCCTTAGGCAAAGGCTTTGTGAATATATCTACTATCTGCTCCTTTGTACTTATGTACTCAAGTCTGACTTCTTTGTCAACAACTTTCTCACTTACAACATGATACTTAATCTCTATATGTTTTTTCTTAGAATGTAATATAGGATTCTTAGACATACTAATTGTGCTAGTGTTGTCACAATGTATGACAACAAGCTCAACAAATTTTATTCCAATATCCTTCAACATTTTCTTCATCCAAATTATCTGGTTACAATTGTTTGCTGCTGCTACATATTCTACTTTTGTTGTGCTTTGTGAGATACAATTCTGCTTCTTGCTTAGCCAAGAAACTAATCTTCCTCCAAGGAAAAATGCTCCACCATTGGTGCTTTTCTTATCATCAACACTGCCTCCCCAATCAGCATCTGTATATACACATAGGGTAAAATCATTAGATTTTTCATACCATAGTCCATAGTGCATTGTGCCTCTTAAATATCTTAGTATCCTCTTTACTACTGCGTAATGTGATTCTCTAGGTTCAGCTTGAAATCTTGCTACAATTCCAATTGAATCTGCTATATCAAGTCTTATATGAGTCAAATACTGCAATCCTCCAATCATAGATCTGTATTTCTTCTGTTCTACTGCAGGAGTCTCATCTGTGCTAGATAAATTATGTCCAGTCACCATAGGTGTTCCAACTAGTTTACAATTCTCCATTCCAAATCTTTTCAACAAGTCATTCAAGTACTTTGTCTGAATTACAAAGATACCATCATTATTTTATGTTATCTCTAATCCCAAAAAGTATTTCATCTCACCAAGCATACTCATTTCAAATTCAGTCTTCATTTCATCCGCAAATTTGTCACTAGCTTCATCTTATCCTCCAAAGATAATGTCATCAACAAAAATAACTATAACTAACAAACCATTTTCAATTTCTTTTTTGTACAGATTGCTATCTATTGTTCCTTTTGTAAATCCCAATTTTAACAAATACTTATCCAGTCTTGCATACCAAGTTCTAGGTGCTTGTTTAAGTCCACATAAAACTTTCTTCAATTTACATACCATGTCTCCTTCTTGAGTTAAAGGAAAACCTTTAGGCTGCTCAATGTAGACTTCTTCCAATTCTCCATTCAAAAATGTTGACTTCATATCCATCTGATATACTTTGAATTTCTTGTAAGCTACACATGTCAAAAACATTCTTACTGCTTCAATTCTTACAACAGGTGCAAAGGTTTCTTCATAGTCAATTCCTTCTTATTGTGAGTAACCCTTACATACCAATATTTCTTTGTTTCTTACTACTTCTCCTTGTTCATTCATCTTGTTTCTGAATACCCATTTAGTTCCAATAACATTCTTGTCTTTAGGTCTAGGGACCAATTCCCATGTCTTGTTCTTTTCAATTTGATCTAGTTCTTCTTTCATAGCATTAGTCCAACTTTCATCTTCACAAGCTTCATTAGTAGTCTTAGGTTCAATTTGAGAAATCAAACATAACTATTCTTGCACCTTATTTTGACTTAGAACTCCTCTTTTGATGCTCCTAATAATCTATTCAAAAGGATGATTTCTTAACAAACTCTTGCTAGGTGTCACTGTCTCAGATCTCTCTTCAAATGTAGGTTCTTCAATGACTTCACTGTGGCTTTCATTCAACAAATCACTGTCAGTTTCATAAAATAATTCAGTAGATCTAGTGTTAGGTTTAGGATGAGCTTCTTCATTAGATTCATAATCAAGCATTCTTTCCTGAATTTTGAACTTTTCATCAACTTTAACATTTGCGCTTTCAACAATAGTCTTAGTTCTTTTATTGAAACATCTATATGCTTTGATTTTCAAAGAAATCCAAGAAATATACCTTCATCACTTCAAGGATCAAACTTTCCAATATCATCGTCTCTTTTTATATAACATTTGCTTCCAAAAATTCTAAAATACTTAACTGAGGGTGCATGTCCAAACCATAATTCATAAGGTGTCTTGTCTGTGTCTACTCTGATTTGCACTTTGTTCATTGTATACACTATTGTGGTCACTGCTTCTCTCCAGAATATCTTTGCCAAATAATTTTCAAACAACATAGCTCTCGCTACTTCAGTCACTGATCTATTTTTTCTTTCTGCAATGCCATTTTGTTCAGGTGTTCTAGGGGCTGAATATTGTCTCTTAATGCCATTTTCTTCACAAAAGGTGTTAAACTCTCTAGAAGTAAATTCTCCACCTCTATCAGATCTTAAACATTTAATCTTCATTCCATATTCTTTCTCAACTTTATTCTTAACAATCTTAAACTTATCAAATGCTTTAGATTTTTCTTTAAGAAATGCAATCCACATCATTCTTGTAAAATCATCAACAAGAATCATAAAATACCTTTCTCCATAGAATCCTCTAGTCCTGGTAGGACTGCTCAAATCTGTATGAACAATCTCCAGCTTCTCTGTAGATGTAAACTTCTTACTGGGAAAATAACTTCTCTTCTATTTAGCCATTACACATTCTTTGCAAATCATGTTAGTAGGCTTCATAATTTTAGGTAAATCTCTTGTTGCAAGTGTAGTACTTACTTTCACAATGTTATCAAAGTTTAAATTACAAAACCTTCTATGCCATAACCAACTGTCATCAATCTTAGTAATCAAACATGTCATCTCAGTAGGATTCAACTGAAATACATTACCTTTGGTTCTAGATCTAGTTCCAATCAAATTTCCATCTTTATCCTTTATCACACAAGTTTTCTCAGTAAACCAAACTTGATATCCGTTATCAACTAACTGTCCAACACTCAAAATATTATGTTTCAATCCATACACAAAATAAACATCATCAGTATTAGTCTTTCCATCAATAGTAATAAATCCTATACCTTTAATCAAACAAGGTGCATTGTTTCCAACTCTAACAACTCCTCCATCATATTCATTCAACTTTATGAACTTTTTCATGTCTCTAGTCATATGATATGAACAACCACTGTCTATAATCCAATAAGCTTTATTTTCAACTTGAGAAACTAAGGCTTTTTCTTCCTTAACATCAGTTTCAGGATTCTCTTCTTTAATAGCTACAAATCCTATGTCATCATTATTCTCAGTATCACTTTCACTTAAAGTTCTTTCTATACTAGCTTCAAGATCTTCATCATTAGCATAATAACATTCCTTAGATCTTCTAGGTTTGAAATTGTTTTTGTACTTTTTAACTCTCTTAGGACATTTAGATGCAAAATGACCATATTCTTGACAAGTCTAATATTTAAATATTTTCTTACTGTTTGGTTCTCTTTTCACAAGCAAGGCAATACCTTCTTCAATCTTCTTGTCTTCTTCATTTCTAGATCTGTTGCTACCAGCATAATCTCTGCTCACACTGATGCTTCTTAACAAAGTAGGGCAAACACTAAGAGCACTGAATGTTGTCTCCATTCTAGGTAAGTCTCATGATAATCTCAGGTTCATTTCTGTTGCTTCCAATCTTCCAAAAAGAGTCTCTCTTGTAAAGTTTTTTGTACAAGGTATGACTTGTTCAATCATCTATGTTGTCTACTTAAATATAGGAGTCAATGTCCTTAAAATTTTCCATATCAAAAGTGCTTCTCTTGCAAGTATGTTACACATGAATAGATCTCTCTCATCTGCAGTACATGTTTCAAGATTGTCCTCTTCAATGATAGTCTTATCATTCTTGTAATCAACCAATAACCTGGTCCTAAACATAGTAGATGTGTCTTCATCTTTTCTTTCCATCTGTCAAAATTTACTCCATCAAACTTAGGGCTTTCTTTCCTGAAATTTTCCATGGATCTCCTTAAGTTGTTAAACTGCTTTTTCAAGGACTTGTCACTCTGATACCAATTGTTAATAAGTAAAGTCCACCAAGATAACGGAGGTAGGGGGGTGAATCAGATATCAGATAATTATAATTTTTATCATCTTCAACAAAATTAAACCATATAATCAATATAATTACCAACCATAAAAAGATATTCATACACAATAACACAATGACACAAGACATGTTGACTAGGGAACCTCTTGATCAAAGAGTAAACCCTGGTGGGAATGATGCCCACAAAAGATGCACTAATATGAATATTCCTTTTGAAAGGATGGACTCTTTTAGGAGTCTTATGAAATACATTTAGTACATATGAATCCCTGTTAGGAGATTTTGAATCCCTGTTAAAAGATTCTAACCCTGTTAAGAGTTATGGAAGACAGAAGGACCCACTGCCCAAACAGCTTCAGGGTAAGATCACTGAACACACTATCCAAATAATCTTTGTATTACTTAATAGAATAATATGTTACCTCTTCTTTGACTATGCCAAACTACACTCATTATTACATCATATCTCAATTTCAAATCTTTGTACTTCGCATGTCTTCCTTCACAAATTCACTTTCATACTTAGCTCTTTTCTTCACTTCATGCATATAGCATCACACACAACCATTGCTACCATATCATAATTACACACTTACAAATTACAACAAGGAAATACATTCCTTCCTTTATGCCACACTTGAATAATTACAAATGAGTTGGTATACAATTACAAAAATAAAAGTTTCCACACACTATACCAAAATTACAGAAAACTGTCAGCTTCCAAATACAATAAATCTTCACTCATGTGCCCTCAAAATTTGTGCTATCATCCACATCACTATCAATGTGTCTTCAACTTCCCTTTAATTGTGCAAAAGTACATTCCATCCCGATTAGGAGATATCATCTGATTTCCACAAACTGCTACTCAGGAACATTACCTGAATATTGCTTCCACCAAAATGATTATAACTTCCATGAATAAATGAATTACTATATGCACTCTTAACCATAGACATATAACATATCAAAGAGTATATCCTCAACATCACATAGCTCTGACTCCAATAACCCATGTGCGCTAATCCAAACTCTGTCTGCTTCTCTGCAAGTCTTCAGTAAATCACTATGTTGACATCAATGACAATCATAGTCATGAATGCAATAACAACTGATATAGAATGGCTGCCAAACATTTAGCATTCATTCCTAACAAAATTTTTAGATCTGGACCTATGATAGAACTTTCGACTATGGATTCACGATCAAAATAGAAAACCCATAAAATGTTATTTTTCTCAAACCTTCAGTAACAGGTCGACCTGGTGCAACATGTTATGGAAAATTTTCCACAAAGTCACTGTGTTCCTAAGATATAGCAGAAAATTTGATCTAACTTCTTCATAAATTTATGAGTGAGTAGTTTCTAGATCTGTGGTTGTAATTCTGATATCCTGCTCTTGCACATAGAAAAACTTGTTTTGGGGTTTTGGGGGGATGAGGGCTTGCCCTAGTCAAGCCCTAGATATAAGAATTATCATTGAAATTGAAATGTAAATATGTGAAGGAAACAAGAAAAAATTAAGTATACACTTTTCTTGTAGAAACCCTTGTCAATAAGTATTTTGTAATGTTTGTATGTTGTAGATGTTGAATTTGTAATGATAGATGTAGGAAATCTCCACAAATGCAATGGATCTACCAAAACTATGACATGGAGCCATGGGTGTAAACGTGCATCAATGAATAAGATGATTGAATGCCTCAAATGTAGATCTCCTCCCTTGATGGCTAAAAAAATGCTAGATCTTGAAGAGAAAATTCTCACAAAGGATCTTTGAATCTTGAATGCTTGATGAATGCTTTAATGCTCGAACTTTCTCTTGAGATTGTTGGATGATAATGGATATCTAATGGATATCAAATGAATGTTCATAGATGTTAATGGATGTCAATGGATTGTTAAAATGAGGTTCCTAGGATTTATTTTATACTATTTTTTAGATGGGAAAACAAAGCAAGCCGATGGGGTCACCCGATTTTACCATTTAATTCCCTGAGACAACATTGGCCTTGAGATTCAAAATCCCCAAGGAATAGGTCAACTTGGTTAACTTGTTCCATGGTTGGCGCATAGGTAACCAACCATAAGGTCTCAGAGACTACATAGTTGAAAGTGGAAGATATGTGACAAAACATGAGAAAATGGGGATCAAGCACGAATCCATCCATGGTTCATAAAGTTGGTAAAGGATGGGAGCTAAAAGGTCTTAAATAATGAGTGCATCCATTTTAAGATGGTATAGTTAGGTTTTAACACATAGAGTCCAACATGTATTACTTATTATCCTTAAGTGCATACTCATTTAGGAGCATTTAGTTGAATTCCATTAATCATTAAGTTCATCTAACATTCATTACATTTCATCATTATTATATAATCATCATATATACATAAAGCATTACATAATCATATAGAATCTTAGCATAAGTAAACTCAACATATAAATTTCATCCATACATGTCATTTATAGAAAGGAAAGCATCATATAAGTATAATCCTCATTATCCATCTAATTAAGGTATCCATTTAAGCATCTATGTAAGTAAAAAATCCATATGCATTCATACATAAATAATTAAACTAATTAAGTGTGCCCATACATACTGCATAGAAAGCCGCAAAGACATGCATATAAATAGAACCATATAGAAGTGCATCAATCATAAGGTCTCATTGCATCATGTAAATGGATCATCAAAATCATAAAGTCCAATGTATAATGACATCAAAAGAGAATAAATCATAAGTATCAATAAGGGGGAATAGAACTATATCAATATCAATGTCCACATCAAAATACATCAAGGTATATCAAGAGTACATCATCAAATTCTAGATTCATGATCATCAAGATTCAAGTACATCATCATGCCCAAAATTGATATAATAAAAATGCAATCTAGGCCTAACCTCCACCTGCACTAGTACTTTCATCTGAGTCATCTAGTGGTCTAGATGATGGACTTGTGGCTCTGTCTGATGAACTGGTTGATTTCTATGACCCTTCTACCCTAGATGCCTATCTCTCTCAGTCCATAGATGAGCTACATCTACAACCAATATTTGAATCTAACCCAGTTCTTGTGCCAACCAAGCCTGTACACTATCATCTTGGCTTGTGATATTTGTACTTCATGACTAGGGGCAACTAGAGAAACTAGTTGAACTACCTATCTACATTCATGAGGCCTTTGAGCTTCCCATCCATGTGTCACAATAACTATATCTCAGATAGGGCCTACATCACCTTAACCTCCATCTCTACCCCAACCTCCATCCTTGCAACCTCTAACACCTCCACCTCCCACTGAAATTATAATCGCTCCACCCATACCTCTCACAATCCTAGTAACAACATCACTATCACCTCTACCACATTCTCTACCACAACAACTATCCATGGATCTACTGCCTCTATCTCTACCTCCATGATCCTAACACCCCTCCACCATCAAGGTTAGTCATCATCGTCATTGTCATCATCATCATTGTCTTCATCATCATCATCATCATCGTCATCATCATCATCATCGTCATCATCATCATCATCATCATCATCAAACTCTTCTAAATCACTATCATCAATAGAGGGAACTAGCTCCGTAGGATCTATCAATCTAGTAAAAGGATAAGCAATAAACTACTACCCATAATTTTTTGTCATCCTAACATCAAGGTTATCTAATTTTAAATCCCAAAACATGGCATGGAGTCTATCAAAATATGTTTGATTTGTCCAAAAAATATGCACTCAGACCCTATAGACCTCTCTCAACCTACACTCGAGCATAAACTACCAAACGTTGTGGCATCTCCTAAATCTGACCAAACTATCACAATACCTTGACTAAGGAGGAAACACTTAGGGATGAAAGGTGCATGCCTAATCAACCATTGTGATATAAATACATAGGGAATCTCATCTAATCCTCTGCCTATATCCCACATCTAATGTATGGCCACCAATACACTATTTTAATATCTTCAATTTGCCTATGCCAATACTCTAGCTTTCCTAGTCGAGGCTAGATAATTTCACTCCATGATATGAATAGATGTAAGGTTTCCTTGCTAGATGATCTCTATTTCCAATCGGTCTAGTAACTAAAAGGTGCTCCCAAGCCCAAACCTAAAGAATCACAACTCTTGCAGATAGTGCAACATTGCCCCAATTAACCACCTGATGAAGCTCATGATATAGGTGGACTAAGATACATGATCCCCATGCAAATATGTGAGGATAAGATAGCATATCCTATAGAATCTATGTCCAACCAATTGCAAACCCATGAGATCTCTTATCTTGCATGATGAGCCTGCCAATGAGAGAAGCCAATACTGAGGGAAGAGGATCATATATTTATCACATAACTCTCCACTGAATGGTCTCATCACTAATAGTATCATCCTGAAACACTCATTGGTATGCATTTCCATCAAATACCTAATCATAATACACAATCTCTCCCATAACTGGAATCTATAGAATGTGATATACATCCTTAAGAGTGATAGTCATTTTACCTATTAGTGAATGAAATGTATTATGATCAGAGTGTCATCCCTCTATTAAGGCTATCATTAATCCCATGTTTACATGAAACTTGGGTATATGAAGAAAATAATAGAGGCCACACTGACCAATAAACTATCTCTCAACTCTAGTCAACTCGGGTATCATCTCAAATGGCCTACAATATTGACCTCTCATGTTTAGTTTCTGAAAGGAAACATGTTTTCAAGTAAAACACATCAATTAGTCGATCACTAAGCTAATTATCAAGTGTCAATCATTATCTTGTCATCTATATGCTCAAGTGAGATTTGCAAAAATTTCATTGAGTGCATCAAATTTCATCCCTCTAGATCTTGAGGACATAAATCAACAAAATCATCCTATCTTATTAAATTGACATAAAAAAAAAATCCACTAACTAATCGAATTGACATCAAACAAATTGACTTAAGACATCATCAAAAATATCATCATCGAAATCCAAAAATCATCAAATTTGAGAAATCAAACATCAAACCTAAGTTTTTTTTATCAAAAAATAGAGCAAAACATCTAGGTTTAAACTGTGACGTTTTGCTAAGAAAAAGTGATGCCAAATAAAAATTGATGCAATTTTTATCAAAAGCAACACAAAATTTCAAATCCATATTACATAATGTGTAAGCAACACACAATCTCTCAAGAGTGCACTCAATTTAAAAACAACAAAAAAAATTTCGCAAGTGATTCAAAAATATGTGGAAGTGACATTAAATTCAAACTAAAACACAATCAAAGGTGATGAAACAGATTTAAAAAGCTATGAGAAACTTATCGCTAGCAATGCAAAAATTGGTAAAAGTGACAAAACAACAAACGCAAGGGGTAAAGGGGAGCAGGCACCCATGGAGGTCAAGGAGGGTCAAGGACCCAGTAAAAGGACTAGATTGAGCTTCAAAAATTTGGAGATTCACAAGAAAAAAGATCTTGAGGAACTTAAGGTGTCCTCAGTAAATATGAAAATGTTGGCTAATCAGGCAGCTGAACTTATGAAGACTATCTAGCTGGATTTATGTTGTCCCGTCGTCTTTATGTTGTCCTCTTCTCTCTATTTTTTGGAGGACTTGTTAGTTTTTGGTGTCTCTTTGTTGTGATGTTGCACTGTTTCTGCTGGGCTTTTAATGCTTTTTTTGTAATCTCGTTGTAAAAGGTTTCGGGTCCTTTTAAAACCCAATTTTATGTAATCAAAACAAATGCAAGGGGTTTTATGTTGAAAACAACATGAAATCCAGTAAGAACGATCAATTAATAGGCAAATATTGAAAACTGACTAGTGGTCCATATGGTGGAGGTCTCTAGAATCATCTAGCCTTCTCGAATCAGTGCTCCTGGATCAAGACGATCATTTTGCATCCTAGAGAGAAAAATCACCTAGAGGAAAAAATTAATGAGAGAGTGAAAATGAATAGTAAAAAAGTTAATTTTACCTTATATATTTCATTCTTGAACCTAAGGATAATTTTTTACCAAATATTTCAAAATTGAGTCCAATTAATTTAAATTTTTCATTGGGGTATATGGTAAATCATATTTTAATTAGGAAATAAATTGAAATAAAAAATCAATGAAAATCTGAATTTTTTTTTCAAAAATCACCTAAAAATTAGAAAATAATTTCAATTCAATTCCCGAGGGGGCATATCATAACCAAGAACTATTTTTTTTGAAATTGAGGCATCAAAATTCAAATCAAGGATCCATATTGAAACAACATCATTACAATCAATCAAATCATACAAGTAATCATTTATCATCAAATCGTCATCAAAATTAGAATCATACATCGAATTATCTTTGAATGAATGTACTTCGCACATTAATGCAAAGAGGGGCAAATGTATACACCTAAAAATTGTCAAAGCAAACATTAATTAAATTCAAGCTATTTGGATTAATTTAAAATCAAAATTGATCAATTATGTAATTGAATTAACCATTTGATTATATAGTCCTTTTATTAATGAATTCCAACTCATTCAAATATCATACATGGTTAGTTTAATTAGTTCTTTGAATTAATTCCTCCTAAATTGTCTCACCTACCACTACATGAAAAAATAAAATTGACCAATGGGAGATGAGGAATGAGCACAAATGGATCAATAATAAGCTTTGATATCCTGACCATTCATTTGTGAAAATCAATCTTTACTATCCAAAGGGGGCACATCATCAAACTTAATCCCAACTTTACGTTGATCATGGTTACATAAACTCACCCCCTACACCTTGAGAAATCCTATAATTAGAGTAAAAAGAGATCCACTTTTATTTTAGAATATCATCATAATGCTATTTTGTGCATTCCTTATCATAGAGAGCATCGTTATTTAGGAAAATTAGCTTAGCTTCATTATTTAGAGTAAGATCATAATGGAGAAATTTCTTTGCATAATGGAAATATTAATAATTTAGAGTAGAATTTGCACATTATATTATATAATTCTTATTCTCTAGGTTATCAATTGAGAATCAAAGGTGCAGTTGAGAGCATAATTTAAGTCCCTAGAATTAGAGAGCCATAGAATGCTCATAATCTTTCATTTCTTTATTTCAACTAGTTTTATATCTTGATTTAAGTTGAAAGATTATACTAACATTCTATGCAGGTTTGTGATTCAAATTACACACACAGACTCACTCATCTTAAGACTTACAATGGTAAAGGCGACCATTTGACTCATGTTAAAACTTTTCAAACCTTCTGTAGTGATTTCTCTCATGATCATAGGTTCATGGATAAACTATTTACTAGAAATTTTTGGGACAAATCCCTACAATGGTATTGTTCTTTGCCTCTTTAATCAATTTATTCCTTCCAAAAACTTGCTAATGCTTTCATTCAACAATTTCAAAACAACATTGGTCCTAAGATCTCTCTAATCGATTTAATGCATTGTAAACAAGGTGTTAGAGAAGAAGTGACTAAACTCATTGGTCTATTTAACAAGTTTCATAAACTAAATAACTTCATCAAAATCAATAATTCATCCAACAATGTTAATGAGAAAATGGTAACAACATCCAAAGGTGTGGCTCCTTTGTCATTTATTTTTCGACCTTCTCATGATTTTACTTAGTTTTTTGAATCTTTGCATAATGTGATGTTGAAGTTGATTAATGCTAAAGTGTTAATTCCTTCTCCTGTTAAGCCTATTGACATATCCAAACCTTTTCCCAAACACTTTGATCACAAAGCTTTCTATCAATACCTTTTTCAACCTGGCCATGATACTAAAAAGTCTTTCCATTTGAAATATGTTATTCAAGACCTTATAGATTCTAATGTGACATCTTTTAAAGGTGTCAATGATCAAGGAAATAAATCTATAGCACCTCCCAACCAAAATTTACAAATTTATACCAACCCTTTGTCATCTCATTCGACCAATACCATTGAGTCTACCCAAACTTTGTCTTCTTCTTCCACTCATGTTATTGGTAATTATGATAAATGTAATTAAGCCACTAACATTGTCAACCTCATTGATCAAACAAAACCTAAACCTAAGCTTTGCATTACCTTTGACCTTGCTAAGACAACTAAAGAGCCTAATGGTCCTTTTTATATTGTCGCAAAGGTTAATGGCCTTCATTCTCGTGGTGTTCTTATTGACCCTACTTGTATGGTGAATGTGATAACTGAAGAGCATATATTTAATAGAAAATTGTGATGTGATTTTTATGATAAATATAATGTTATGATACAAACTTGCAATGGTTTTATTTAGCCTTCACATGGTTCTATTTCATTTCCTTTTGAATTTAGTGGTAAAGCTTTAGATGCTACCTTAATTGTGATTCCAACTTCTAATCAATTTCAAGTCAAACTTGGTCTTCCTTGGCTTACTTCCATGAAATTCACAGCCTCTCCTATTCATAAGTGTCTGAAATTTCCTCACAATGGACAAATCATGATTTTCAACCATAGCCTCTAACCTTCAGTGCCTTATGATTTTGTTAACTCAAGAGTGGAAGATAACTCCAAGGAGTCTCAACTCAACTCTAATTTTGATTATTCTCAGATCCTCTCTTTATTTTAGACCCCTTCTAAGAAAAGTGTTTCCAAAAAAATCCTCCAAAGCATGGCAGAAAACCCAAAACAAGTAATATTAAAGAGGAAATAGCAATAGGTATTCGAACTACCTTAGATGGTAATCTTTCAATTAGTAAAAGAATGAGGAGGTCTCTTTTCTCTCCTCAAGTACAATGAAATTTGTTTCATGGAATGTTAGAGGCCTCAATGCCTCTAACAAGTGTGTCTAGGTCAAGCAACATGTGGATGCTTGTGGGATAGATGTTATACATTTGCAAGTGTCTAAGTTATCACAATAAATATATGATTCTATAGTTTTTAAGTGGGGTAAATAGAAATAAACCCATGTCCCAACTCATGGTGCTTTAGGTGGTCTTATAATCTTATGAAACCCAAGATCAATCACTATAGATTTTATTAGAAGTGAGGCAAATTGGAAATAACTTAGAGTCTAGAGTTTCAATTTATAGTTTATTCTTTTCAATATATATGGTCTTACTACTACAAGAGACAAAGATCATATCTTGGAAGTATTCATAGTTATTCTTCAAGGTCTAAATATTGACAAAGAATTATTGGCTGGAGACTTCAATGTCATTATTTCTGATAAAGAGAAAAAAATGGGGTGTTTATCCTCCACTTAAAATGATGGAGGACTTTAGTACTTTATTTAAGATAATACCATCCATGATATTATTCCAAGCAATGAAAATTTTACATGGACCAATGAAGAAAGGATTTTCTATAGATTACATAATGCCTTGATAGATTCTTGCTCTCATATAATTGGCTCTCCTCAAATCTGCAAATATCCTCGAAGATTCTACCACTTATCTCCTCTGATCACTATGTAATTTCTCTCAACATTATTCAGATGAGTCAAAAGGAAAAGAGAAGGTCATCTTTCAAATTTAAGAAAATGTGGTTTAGGCACCCACATTTCCTCCCCCTTCTTAGGAAGTGGTGGATTAGCGCTCTTTTCACTGCAGATACTTGAATGTATCAACTTCATAATAAGATTCAATACATAAAGTCTCAAATGGAAAATTGAAATATCTAGATTTTTAAAAACATATTTGTAAAAAAAAAGTAAATTGGAGCTGGACTAGCTAAAGTTAATGAGCACATTATCCAATATGGTCTTGATGTTAACACATATACTAAGTAGAAGGAATTGCAAAGCACTTGGGAAGAACTAGGAAAGTGGGAGGAAGTATATTAGCAATAGAAATCTAGAGAGATTTGGCTACATGAAGGTGACAGAAATAACAAATACTTCCATGCTTCAACACAAATCAAGAGAGCTATGAAGACCATCTTCACAATTCAAGATTCAAGTTCAGGTAAGAAAATTACTAATGCTTAGGAGATTCAAGCAGAATATCTAAATTTTTTCACTAACTTATTAGCACCGATTCAAAATCATGATCTTATTGATGCTCAACTATAACAAGACCTCATAACTCATATTCCTTCTTTAGTTACTAAAGAAGAAAATAATTCTCTAATGAGACATTTTACACTAGAATAAGTTAAGAATGTGGTTTTCTCCCTTCTACCAAATAAATCCCTAGGTTCTGATGGTTTCATTACTTTCTTATTTCAAAAAACTTGGGATATTTTAGGTTTTGAATTGTCGTTGGCCATGGAAGAATCATGTAATAATGGAGAAATTTTGAGTCATTTCAAATCAACTAAAATTTCACTCATTCCTAAGACTAAGCAGCCAAATTTTTTTGTAGAATATAGGCATATATCTTTGTGTAATATAGTTTATAAATTTTTCTTAAAAGTCATTTACCTAAGACTACGAAGCATGATTTCTAAACTAATTTCACTAGAGCAAGGGGGTTTTGTGTCAGGTAGAGAAACAATAGAAGGTTCCCTAGTTGCTCATGAAGTATTACACTCCATCAAAGAACACCATCTATCTACTTGTGTTGTTAAACTAGATATCATGAACACATACGGTAAGTTCAATTGAGAAATTTTGTTGAAGGTATTGCAGAAATTTGGTTTCTCTAATAGGTGGTGTAAGTGGGTTCTAGCATGTGTTAAAGGGGACAAGTTTTTATTTATTGTAAATGGCTCTCCACTAGGACTTTTTAATGCAACACAAGGTGTTTCGAAAGGAGATCCTTTGTCTCCATTTCTATTCACCATCATGGTAGAGGATTTGAGTAGGTCAATTTTGACTAAGAAATCTTTAGGTTTATGGAGGGGAGTTCATATTCCTCAAACAAGCATTGCCATTACACACTAAATTTTTGCAAATGACACTCTCCTATTTGGGAAAGAAACAATGCCATAAGTTAGACAAATTAAGTTCGTGTTAGACTTGTACTCTTGATTTTTTTATCAAAAGATTAATCCTCATAAATCAAGGGTTTACATCTTTAATACAAGCTAGCAGTTAAAAGGAAGATTATCCAAATCATAGGATTCCAAGAGGAAGATCTACGTAGTACTTATCTAGGTGTCCCATTCTTCATGGGTAATAATAAGACTTTATGTTGGATAAATGTAGTAAATAGGTTTAAGGGGAGAATTGTGTCATGGAAGACTAGGTGGATCTCACTTTCAGGTTCCATTCTCCTTATCAAAATAGTTCTTCCAACAATTCCAAATTATTTTCTTGTTGTTTTGAGAGCTCCAATGACAATTATTAAGAAGATTAAAAAATCATTAAAAATTTTCTATGGAGAGGGAATATGAATGAGTCTAAAAAAGTTCCTATAATCTCTCCACAAGGTTTGAAGGTTGATAAGAGGATGGGGGGGGGGTCTTTATGATATTGTTAGTAGAAATTCAGCATTTGCTGGTAAATTGGTATGGCATATATATTCCAATCCAAATTCTAATGGGAGTAAACCGATGCAAGAAAAATACTTAGACATAGATGACCCTTCCAGAATATTTACAATTGCAAATCCCCCTCATGGGTCAGCTATATGAAATTTTATTGCACCATCAAGAGACTTAGTTACTTCTTACATTTCTTGGAAAGCACATAATGGTGAAGATGTAAAATTCTAGTTGGACTCATGGAATGGTTATAAGCCTCTTTATTCACATGAGGATTTACAATTGGTTGTACATATGGCTTCTCAAATTTGGGGTGATAAGTTAGTTGATTATGTCAATGCAGTGAAAATGTCAAATGGGAAGGTTATGTGGAAGGATGTCTCCAAGTTGCCTATCAATATGAATCAAAAGATTTTAGTGAGTTAGATCCTAAAGGAAAGAGTGGTGTTCTTCAATAAATCAAGAGATAACATTGTTTGGGCTCCATCAAAATCATGAAGTTACATAGTTAAATTGGGATATCAATCTATGCAAAGAAAAAACTCAGAAAACATCTCCCAGAGAGCCTACAATTTTTGTTGGAATAATATGGTCCCCATGAAATATGGGAGCTTTAATTGGTTGGTTCTCAAATGATAGAGCTCTTACTAGTGATAGATTAGCTATGTTTCACATTGTTGATCAATTGAATTGTGTTCTATGTAGATATGCTATAGAGGAGAGTAATCATCTCTTTCTCCAATGCTCAGTTGTACAATAATGTTGGCAGTTTGTCTTATCAAAACTAGATCTATCCTTTCCTTTACCACTTACAATTTGGGATCATTGTCAAGCATGGACACTTATGTATAAGGACTAATTTTTTATAGGGCTATGCTTTATTATTCTAGTGGTTTTTATATGGTCTTTTTGGTGGGAAAGGAATAAGAGAACTTTTAGGAAAGTATCAACATCTATTCAAGATGTCCAAGAAAAGATTGAACAAGCAATTTTAGAGGCAGTCATGGAACATGTTCAAAAAAAAAAATCATGCACATCTTCCTTCTCTTCTTGGGAAAATCAAGTTATTAAAACATGGTCTGACATATCTCTCCCTTTCAGTGGTTCCCTTATGAGCACCCCTAAGGATAAAGTTAATAGAAATGAGGTTAGATGGAAGGCTCCAACTTCTCCATATCTCAAAATAAATTTCGATGGTGCCTCTCAAGGTAGTCCAAGTGTCTGAAGGGAAGGGGTTTGCATTAGGGATTCTGCTAGGAAGTTACTAGTGACTAAAGCAATTCCATTACACCTAGGAACTAATAAAATAGATGAGGCCTAGGTTATGTTACATGGACTAGTCTTAGCTAAGAATAAGGTTTTTTCTCATGTCCATGTTGAGGAAGACTCCTTGTTAATAATTGAAGCGACTAAGAGGAGACTATGTCATAAATGGAGAATAAATTATGTCAATGCAATAGGCTTGGCTGTGGCTTGAAAATTTTGACACTTTTGTTATTTCCCACACATAAAAAGAGGAAAATAAGTTGACAAACTTTCTAGAAAATTTGGCATGTGATTTTGGTGAGGTAGAATTCAGTGATGACATAGACCAAGTGTTGCCATTTCTAGAACTTGTAAACATTATAGATATGGAACATGTTAATTTACCCTAATTGAGGAGGGATAGGAATCAAATTACCTAATAATGATGGATGACTCATGTGCATGATTTGGGTGGAATATGTAACACAAGTTCCTATGAGGTTGATAGTATTGTAAAGGATAAAATATTGTAATGGTGTGTAGAATGAATAGAGTGATATAACAAGGGGAATATAAGATCTACTACTAAATCCAAATTGCCAAGGGAGAGATCCAAATTGATCAACCAAAAGGTTAATGCACAATTGAATCAATCTATGGAGAATATGAATGAAGGAGAAAACCTTATATTCTACTATGAAAAGTATATGCTTGAAATCTGAAATGAATGAAAGCAAAATACTAACCTCAAAATAGGACAGATCTAGAAAATGCTGATTTTTTATGTCTGTGTGCAGTTTCGAGCAATTCTACAACCTGTTCCGGACTGGAAATGCCGAGACAGAGAAAACCCAGAAAACTTTTGTCTTTTTGGAAGCCGGTAGTCTTTGACCCCGATAAAAGGTCAAAGACTACCTCAGAATTTTGAAGGTTGTCTTTGACTTTGTTCATGGATCCTGGAAGTTCGATGAAAAGGGTATCCAAATCTGAGCTTTGATTCGCTGTCCTGTACCTATACCTGCAAGAAAATGGTTTTGTTATTTGGATGAGGGGTTTGCCTTGGTCAAACCCCAGTTTGGAATTAACCTTAATAATGAATTTGAAATGGAGAATGCTAGCAAGTAGTAGAAGTAGATCTAACAATGAATCTATGATATTCAATAGATATGCAATTGTATTTGAAATGTAAACAAGTATATTGATATGAATGCTTGAACACAACAATGGAAAATGTAAATCAAAACCATAAATGTAAATCCAAAACCTCCATGTTTGTATGCTTGGAATCCACCTTGATAGAAGAATGAATGAGTCTTGAAGATGAACAAAGGATCTTGAAGGAAGATCACACCATCATGATGGATAGATCTAGGGTTTGAATGATGAATCTTGAATGCTTGAACCAAATCCCTTCAAAGGCTTGAATGCTTGAATCCTTGATCTTTAAAGGAGAAATTGAATGGAGAAGAGGGCTTGAATGCTTCCTTGAAAATGCTTGATGAAATGCTTTCTTGATCTTTCTTGAGAGATATGAATACTTGATTGCATAACTTGTGGATAAAAAACTTGATGAAGAAAATGAGAGAGGAAGGCTTCATTTTATAGTGATCTAGGGCACAAACCTCTAGAGAAGGCCGACATTAAAGAATTAAATCCCAATTAACCTTAATCCCTAGAAATATACCTAGATTAAATGCAATTTAAGGATTTACCATTTCAAAACCTGAAATGGCCGACCCGAAAGTGGGAAAAGAAATCTTTCTGAAACCTGACATCTCGTAACTCCCAGAATCTAAAAATAGGACCTGGGGTCAGGGATGAGGTAGATGCAGCCCTAGGTCAGGTTTGAGGTCATCCCTAACCTAGGTCAGGTTCTAGGTCATCCTTGACCCTACCAGGTCATCTTTGACCCAGACAGTCAGAAACTCTAGATTCTCAGAGAAAATTGTCGAAAAGAGGTTGGAAATGAGGAGGAGAGAAGCAGAATAGGGGGGAAACAACTAGATACAAGACAAGACCAATTCAAGGTGCTTGACATGACCCCAAAACACTCAATCAAAGGGCTAAATGCTCTTAACATGGAAGTGCTTTGATTATAAGATGATACAAGTATATTTTCCCATCTCATTATTCCCAACTTTATGAAGCCTCAAAAAATTTATTCCTAACTTTATAAAGCGTCAAAAATTTATGATTCTTGTTGTCATTTGTTTCCAACCTACACTAAGGAATTTATTTCTCCTATGACTTCCTTACATCACATCTTTCAATGTGATATATGTCCACCTCATACTCCACATGTTGAATGACGCAACATTCATCAAAAAATACATGTTGATCGTGTGGAAGATAGTTGTTTATTTCTAATTTTCTTTGGCTTTATTTGTAGGTATTATGTGATTTGTGCTTCTTTATTTAACATAATTTTTTCAATATGAGAGCTCTTGTGGAGTGTAGATTCACAATTGTGGTAGATTTGGGAGGATCTTCTGATGTGCGAGGAAGGCTTTAAAATTTGATGTTGGGTTCCTCCTCTTCAACATTGTCAACTTTTTGTCATGTTATCTTAGGAGGCTGAAAGTGGTTTTAGGAACATCCCATTCCTCTATGAAAATTGAAAATAGGAACACATGGATTATCTATCATGGAACTATAGGATTTCACTATCATTGCAAGATTGGGAGTTTCCATTGACTAGAAAGATCAAGGATGAGGACATGGTGATGATGTTTCACATGCACTATCATCAATTTAGGGAGAATGTAAGATTGGTTATTGGGGAAGAAATTATCAGTCCTGAGACCCTTCGGAAAATTTTTCCCTCCAAAATTATGTTTATTTTCCTCTTCAATGCATTTGATATTCTTCAATCACTCACCATGATTAATTCCACAGCGACTAAGGTGGTTACGAGTGTTTTTCTACGTAATGATAGTTTGTTGCAGTTAGAGATTATGATCTTTGAAAAGGGAGGGGTTTTGGCGGGGTTTGTTTCTATGCATATGTTTTGGTTTACAATGCCATAAAGAAAACCCTTTCACAACAAAATAATCAGTTTCTAGAAGCTTCTTTCAATATGCATCTTCCTGTCGTGGGGGATGATCTAGGGAAATAAATTTGCAATAGAGTCAATGCTTTACTTCTGCTTCTAGATCATGAACATGAGCTGCCAGACCAAGTTTCTCCTCCTCACAATGTTAGACTCAGGCTTGTTAATCAACCCATGGTTATGATTCCTAATGAGGCTAGTTCCTTAATGCATGTTGGATATCCTAACTATATGCATGAAAATGATGGTCAAGATGCAATTCACGATGCAAACAGTGATGAGTAGGGGGAATTTTTTTCATTATTGACACCATGGAAGAATGATGCATATAAATAGGTTTAGGATATGTTTTTTTTTATTATATTCTCTTAGACTTGATCGATTAATAAGATGGTGCTTAGTTTTTAGTTGATAAGTTTACAATTTTAGTGTTGATGGATATCAGTTGTAAAGTTTTTTTAAAACTGGATTGAAAGAAGAGCCTTATTTTGATGTAATTTGGTAGAAAATCAGGCTAAAAGAAGAGCCCATTTTGATTTAATTATGTATGTATGAACTCTTTTTATATTAATATATATATACTTTCTTACCTTTTGTTAAAAAAAAATCTTGATTTCTTGTGGCCTTCTATACCTCAACCAGCTCAACCTCGTCGTGATAACCTTTTTCGATCATTTCAAGCCTACAATATCCAAAATATTTGTGAGCTTAGAAAACCTAAAGATATTCCATCTCCATTTCTTGGGCATGGACTTCTTCCTACACCTCTTATATATTCTTTTGTTCCTTCTCCTATTTCTTATAAGTGTTTCGATGTTAGCTCTCAACCTAGTGTGGTTCCTTCTGTTCTTCCTCCTAAAGAAGAAAAGAACCTGATGTTCGTTAATCCTAAACCAAACCAAATTTCTAGAAAAACCAAACACAACCATCATGCTCATGACCACCACCATAAGCATCGTGTTAGAACTCATCAACGTGCTTCCCAAAATATTGCTTCACCAAAAATACCTACTAATTCTTTGATTCCCTTTTATCAACCCATGCTTGAGCCAAAGGAGGAAGTTAACTTGAAAAAGATGTAATTGGACAAACATGATAATTCTATCTATATCTTGGATTCTATTACAATTAATTTGGATGAAGAAGATGCTCTTGATGATGATACTTTTGATTTTCCTAATGCAACTAATGATGATGTTCATGTTAATGATTCTGATGATATGTATGAGCTTATTGATGTTAATCATGACTAAGCAACTATTTTTTCACAACAGTCATCTCTTAATCCAAGTGACAAGAAAAGTGACCCATCTTCACAACACGATCCTTGTTTGGAAATGGATATTTTTCCATCTGTCGTGTTTGATGTTACTCCTCTTGCATGTTTTCCACCTTTTCTAAACATTACAGAATGAGATAGGGGGGAGGGGGGATGATACATTTGACTAGATCCTCTTCTACAATGCATTTTGTATGTTTTCTTTTTGTAATGTGCTTCCCCCATGATGTGTTGCATGTTATATGTTTTTTTTATGTTTCTTTAAATGACCCTTGTTGCTTTGTTGGTGCAAGGTGATAAAGGAATTGAAATGTCATAAACATTCTTCTATTTGTATCTCACTTCTTCTATATGTTGTTACATGTTATGTCGTTCTTGTGTGAATGTTCATAAATGCACATTTATGTTGTCTGATTGGGGATTATGCAAAATGGTTGCTACCTATTATTTTTGGTCTCCATGATGTTAAGCCCCAATAAATCTTCTTTGCAACTCTTATGTGACTTTCTTCCAATGTGTATGTAGTTCTACTATCTTTTGGGGATGATTACCAATTCATTTTGATATAATATCTCATGTATTATAATATGATCATACTGTCTACATAGTTAGTATATACCTTCTTTTCTCTCTTTTGTCATGTGTTTGTTTCCCTTGATCTATCCTTTCTTGGGGGAATCTCATCATGGAAACATTTATTAGGTGCATGTATACTCCATTAAAGCCATTAATCCATTTCTCTCACTAAGACTTTTTCAATCATTTTAATGTGGGGGAATACACCCCACTCTATGTTTTAAATTTTGCACACATGTACACAATGATTCAATGCAACCTCTTTGGAAGATGGCTAAGGAGACAATACTTTCCTTGTGCTCATACTTTCATCAGATCTCTTAACAGAGACACAAATTTCATTAAGGACTGGTCATCCTTCCTTGATCCCTAAGGAGACAATTCTTTTCTTAGGATTGATCTCTTTTCTTAATCCCTATGGAGACAATGCTTTCCTTAGGCCTAATCATTCTCTTGTTGGATCCCTTCATGGGGACAATTATTTTCTTAAGAAATGATCATTTTTTATGGATTAACTAGCATAACAAAAATTGCTAGACCTTCAATACCATCTTTTGTAGTTCTTTCCCTTTGTGTGATTCAAAGTTCAAGGTAATCTCGTACTAGGATAGTGATCATGCTTCTTTGTATTTTTATTTCTTTCACTTATGAGCGATGTCTCTCTTATCTTGGTTTTGGATTTGATTAACACTTGAGTCACTTAGGGGCTTGACATTTCTATCTCCTTGACCTTTATAAGATAGTTCTTATGCATTGATCTACTTTATTGTGAGTATGAGTTCATCTCATACTCTTGCTAAGGTGGGGGATAAATGTATAGTCCTAAAATTTTGACACCTATAATTGGATATTTTAGGACCTATTAGGCCCCATTTTTGTGATTTTGAAGTCCAAATAAAAGTTAGGCTTGATCCTTGTGACTCATCTCTTCTTTTACCACACCTATTCACTATTCTTGATATCCCAGTGAAATTTGAGCTAGTTTTTCCTGAGAAAGGTCACCAAAGTAGACCTGTCCCTAGGGTTTTGGGCCCAAATTTCACTTAGAGCTTGTTATCAAGGTCTTATTTTGAGAATTTCAATTGTGGTAAGCTCAGATCAAATTTGAATCCAAGATGGAGGGAGCGAAGTATAAAAGGACCTCCTCTCCCCTAATTTCACATATCATGATCAATTGCAAGCATTTTGGCATTTCACAATCAAGTGCAAGAAATCCATCAAGCATTCAAGAAATCAAGTTGAGAAATTGAGAATTTGGATTGAGTATTTGAAGGCAAGCATCTAGTTCAATATCTCTAACTCTATATTTCTTTAAGATCCATCAAGTCAAAGGAAATATTCTCCAATTGATGCAAATTTCTCTCTCATGATGGCCAAGTAGAGGAATTCTCAATCAAGCAAGAAGATCCATTCATCCTTCTCTCTCCTTCTTCACATGTGGTTATCAAGCATATCTACATTCTTGATATAGGAGTGGCAATCATAGATCTACACATTTGTGAGGGTATCCTTGTTTCTACATCACATTCCAAGTTCAACTCTTTGGATTCCTAGTTCATTCAAGAATCTTCATGGATTTGAGAAATTAATGCATCCATTCATGAGGGTTTCATGCAAGGTAAATAACAAATTTGTCTTTTCACATTATTTCCTTTATGCAATTTTTAGCATATTTCAATGTTGATTCCTAAATAGGGGTTTGACCAAGGAAAAACCCCTTTTCCCAACCTTTTCCCCATTTTTTTGTGTGTAGGAATAGGTTGCAGAGCTATCAGAACTTTTCTAGGCAGTACATGAATAGTTGCAGATTTTGTGAAAACTTTGTCCAAAAGTATCAAGAACACATTGTCAAAGATGACATGTCCCAAGTACATATTGAGTTTCAACCTGTCCCTATTAAAATTAGCTGAAATTTTTGGAGTAGGTGTGTTCTGTCATTTAATTTCTATTTTTGTGAGTTTTAGCTCAATATCAATTCACATCAATTTGTTTTGATCACCTTTTTAGTAACTTTTATATTAGATCTATTTGATCACTTAATCAATCCCATTTCATTCATTACATTTCTTAGTGAAGGACATGTCCATATTCCCAATTAGTTTCTTGAGTAATCTCTTGAGCCTATTGGGGATATTCTTCCTTCCTAATGTGCAATCAATGAAATGGGGAAGTAATTCACTTAGTATCTTTTCTGTTGCATTGCTCTCCCCCCCTCCAAACACACACACACACACAACGAAGTCAAGAGATATCAACATTTTAATTTTTTATTAAATTATAAAAATCTGAATCTAGAATTATTAAATTATTAAATTATTTTTTGAGATTTGAAGTAGATGATGTGTTTAAAATACTATAATTTTAGAGGGCTACGATTTAAACTTGAAGATAAATTTAAGGAGATTGAAGGAAAAAGTTGAGATAGAAATATGGTTAACAATCATCCTTTTCTTGTCATTGTAGGAAGCCTCTTGGTAAATAACAAAAACAAATTAATAAAATTATAATAGTTTATATGTGATTTTAATATAACATAGTATAATGCAAGAATTATGGTATAAATACTACTTTATTGTGCTATGTGTAATGGAAAAATAAAATACACACTCTGAATAAATGTCATGATTAGGCACACGACAATTGAGGGATTCAAACATTTGACTATCTATTGATTTTATTTTTATATAAATGAGTTTGTAATTTCTAACTCAAATCATAAACTATTCAAGAAATAAATTGTAAATTCTCTTTTGACTATCTATTGTTTTTTTTTTTATACATGAGTTTGTAATTTCTAACTTATATCATAAACTATTCAAGAAATTAATTGTAAATTATGGATAGTATAAAGAATTTAAATTTTTATAATAAGCAATCCTATTTTTTGAACTTTTGTGCTACTGTGCCTGGAGTCTAAATCCAATTATTCAAATTGTTTGCAATAAGTATATTTTAGTATTGCAATACCACTTTGTTATGTAATATAACATAAAATAAAAATTCAAGCTCTATCAAATTAATGTATAAGAGCTTGTGATTTTGCGACTAGGCATGGCATGATTTATACATGAGCTAGATAATCATTTTTAGATTTCTAGAAGGATTTTATAACTAAGATAAGTCATGATTGTATTATGCTACCAATGTATATATAAATCATAGAATCTCATATAGGTTAAATATAAAAATACTTTTGAATAATTATCTATAATTAGTGCAGCAATGCATTCTCCAAAAATTAAACCATAGAGTAGTTAATTCTATCTATTTGCACCCTTATTTCTCTATAATATACTTGAATTTTTACCATTCATTTCATATCTTAAATGAAAGTGTATAGGTAAATTGAGCAAGGAATCTTCTATGTTTTGTGCTTATGACTTATTAAATTTTAATTATTTTACATCTATTGAACAAAGTTGAATCTTTTGGATTTTATTTTGTGGTTCTAACTTTTTAGGTGAGATTCATTGTCCATCATCGTAGAGAAGATGATTGTAATGGAACCTACTCCAAACCTCAGAACAACAAAAATATTTCACATGGTAAAATATTTTTTTTTAATAGGAATTATCTAATGTTGAATTAACTAGGATATAGTGAATGACTTTTGGCAAGAATTAGCTTATGCATGTTGAATATTATTCACTGTGGGAATCATAGATTTGTTTTGAGGAATATTAGAAATACAACTTCTAGGTTTATCTGAATGTTGGATATACATTGGGAAATAGTTCATGTTTTATAAACTATTTGAGATGACGATAATAAAATGTGTCTTCCTACTTATAAATTTTAAATCATGGTGGGTTGAACTATATAGAATTTACATAAATACACTTAAGGAAAGAGAGGACTATATGAATTTATCTCATTGGCTAAAGGCTTTGGATCAATTTTATTCTATTTAGTTATATTACCAGTTACATCATTGTTATTCAAGTACATTTTTGATAGGTTGTGAGAGAGTTTCCCTATGTCCCCTATCAAAATGCCACTAAAATGGTTTTGAGTTCCAAGGTTCTTCTGCATATATTTTGTGTTATATATCTCTAAGGATTTGGACACTTTCTTTTCTATGATTTCATATTTGAGTATTATTTTCTCCTTGTTTCATGTCATCAGTAAAAAAATGTCAAAAGAGAATCCTCTTTTCAAGGAAATCCAATTATTTTAAAGCACTTGGTCAATGCCATTTTCATTGAGATAGATGAATTAGCCTAACAAAATTATTAATATGTTTCTTTGCAATATCTTGATAATAGGGAATTGCATTATCATGTTTTTAGATGTGCATGTAGATGTGTTAGGTTGCACCAATGTTTCCATCCTAACATTATTTCTAGGTAGCTAAGCTCTTCATGCAAGGTCATGTGTTCTTTGAAGCATGAAGAATTTGGTAAAGCATTGTTTTGTAGTTAGGTAGAAAAGCACCAGAGCCATGTTCCCATCCTTAACTTGCAAATGACTATGTGGGTTGAAGGTGACCAAGGACATTATTATAATCTTGTATTTATCATTATAAATTTTTTATTTCTTGATTTATTATTATTTATACATGGCATATAAACCATTTTTGTAAAAATGTACTTCAAATGTATGTCTTATTACCTAGTATAAGCACTTAAACTCTAAATTTGCATTTTGTTATTTTATAACCATGGATTTAATTCTTTAACTATTGACTTGATGTGATAAATGAGTAGTTCATTATTGTGTGAGATAATTAAGGTTTGGAACCTTACACTAGTATAATTTTCACCTTTTTTCGATAGACTATTAGTCGAAGTTTCTATCCAAATGGGTCGAATACTCGACCAACTAATTGGTCGCTATTTTTATCGTTGAAATATCGACATATCTCTTTAATCATAGAATGTTTGATGCCAATCTTGGTAGAAAATGACATTGGTAAGTGGTGGTATATTAGTAAAAAATTCAACCAAAGTTGGTCGAAATGCTTGACCCGTCCAACCAGGATGCGAAAACCACGCCGGTCATATTTTGACCAAATTTAGTCACAATATAGACCAATATTGGTCAAAATATTTGGCCACTCCAACCAAGATGCCAAACCCATGACACCACAGTTTGACGCAAAATGGTCGATTATTAGACCAAATAAGGTTAGAGTTTTGACGGAGATTAGTCAAACCATCAAGTAAGGTTAGTTGAAATTTCAACCGAATATGGAATGTTTAAAAAAAAAAAAAGATAAATATCCATACTAATCACCAATGGCATCCTGATCGGTGATTTGTCTAGATATTTATCTTTAGGTGTCCACACTCATTCTGTTGCTTGTTGCCAGTGGGTCCCTGCTCATTCTATTTTCCAGACTGCTGTTAATATTATTTAGAACAATAGAGAGGGGGGGTGAATCAATTGTTCTTAGGTCCTGATGTATAAAACAATCTCATAAACTTATCCTTAAATTAGATCCAAAACCAAAACAAACTCGATCATCACTGATTCAATAATAGAAACATCTAACAATTTAGTCCACTATCCAGCTGTGACTTAACTTGTAAAACATAGCAATGTTTAGATCTAAACATTCACACAAGTATAAACAACAAGATTTATAGTGGAAACCCAATTTGGGAAAAACCACTTTGTAACATGCTACTATTATTTTCACTCTTCTGAAGTGAGCTCGGTAAAAAGTCAACTCTGCCAAAGGTTACAATACACACTGTCAAATGTGACCCGGTTAAAGGATTTCAATCACCCTATTAAAAGTGAGCCTAATCATAGGACTTACATACACTCCATTAGAATGCAACATTGTTCAAAGGATTTAACATATGACTGTTAGGTCAACCTTTGTTAAAAGGATTTTGACTATTACAATGGTTAGAAAGTAGTAGCAGTATTATCTGAAAAAATATACAACTCACTTTGCAAATATCATATCTGATTCTATACACTAATGCTGGTTTATTGACTTTGAAACTTTTCCATTTCCATCTCTGATCTACTCGAAACTTTTCTTCAAGCAATCACCACCATTCTCCTTCAGCCTTTTCGCTTATTCAGTCAATAAAACTTTTCTCTTCCAGCATTCTCTGTTCACCTTGTGCATACATATCAGAATGTTTAGGTTCCCTTATATTTTCCTCAATTAGGTTAACTCATCTTTTGCCACTCAATCTCATTCGTAGATCTTAGGGTTAGGTCAGATTCATTGAATCTACCCACTTCATGTTCTTCGGCTCCTTTTCTAGAATCATCTCAAATCTCTTAAAGATTTACAATAAAACATTTTACAAAGTATTTAATGCTTCCAAACAATCAATAAATAAAGTCAACATGTTTTACATAATCCAAGAATTCAACAATGTTGGCTCCAAAATTAAATTCTCTTCAAATATAAAATTGTTGATGCTCGGTCAATACTATGATTGTTCACTAGATCTTTATGTAGAATGCTTGGTCAATACTAAAACTATTTCCTCAGCTTGCACTGTCTTCCTCTGCAATTTACTGATTCTTGGTTGACACTATAATTTTGCTCGGCATATACTAACTCAGTCAACACTAACATCACTCGGCTTAAACAAGATTTTTCCATTCTTTGCTCGGTTAAGCCTACTAGTTTAGTCTTCAATCTTACTAAGATAAACAATACATTATCTCATCATAGTGCAACTTAGTCAAGTACACTTTGTAGTATCAAGATAACTCAACCTTTCCCTAGGTGCTATTGTTACCAACCTTTCTTAGCCCCTTAGCAACACTCAAATAGATATAGTACTTTCCTAAGTAGCAACAGTCTTACCAATTAAGGTTTGACATCAATGACAATACAACAATTGTTTCAATTTAGTTTCCAACAATCTCCCTCTTTGGCATTGATGGCAACACCATATGATATCATCTAAATAACACATGGATTACCAACCAATCCAAAATCTTATCTGTCCATCAGAAACTTATTTATAATAGCTTCATTCTGATTCAGAATCTTGTAAGCCTCACTCTTGTGACCATTAGAAGTATTCAGATCTTCCTCTATCCTGATTCTTCATTTCAGTTCATCATCCCCTTTTCTTTTAGTTTCATCAGCTTATCAACTCTTAGTTTTCAGTATCATGTGTTATCATATCAATACATTCTCCCTCTTTGACAAAAATGCCAAAGCAACAACTAAAACTTACATCCATCAGATGTAGATAATATATGTGCAACTTAGTGTTTCTCCCTTTGTCATCTTGCTTATGACTAATTCCTTGTCTTTGCTTCTCTTCACAACTCTAGGCTAGCCCTAAAGTGTGACAATCTTCTGCATCAATTTGTCAAATGTTTTTCTGTAGCACACTTGATGCAGTGCTCCTAGCTTGTCTTATAGGCAACCTCAGTGAGGGGAAGAACCCCTAATTGACTTCTCAAATACTCATGAGCTTCTCTAGGTAAAGCTTTATTGAATATGTCTACTATTTGTTCTTTTTTATTCACATATTCTAGTTGGACTTCTTTGTCTTGTACTAATTCTCTCAAGTAGTGATACTTGATTGCAATGTGTTTAGTCTTAGTGTGCATCAATGGATTCTTAGAAATATTGATAGCACTTGTGTTGTCATAGAAAATAACAACAGGTTTAGTGATTTCTTCTTTCATGCCTATTAACAATTGTTTTATCCATACCAAGTTTGAACAGTTCACTGCAGCAGCAACATACTCAGCCTCGACAGTAGATTGGGAAATGCAATTTTGTTTCTTGCTTGTCCAAGAGACTAATCTTTGTCCAAGAAAGAAATCTCCACCACTTGTACTCTTTCTATCATCTACATTTCCTACCCAATCAGCATTTGTATAAACTCAGAGTTCAAATTTGTCATCCTTCTTATAATATAGACCATAATCAGTAGTTCCTTTCAAGTATCTCATAATTCTTTTCACAGCCATCATATGTGTTTCCTTAGGATTTGTAGAGAATCTTGCCACAATCCCAATAGCTAATGCAATATCTGGTCTGCTGTGTACAACATACTACAATTTTCCAATCATAGATCTGTACAGAGTCTGATTTAATTCTACAGCATCATCATTCTTAGATAACTTTTGTCCAGTAACCATAGGAGTTCCCACTAGTTTAGCATCTTCCATCCCAAAAGTTTTCAATATTTCATTAACATACTTAGACTGTGTAAGGAAAATTCCATTCTTCCTTTGATATACTTGTAAACCAACAAAGAATTTGATCTCACCAAACATACTCATTTCAAACTCAGTTTGCATTTCATTTGAGAAACTTTTACATAATGCATCTTGTCCACCAAAAATAATGTCATCAACAAAAAATTTTGCCAACAAGATACCTTTACCTTCTTCATCGTTCATGTACAGATTGTTTGTGTCATTTGTTTTTTGAAAATCCAATTTGTATCAAGTAGTTGTGCAACCTCTCATACCATGCTCTAGGTGCTTGCTTCAATCCATATAATGCTTTGTTCAGTTTGCACACCATGTGTCTTCTGTTTGGATCAATAAAACCTTCTAGTTGCTCTATGTAAACTTCTTCATCTAGTATACCATTCAAAAATGCAAACTTGACATCCATTTGATATACCTTGAAATCTTTATAAGTAGCATATGCAAGCAGAGTTCTTACTCCTTCCAATCTAGCTATAGGGGAAAATGTCTCCCCATAATCTATTCCTCCTTCTTGTGCGTAGCCTTTGCATACTAGTCTAGCTTTGTTCCTAGTGATTTCACCATTTTCATTCATCTTATTCCAAAATACTCACTTTGTTCCTATAACATTCTTATTTTCAGGTCTCGGCACCAGAGTCCAAGTATCATTCTTCTTAATCTGGTCAATTTCTTCATTCATTGCTTGTATCCAATCTTCATTCTCCAATGCTTCTCTAGTTGTCTTCGGTTCAAATTTACATAGTAGACATGTTGGATCCTTAGTCTTACTTCTGGTTTGGATTCCAGTATCTTCATCTCCAATTATTTGTTCAGGCTTATGATGTCTTCTCACATATTTTTCCAAAATAGGTTCAACTATTCTCTCCTCTATTTCATCATGTTCCTCAACAAGATTGTCAGATTCAACTTCAGAATAATCAGCAACCTCTTCCTGATACTCAACAACATTTTCTTGTTCTCTCTCGACACTATTTTCCTAACGCTCGGCAGCTTCTATCTATCCCTCGACATTTCTTACCTGAGACTCAGCATCAGGTGCAAGTTTGTTACTTGCCTCTTCTTCTTCTTCAATTTACACAAAAGATCTATAATCTTCTGGTTCTCTTTTACTGTCAGCTTCATTTCTTTCTGCATACTCATCAATTTTGACATTCACACTTTCCACAATTTTGTTAGTGTTAGAGTTCAAACACCTATAAGCTTTACTTTTTGTGGAGTACCCTAGGAATATGCCTTCATCACTCTTAGCATCAAACTTTCCATTCCTAGTGTCTTTTAATATATAGCACTTACTTCCAAAGATTCGAAAGTATTTAACACTTGGTGCATGTCCATGCCATAATTCATAAGGTGTCAGATTTGTACCTTTCTTGATTTGTACCTAGTTAAGAGTGTAGACAGTAGTGCTTATAGCTTCTTTCCAATATTTTTGTGCCACATTATTTTCAATCATCAATGTCCTTGCACAATCCAAGATAGATCTATTTCTCCTTTCTACTATACCATTTTGTGGAGGTGTTCTAGGTGTAGACATCTATCTTTTAATTCCTCTATCAATGAAAAATAGATTAAATTTATTTGATGTAAATTCTCCACCTCGGTCAAATCTAAGACATTTCAGGTTCCTACTTGTCTCCTTTTCAACCTTAGCCAAATACCACTTAAAATATTGAAAAGCTTCAGATTTTTCTTTTAGAAGCATCACATGCATCATCCTAGTATGATCATCAACAAATAAGATAAAGTATCTAGCACCACAGTAACTTTGTACACCCATAGGTCCAAAAAGGTTAGTATGAACCAAATCTAAAATGTTTTCAGAAGTAAAGGATTTTCTCTTGAAACTTGACTTTGTCATTTTTCCTAATTGGCATTCCTTACACATCACATTCTCAGGTTTCTTCAATCTAGGTAGACCTCTTACCTTTTTCTTCTTACTTATCTCTACCAGATTGTCAAAGTTAACATGACATAGCCTTTTATGCCATAACCAAATATCATCAAGTTGTGCAATCAAACCTGTTTCCTCAGATAGGTCAAGATAGAACAAATTACCTCTAGTTTGATCTCCTATTCCAATCAATTCTCCAACAACATTAAATATTTTAGCTTGCTTGTGATGAAATTCCACTAGGTAACCAGTTTTGTTTTGCTAAGCAACACTTAACAAATTGTAATTTAGACCTTCGACCCAATATGCATTTTCACAAGATATCTTATCAGTCAATTTAATCAAACCTTTTCCTCTAACAAGACATGGTGCATCATTACCAAATTTTACACTTTTACCTCTATAATGATGTAAGGTCTCAAACTTATTTTTGTCACCAGTCATGTGATGTGAACAGCCACTGTCAATAATCCATTTATCATTCTTGTTCACATAGGATATCAATGCAGTTTTCTCATCCTCATCAGATTCATCTTTCATTGCCACATAAACTACCTCAATTTCAAAATCATCACTATCAGTGTCAGTCTCTTTTTCAGCAATGTAACAAGATTTCTTACCTTTTCCCTTGTAGTCTCTATTCCATCAGTAGCTTCTGTCATCTTTTCTGTCTTTGTGTTTCCTTTTCCTTTCATCATCTTTATCCTTCTTATCAGGACATCTAGCAGCTATATGACCAACTTTATTACATGAAAAACATATAATAGGGAGTTTACCTTTATACTTTCCTTTTCCCCTTCTCAGTCTTCTAGCCATAAGAGCTTCTAGATCTTCTAGGTCTTCATCAGAAGTGTCACTGTCACTTTCACTATCACTTTCACTGATGCATCTTTCTTTTTCTTTCTTTGGCTTATTCAGAACTAGTTTTGACTTAAAAGTAGATTCAACATTTCCAATGCTTCCAATAGTGAAATTATCATAATTAGAGAGTTCAAAAGTAGTCATCTTACCAACCAAACTTTCCAAAGTAAGAACATTAGCAGAGTTACATCTAGATTCCTAAATAGCTGAGATCTTAATATCATATATAAGACGTAGGGTTCTTAATACTTTCCCAATTACATTTTCATCATCAATGGTCCCATTAGCTCCTCTAATAGTATTCACAACTTCTTTTATTTTACTACAATATTGTGCAATGTTTTCACCTTCTTGCATTCTCATTTCATCAAACTTACCTCTAAGAATCTTGGCCTTTTCTTTCAGCACATTCAAGTCACCACCATAGATCCTTGCAAGAGTGTCCCACATATCCTTTGTAGTTGTGCAGTCCTTAATGTCCTCAAATTTAGGATAGCTTAGGGTAGATGCAATTTCCAGCATTACCTGATTATGTTCTTGCTTAGCTCTCATTTCTTCAGCAGTCAAAGGTGCAGCAGGTGAGACATAACTATTCTCAATGTAGTATTTTGTAGAGTCACCAATACCGGCTAGATGCAGCTTCATCAAGCTTTTCCATGCAAGGAAATTTTCTTTGTTCAGCTTTGGTACCTCCTTCTTATACATCCTAATCATTTTCTTCAAGCCCCTTTAAACTTGATATCTGTCAACACTAATAATAAGCAACAAAGCTCTGATACCAATTTTTAATATGATTTAGAATAACAGAGAGGGGGGGTGAATCAGTTATTCTCAAGTCCTGATGTATAAAACAATCTCATAAACTTATCCTTAAATTAGATCCAAAACCAAAACAAAATCGGTCATCACTGATTTAATAATAGAAACATCTAACAATGCAGTCCACTATCTAGCTGTGACTTAACTTTTAAAACATAGCAATGTTCAGATCTAAACATTCACACAAGTATAAACAACAAGATTTATAGTGGAAACCCAATTTGGGAAAAACCACTTTGTAATATGCTACTATTATTTTCATTCTTCTGAAGTGAGCTCGGTAAAAAGTCAACCCTGTCAAAGGTTACAATACACACTATCAAATGTGACCCGGTTAAAGGATTTCAATCACCATGTTAAAAGTGAGCCTAGTCATAGGACTTACATACACTCCATTAGAATGAAACCTTGTTCAAAGGATTTAACATATGACTGTTAGGTCAACCTTTATTAAAAGGATTTTGACTGTTACAATGGTTAGAAAGTAGCAGCAGTATTATTTGAAAAAATATACAACTCACTTTGCAAATATCAGATACGATTCCATACACTAATGCTGGTTTACTGACTTTGAAACTTTTCCATTTCCATCTCTGATCTTCTCGAAACTTTTCTTCAAGCAATCACCACCATTCTCCTTCAGCCTTTTCGCTTATTCAATCAATAAAACTTTTCTCTTCCAACATTCTCTGTTCACCATGTGCATGCATATTAGAATGTTTAGGTTCCCTGATATTTTTCTCAATTAGGTTAACTCATCTTTTTCCACTCAATCTCATTCATAGATCTTAGGGTTAGGTCAGATTCATTGAATCTACCTGCTTCATGTTCTTCGGCTCCTTTTCTAGAATCATCTCAAATCTCTTAAAGATTTACAATAAAACATTTTACAAAGCATTTAATGCTTCCAAAAAATCAATAAATAAAGTCAACACATTTTACATAATCCAAGAATTCAACAATGTCGGCTCCAAAATTAAATTCTCTTCAAATATAAAATTGTTGATGCTCAGTCAATACTGTGATTGTTCACTCGGTCTTCATGTAGAACGCTCGGTCAATACTAAAACTGTTTCCTCGGCTTGTACTATCTTCCTTGGCAATTTATTGATGCTCGGTCAACACTACAATTTTTCTCAACATATACTAACTCAATCGACACTAACATCACTCGGCTTAAACAAGATTTTTCTATTCTTTGCTCGGTTAAGCCTACCAGTTTAGTCTTCAGTCTTACTAAGATAAATAATACATTATCTCATCATAGTGCAACATAGTCAAGTACACTTTGTAGTATCAAGATAACTCAACCTTTCCCTAGGTGCTATTGTTACCAACCTTGCTTAGCCCCTTAGCAACACTCAAATAGATATAGTACATTCCTAAGTAGCAACAGTCTTACCAATTAAGGTTTGACATCAATGATAATACAACAATTGTTTCAATTCAGTTTCCAACACTAGCAATCCATATTCTTGTTGGGGATGCTAGTGGTGCTATGGATAGAGTCCTTAACCAGTCCTTAACCTAATGAGTCCTCACATTATCAAATTTTCAAGTCTTACAAAGTCAGAGAACTCTATTTGATCTTTGAGTAGGACTGATTCCTTGAGTTGATTCCAAGTTTCTTGTTGAATCCTCAAGTTGAGTTGGCCTATTTAAGGTGATAGTAGAGGGCTCTGCATTAGTAGTCTACAGAATTAGACCTTTATTTTAAATGCATTTAACAAAAAAAAAAATTACAAAACTGAACCAATGGCATGTTTACAACAAAGAAATAGAATGATAATAATATGCTAAAAATTCTATTATGTTTAACACATGCCAAAGGACCAGTAGGAGAGAGAGAGAGAGGGGGGGGCATGACAAGGATATTGATGCTCTTCTTAGATGTTACCTTAGAAAAATGAGCAAGAAACCAAAAAAGAAATGATTGTAATTAACATTTTTTGCCAATGAAAGAACGTTGTCTTAATGGATGCAATTTTGTACTAGTAAATGTTGATGAATGATGTGTTAATAAATTTTTTAGTAACACAAAATTCATGAATAATTCATTAACACATCATTCATCAACATTTACTAGTAAAAAATTACATCCATTAAGACAACATTCTTTCATTAGCAAAAAATGTTAATTACAATCATTTCTTTTTTGGTTTCTTGCTCATTTTTCTTGTTAGGAATAACACTCCACAATACAACTGAGAGGGGAGGGGTGAATCAGTTGTATAACATAATATTAAACTTTAATCTTTAAGCTCTTCAATATCAGATCCAATGAACACAATGAATGCCAACACAATAACACAATATTTTGGTTTCAGGGAAACCCTGTTAAAGGTAAAAAGCCCGATGGGAATTAGCACCCACAAATGATGTACTGAGAATATAGTAATCCTTGTTAGAAGATATAGCCCTATTAGGAGATTATTGAAACATTATAGTACATAGTCCTTGTTAGAAGACAACCCTGTTAGGAGTCAAGAATAAAGAGAGGGCTCACTACCCAAAGAAGGTTAAATCCACCTTCAAAACTCACTAGTTCACAATAGGTGTATATAAAGAAATACACAATCTTTTGAACTATTTTCCAACAAATATCTTTGCTTGATCAGTTCCAATGAAGTCCACTAGTAAACCTCTTCTCTACATACATCAGACACAAGCTCGTAGCTTTTCCAACTTCTCTATGTCACATATATTTCATCCATGTCTTTTCCAAAGAAAAGATTCTACATATATACCTTATTACAATTTACCATGATCAGGTCAGCCCATGAGGCTTTCCTAATTACAAATAGTTACATAAACCCTTGCTAAGATACACACGATATCTAAAACAAGTCTACAATGATTACATTACAACAATTAAGGACCGACATCCTTAATTTATGCTTGCCAAACAAAACACATGCTTCATTCCTTGAGTCGGCTTTAGAATAAGCCATCACCAGAGCACACGCCATAGATGACATCACCAATAATTTTGTACCTTGCACTGACCAACAAACATCCTTCAGTACCTTTTCCATCATCCTTCAAGTTCGCATACCTTGAATCTAGATCCTTTGAAAGCGATATCAAAACCCTAGAGACTAACTCTGTCAATTCTCACTATCACAGTCCAATGACTAGTCTCTACCAAAATAGTTGTAACTCTCTTACTATGAAACATCTAATGATGTGATCTCAGATATAAGATCACAACATCCACCTAAACTCTCATCTAACTTCTTAGCATCTGAAACATCCGTACAGTGTCCATACACTGTGATTACCAGTATGATTCCTTCATAGAAGCATATGTTGACATCAGTGACAAAACACAAATGACAATAGTATGAGTGCCCATTCAGTAACGTAGTGATTAAACATATTAAATGTCTCAATCACCACCCATGCATTAGTAATATCCAACATTTCTAAGGTAACGGCTAAGTGGAGCATCAATATCCTCGTCATTCCTCTCTCTCTCTCTCTCCTACTCTTGTGCTAGGTATGACTTATATAATCAAATGCTCATCCAAACTCTCTCAATTATTTAATTAGTCTATGTTTATATAAAAAGATTATATCTTTATGTAGTAATGAAATATGGGGGGAATATGTATTGTATTGAGAGATTCTTAAGTACCTCATGCTAGTTTATAACTCATGAGAGTTATAACATGAGAGTTTATAACTCATGTACCTCCTGTTAGTGTGCTTGGATTAGACTAGACATTATCCAACCGCCTATGAGGGCTGTCACTGTTATTAATTGGTGTAAAAGGAGGACCGCCTATGTGTTATAGAACTTTATATAAATACTCACTATTTGGATAATGTCTAGTTTTGGATAATTTGGCAATTCTGGACTTGGGCCTTTGATCTTCGAGCACTTTATATAATTTTGGCATTCTGGACTTGCACCTTTGATCTTCGAGCACTTTATATAAATACTGACTATTTGGATAATGTCTAGTCTAATGCAAAATAGTGTATACAAGATATCCAAGCACATTGGCATGAGGTACATGAGTTATGTCCATCTCACTAGATATAGATGGGCATTAATGCTCAATTGAATGATACGTTCCCATAAAAATGTGAACTCCTATTAATCTATAAATTCTCATGTTAAACAACTACAAAATAAAGTCAACATAGTTCCTTTAACACAACCAAAGTTAAAAATCAAATTATCTCTATCCCTTAGATAAAGTAAGTAGCCTTCATATATTTTATGTCAAATCTTCCTTCATGCTAGTAGTTGGTGCAGGAGCACCAAGGTCAAAGGTAGGAGTCATGAAGAGCACCAGGGTCACTGATGGATCCTTAGGTGTAGTTGAAACCAAATGGCCTTCAAAGGTCAAGGAACAAATGGAATAACAAGAAAACACTATACGTTAAATCATGAGATTGATTGCAGATTGGGGCTAATTCATATTAAAATATTAAAATATTAGTTACAATATGAAAATACTAAACTAACTAATTCCTGAGCTCATCTCTACATATGGTCACAACAAAGATATGCAATTATAATACAGAGAAGGAATCATAAAAATATAATTTCGGCATTTGCCCTAGCCTGACATGTTTTGCACTCAAATCCTTCATCACGGATAAGTGGAGATGGGTGGATAGATGCAGCTGAGTTGTGATCGACCCAACTAAAGTATCTGCAACCATTATTTCCTTGTGATGCCCAATCTACATCAATTCTTATAATATAATGAATAGTATTTATATTAGAAACATTAAATATATACACATTAACAACCTTTTTTTTATTTGGGAAACACCAAAATTATCGTCCAAGGTTGCTTTGTGTCCATGAAGTCTTCAACACACACTGCCAACCACCACATTGACAGTTTGGCACATTGACAAGAGCCATCGAGCCTATATCAATAATGTACTACACCATCGTTACTACATTTATTACATAAATATTATAACATATAATCATATGATTATAATAATCATACATTCACCACTATTGCTCTATTGTAGATTCAAGTACTTAAAAAATGTTTGCAATCAATGGTTTGAACAAAGATGTCATTCTAGGGCAGCAAGGACAATTTAACTATACCTGAGTTAGAATTAGTCAACTTCAATACTTTCAAAACTGAAATTGAACCTTGTGTCTTCTAGCGCCAATATTTATAAATTTCATGTAACATGGGATGATTAGGAGCCTCCCTTCACTATATTTTGACATTTTTTACTTATTTTGTAAGGGCTCATTAAGACAGTCACCAAGGAGTCTCTTACCATGAAAACAACCAAAAATTAATGAATTTTAGATTCTACAAGCTCACTCCAACAAAAATTTATTTGTATTGAGTCCTATTCTTGTGATGGTTTGGATTTCATAAGTATATTGCCATTGGAAGAGTGAGATTCTTGTTGAATCAATAATGAGCTTCATTAGAACTAGATATTATGGTTCCATTTGCCAACTTGTTGCAAGACTGGACATCTCTTTTGAGATCTCTTCGGTCTTGACTGCCTCAATGTCAACTATGGAAGTCATATACAAAAACTCTAGAAATACAAGGTTTGGTTCAAGAAACATATAGTGAATATTGAAGAGGCTCTAAATTAAAGGGAATGTTAGAAATAAATAACCTTGAGTCAAAGAATTGATTTTTTATCATCCTGTAACTTACCCAAAATATCTTGGATTTATGACATCCCATCTTGAAATATTTACCTCATTTTTCTTTTTTTTAGGCTCAAATTTATAATGTCTGGATTTGTCTACAAAGATTTTTTGAGGGGAATCAATTATTGATAGGTGGAAATAAAAAAAGGATTGGAATAAAATAAGAATAGCATAGAACAATTTTAGAGAAGAAAAAAGAGGTGAAAAATAATAATATGAGCGTTTAAATGGAAGAACATAGCTCCAAAAAGTATGTGCTAAGAAACAATAGACACATGAGAGAAGAAAGCTACAACTCTATAAAATATATGTCAAGAAACAACTCCAAAAAGACCATACACTACAGCAGCTCTAGAGAGAGTCTATATTGCAACAATTATAGAGAGAGAGCATCTACAATAGCAAGCAAAACTTTTTGTTGATATTTTGTAATCTATTTGTCAACATTTGTTGATATTGCATAATCTATTTGTAAACATTTTGTACAAGATCTCATATATAAATAAATTTGTTCTCTATGTTAGAGAGTTATCTCATATAATCTCCATTTCCATTATTTGTCTTATTTCCTAACAATTAAAGCACTAAGATAGTTTGTGCATGCTAATATAATATAGAATACAAGAGGTTATAATGTCTTTGTTACTTTTTTTAAAAAAACACAATGGTCACTATATTCTCCTGAAATACTTTTTAATACCCTTGCTTATTTTGCTTCTGATTTTTAATACTTTTTAACAACATTATGAATGCACCATACTTGTTTTTCTTCTGATTTTATATGCTTGTATGTTAAGCTGTAAAGATTGGACGAATCAGCCCAAGCTGCATCAAATGTTCATATGAGAATGGCAAGTTAAACTATGAAGAGAGAGCCACTGATCATTTATTTTTGGCACCACCCAAACTATAGGCCAATCAATTTTGAAAACAAAAAGCAAATGAAGGCAGATGTCCCAGAAATGTATAGTCCAAAACCATACAATGTGCAAGTAGAATGCAACATAATATGCCAAAGAGAATGGGAAAGAGTTGAATGAATAAGAAATGTTGCAATCAGTTATGATATGATCCACATCCAAGAGATCAGTTGGCCATATAAAAATTCTCATCTAGTCACAACTAATGGAACTAGAGTAAATAACAAAGCACTGAATATTGCAGTAGAATAAATTATAAAACAATACATTCCTTTTTCATCTTTTGAAAGATATTTCTTTTCAGTACAACTCTCTACAATGGAGAGAAAAATAATAATATATTTATATAGTCTTTCACCTTTGATCTAAAAACAAATCCTTTTCAAAAATTGAATATCATGTCTAATTTTCACAAAGCAGTTTTCAAAAAAGAAAGCCTTAACAAAATAATAACCATTTTATGTTCTGAGATAACCATAACAATGTCTTTTTTTATCTCCAATAAGTCTGAATAGTGTCTCTAACAAATAGTCTTCAAGAAAATTCATTGTTTTCAAATAATAATCCTGAAACTGTCACGATTTCATCCCTTACACAATGTGTTAACTTGTTAAGTAAACCCTCCATAAACACAACACTGGTTTACAAACTGAACAATGACCCGAGATAGGGTTACATTACAATTAGTTCAAAGACTAAAACAATGTATCTTAACCATACTCCAAAAAAAAGCCTTACTCAAATTAGGGTTTGACATATAATCACAGAGAAGAGAACTCAAAATGAGGTTTAAGATTTTAATGAAAAATCAACAATATGTATGAAGCCCAATATGAAATAGGGATATAAACAAGAACTATCCACATAGGTTATAGAGACTAAAACCTTTCCATTGATCCATACGGGTATAACACAAAAATTTACCACAATTTAGAAAACCTGAATGATATTATACCACTATTTACTTCAAAACTAACATGGGTGCTGAAACCAAATAGAGATTTTATCAAGATAACAGTTGTGTTAAAGGAACTATGTTGACTTTATTTTGTAGTTGTTTAATATGAGAGTTTGTAGATTAATAGGAGTTCACATTTTTATGGGAATGTATCATTCAATTGAGCATTAATGCCCATCTATATCTAGTGAGATGAACATAACTCATGTACCTCATGCTAGTGTGCTTGGATTAGACTAGACATTATCCAACCGCCTGTGAGGGTTGTCATTGTTATTAATTGGTGTAAAAGGAGGACCACCTGTGTGTTATAGAACTTTATATAAATACTCACTATTTGGATAATGTTTAGTCTAATGAAAAATAGTGTATACAAGGTATCCAAGCACACTAGCATGAGGTACATGAGTTATGTTCATCTCACTAGTTATAGATGGGCAACTATGGCACACTAGTATTTGTGAGCTCCTATTAATCTACAAAATCTCATATTAAACAACTACAAAATAAAGTCAACATAGTTCTGTTAACACAACCAAGCTTAAAATTAAATTATCTCTATCCCAAAGATAAACTAAGTAGCCTTCATATATTTTATGTCAAACTACTATTAAACTAATTGTACCCTAGATGTTTAATAAAGAAGAAAACCCAGATTACTTTCATAGCCTACATAAGGGAAAAAAAATTCCTTCACAAATGAGGGTGTTGACCACAAAACCAATATCCTTCTCCATATAAAAGGGGAAGTGTTCACACTCACTTTTAGGTCAGCAGTGTACAAAGAATATAATGCCCACACAAGAGGAATGGATATTTTAACAAAGCTATTTTTGCTAGTCATGTCAAACAAATCCCTAGTGATGTAGAGATATGCAGCCAACAACCAAAACAAAGGTCTTTAGCACTCTAATCCACACAATAATGGATTCTAGTATTGATTCTAGATCCTTTACCCACACCCGAGTACACACTCCTGATGAGCCTAGTTTCCTAGTAGCCTTCTAGACTGATTTCACAAGGTTCTTGCCAGACTTTCCCAAAAGACTCAGGATGATAATCACATATTTGGATACCCTTTTCAGGGTTATATAACATACTAGAAAATGAAATATTGTTCCTTTGGACCAATTGTCCATACTAGGACTGGTGCTCTATGACTAGCCCTCCATTAGGCCTCCTTTTCCAAAGCAATACCCAACTCCACACTCAACCAAGACTTCTCTATCATATAAAAAGTCTAGATACCCTATAAAACCAAAGATTTTCACATTTTTAAGGACCACTAACAAGTTTTAAAGTCTCATTTGCAAAACCCTCCTTTTAAGGCTTAATAACCTAGGGTCTTCTCAAACACACCCTTCCACACCTTCTAAGACCCCAAAAATGGATCTAACACCATATACTAATCATAAAATGGTCTTCTATGTAAAGAAATATGGTCCTCCAATGGACCAATCGTCCAGACCTTGACTGTCCCCAATTCTAATGACCCTTAAACCGGGCTATCCAAGCAATCTGAGAATGTTCTTCTACTTCACTACCTACCCTACATTCAAGAAAATTTGAAACACATAACATAATTACAATCCATCCTTCACAACTCCCTTCCATTCATGGACAACATTAAGTATTATATCATCACCCTATCCTCATGGTTATTTCATTGGTGCACCGTGCAGGAATAGTCACTATTGGTTGTGTTTCAACACACCAACTTCCTCTACACCATTAGACACTCGTGAATGGATTCAACTTGATAAAAAAAACCATTCTAACATACTCATTATGCACAAAAAGGAAACAATCTTAAATCCAATCTTTTCATCTATCTAATCTGACTAGTGTATACCATGACTGTACAGGGACAGTCATGTCCAGAGGACCCAAAAATGTTTTCAAACCTGCACAAAACTATTCATATCTCCAATGACATGAAACACCATACCCTAGAAATCATTTGGATCCATATCAACCATAAAAATAGACATTTTTCAATAGAATAGTCGGATTGTACCCTCACGGGCAGTGACTAGTAGATTACCAATGAATTTACATTTTCATTACTTGAAAATAGTTTACATTCATTGTTATGATCTAGAATTGATCATTAACTTGGTCCTCCCTCTTCTCTACCTCTAACACACATAGCCAACCACAAATAAGCCTCTTCAAGGCCGATTATAACCACCAACTAACTGGAAGAGTCTATTGACAATTAGTTACTTGTTAAGTTTGGTTGTCTAGTTGACAACAAGTTGTCAACTTCGACAACATTCTTCCTCTAAATCATTTATATTATTTCCTTGAACCTTTTAAAGTTTTATCCAACTTCAAAACATCCCATCCCTCTTAAAAACCTCATATAAGCCCTAATTTTGCCAACTTGGGCATTTTACAACTTTAGCACTCTAAGTGCTTTTAACATCAAACTTAAGGCTATATTGGCCATTTACAATTATTATGGACCTTTATAGGTCATTGTTCAAAGCCTAATAACCTAGGATAAACTTATTTTTCCCTAGTGACCCCTATGTACCCTTATCCCTAATCAATGCCATTTAATGGCTTACAAAGCATGGTCCTTCACAAAGGACTTAAAACATTACAAAACATTATTAGAAGACCTTTAAGGTCTATTACAATATCAAATGACCTTGGATGGTCATATTGTTCTCATCTTCACCCAAGGATCTATTAGTGACCCTGGTATGCCACCTTGGTATATGTGTCCTAATTAACATTACTTTAAGGTATATGTGTCCCAAATCCTTCTTTCATTTATGATTCTCGCATCAATTTCCTAACTTACTCTTAGGTGGTCTTCCCATAGCTCACTTTAATGTAGTACAAAATGCAACTAAAGGCTTCAACAATTTTGAAGCAATCACAAATGGTGAGGTGAATGCTTGGCATTCAAAAAAGTATTTTAAACTAATTTGCTCAAAATTGCAAATTTTTTAGGACTTTCTGGTTTCCCATATTATCTAAGGCAAGGCAACTCAGATGAGGATGTGTTATCAAAATTTGGAGTTAAGTTATCATATTAAAAAAAAAAGAACTTGTGCAAGATCTAAGGGACATAAAGGAAAAATGGTTAGATTAGCTAGAGTAGGAAGATTGGTTAGAACAAATAGAATAGGAAGTGAATAAACATAAGCAAGTAATGGTGTCAAGAGAATTGTAGTTTAAGGGAGCTTGTACAAAGTATATATATGTTCACCTATGTGAATAGATCTATATCAAGAGTGAGAAACTGAAAACTATATGAAGGATTGATTCAGTGAAATTTCAAAAGGAACATTTTTGAATATCATATTGAAAACAGTGTTGAAATTGTGAGGAATAGAATATCTTACTTGCAGAGATTTACATGACAGATTTGGCTCTATGGGAGCAGTATTTTGTATTCTCATTCACTGATTATAATTTCCACAAAAAGGAACATACATATTGTCACAATGAAATACTAAATTTATCATTTTCAATCTCCAGGAATCTTGTGATAGAAGTTATTATAAACAATCATAAGATTTTTAGTTTTTTCAGTATTATTGAACTATTGCAATAGCGGGGTTGGTGCTCCTTGAAGTTGGTGCTTCTAAACATTGAGGTACAGAGTTTGTGATCTTTGGATTAATAGGAAAGATATAGGTATCGAGTGGTTTTTCTACTCTTAGAGAGTTTTGCACTCATCAAAATCATGTTGTCATGTGTCTAATGTTTGTCTTTTAGTTTGATGCATTATGTGCCTATCTCTATTTCAGTCCATATGTCCATTCCATTTTAGTTTATGATATGATACTTTATGTTCCAGTTATCTTTACATACTGTCTCAAGTAGTTTGATTTCATTTAAGGCATGTTTAGGTTATCTTTACATACTTGTCATTGTATTGATCTTTTTTGGTTTTTTTTATATGGGGTGGGGTTATTTTGACAGACTATTACATACCCTGACCATACAAGGACAATCACATTTTGCGGGATTAAACACTTCCAAACTTTAATAGAAACTATCCAAGACTTCAATGTAAATGCATCATAATACCATAACAATCCATTTAGATCCCTAACAACCAGTAACAATGGCACCTTTGATGAACAATAAATCACTCACGGGTTGTAGAAAATTTAGGATAAACACAAAATAACGATGCCCTAGCTTCATGTAATGTGAAGAACATAGCCATGGGATTATCAATAAGTACCTCATGAATGTAATAGCAGCAATGTATATAAATAGAGATCACAATCTCAAACACTTATATAGTAATAAAAAACATGCATACAAATACACAATACATGATGCCCAGGCACATTGCTCATGGGCCCTAAGTAGGTAACCAACAAGTAACAATGGCACCTTGGATGTACAATAAATCACTCACGAGTTGTTCATGAGTAGAAAATTTAGGATAAACACAAAATAATGATGCCCTAGCTTTATGTAATGTGAAGAACATAATAATAACAACAATGTATATAAACAAAGATCAAAATCTCAAACACTTATATAGTGATAAAAAATGTGCCAGCAAATACACAATACATGATGCCCTAGCACATTGCTCGTGGGCCCTAAGTAGGTAACCAACAATTACCAATAGCATAGAAGCATAAAACAATGCCAGACAAATGCAGAGTAAGGAAATCCTTACAGGTGGTCCTCCTTTTACACCAAATAACAGTGGCAACCCTCACAAGCAGTCCTTTGTTTACACCAAAATAATAGTGGAAACCCTCATAGGTGGTCCTCCTTTTAAACCAAATAATAGTCGCAACCCTCACATGCAGTCCTCCTTTTACACTAAATAACAATGGCAACCCTCACAGGAAATACTCCTAAAACTCTCACCAAATAACAATTAAAACCCTCATAGGCGCGCCTCCTTCATGCGCTCCAAGTTAAAACAAAATAATGAAATGAGATATGAAATCTTTTTTCTTTTTAAAGTTATGCCTGTGTTGGTCAAAATTTTGACCTACATGGTATTGGTCGAATGTTTGACCAACACAAGCATGGATTAAAAAAAAACAATGTTTTCCTTCTATAATCCGACCAACCTAAACCTTTTTAATTGATGGTCGAAAATTTTGGTAGAAAAATGAGGTCAAATGTACTAGTGTTACACCATGTCCACTTTTTTCTAGAAAGGATGAATTGTTTTTATGATAAGAATGGGTGTTTGAGGCCTAAAGACCAAAAGAGTATTCTTTGATTTTTAAATTTAGAATTTGTGAGCTATTTTAATGGAGTTTGGACCTTTTTGTTGGTTTTTGATGAAATATGGGAAACACTAAAAAGTGGATTTCTTGTCAAATTTTGATGGATACTAATGTGGAATAAAATTTTATTATGTAACTTTTGAATTCAGATCAATTTGGATCATATTGCATGTGATAACTGAATTTGAGAAAATTATGCTCATATTGTGAATAGTTGTGAAAAATGAAAGATTTTGTATTGTTTGATTTTGACTTTGTTTTTGTATTCATGGAGAATGTGATAAGTCCAAGGGTAGGTATTAGATTCAATTATGGGAGTGGATTGATGATGCAGGAGCATCTCGGGTCCTTGGCAATCCAGTGTCACCAAAAAGATTTTGAAGTTTGTCTGTGTTGCTCGGTTCCTTCTTTGACCAAGTTGGCTTAGTAGTTGGTCAGTTTCCTTTGGTTACCAAGTTGGTCAGTTATATCCTAGGCGGTCGGTTGTTTTAGTGGTGCTTGGCAATGCTTGTCTATTGCTCGTTCATCCTTGCTTACTAAGTAGTTTATTTTTGAGTTTCTATTGAGGTCAACTTGTGCATTGATTATGGGTCACAAATTTAATGCTGGTATCCATCATTGGGAAGTGTGTGGTCCCAGATCTGACCTTTCCTTCCATTGATTATGGATCTGAAGGCTGACTTAGTTCAGTAGCCTCTTGTATAAGTATAGTTGTTTAGTTAGAGTTTAGGGAGTCAGTTTTTGGATAGAAGTTAGAAGGTAGAAGATTAGAGATTATTTGCAAATCCTCACATGTTTGAGGACTTCTGTAATTCATTGTAATATCTGACTGAAACCAGGAAGGCCTTACACCCCGACATGTATAAATCAATTTGAATGATAATATATGAATCATCCTACTTTCTCTCTCCCACTATGTTGTTGTTGCTTTTGCGTGTTGTTGGGCAAGGTGGATCAAGTAGGGTGTGACATTGTTTTGGCCCCTCCTCCCTTCTTTGTGTCAAGTGGTATCAGAGTGAGGTGAGATCTAGATTTAGGTCTGTGGATCTAGGTTTTTAGGTTCCTTCTTGCAAAGCCCTAGTTGAATTATTGTGGGGTGGAAGATTGTGATCTGACCTACAATTGCAGAGGGTTTTCAAGATGGTTCGTGGGAGGCAAGAAGAAGATCCAGGATTGGTAGGCATGTTGTGACAACTTCTTGCTAGATTAGAAGTTGTTGAAATAGCCCAAAGAAGAGGAAGATATCTTGAAGATGTTAGTGATGATGAAATTGAAGTGTAACAAGGTGAAGCAAAACCCGCACCTATGATGGATCAGGGTGAGGAAAGATTCTTGAAGGTTTGACAAGTTTGAAGTTGACACCACATTTCAATCCTCCTGAGTATAGTGGAAAATTGGATTCTGATGAATTAATAGACTAGATCACTAAGATGGAAAAGTATTTTGAGTATGAAAATGTATCTGAGGAAAAGAAGGTGAAAATTGTAGGCACAAAGTTGAAAGGTCATGCATCCTTGTGGTGGGAGCATCTGCAATTGGATTGGAAAAAGAAAGGCAAAGACAAAATTAAGGTATGGAATAAAATGGTGAATAAATTGAAAGGAAAGTTCTTACCTTGTGATTATCAGATTAACCTAGTTAGGTGAATGCAAAGTTTAAGGCAAAAAGATAGCTTGGTAAAGGATTGTACTGCGGAATTCTATAGATTAGATATCAGATCTGGACATGATGAGGATGATGTGGAAAGAATTGCTAGATACCTGAATGGTTTGAGAGTTTCCATCCAAGAAGAAATTAGTTTGGTCAAATTGGAGAACATTGAAGAGGCTTATCAATTTGCATTGAAAGCTAAGGAGAAATTGAACAAGAGACATGAGCACAGACAAAGAGGTTGAAGTGGTAGATTCCCTAGAGGAAGAGGTAGATCTTATGGTGAAAATAGTAGATCTAAACTAGAAAAGACAACTTTGGATAAAGGCAAGACCAAGTGGAAAGGTGAAAGTTCATTTAGAGGCTGAGGCAGTAATTACCGAGGTGGTTATAGCAGAGGTAATTTTCAAGGAATTTGTTACAATTGTGGAGAAGAAGGACATAGATCTTTTGAATGTACACGTGCTAGTAAGAAGGCTGGTAGCAGTAGAAATGTTTTGGTGCAAGAAGAGTCACCGAATGAACCCGAGAAGGAAAATAACTTGATGGTAAGAAGAGCACTATGAAATGAAAGTAAAAAGGAAGATCTGGTAAGGAAAAGTTTGTTCAAGACAAGATGTAGAGTTTCTAACAAAGTTTGGAAGGTAATCATTGACACTGGTAGCTTAGAGAATCTAGCATTTGAGAAAATGGTCACAAAGTTGCAGTTGAAAAGGTTGGAACATCTGAAGCCCTATCAAATTTCATTGATCAAAGATGAGCATACACTCTTGGTAAGTGAACAATGTTATGTGAATTTGAAAATTGGAAAGTACTATGATAAGGTGTTGTGTGATATCATGCCTATGGATTGTTGTCATATTTTGTTGGGTAGACCTTGGCAATATGATAGACATGCTATATATGATGGGAGATTGCATAAGTATATTATTGTGGCTGATGGAAGAAAGAAAATCTTGTTACCTTTGATGGAAGAACCTGTTAGTAATGTTTGCACATTTGTGAAAGTTTGTTTGATGGAAGGAAGAAAATTTGTTAAGGATTTGAAGAAGAATGATGTATGTTTTGTTGTGATTCCTATCAAACTAAGTAAGAAAATAGAGGATACTGTTCTTGAGGAGATTGATAAATTACTCACCAAGTATAGTGATATCATTTCTGATAATGTACCTGATGGTTTTCCACCAAAGAGAAGTATTGATCATTGCATGGATCTAATCCTTGGAGCTGGTTTACCGAATAAGGCACCTCATTGATTGACACCTACCAAGAATCAAGAATTGAACTAACAGATTCAAGAGTTGTTGGATAAAGGTTTGATCATAGAAAGTTTGATTCCTTGTGCAGTACCTATGGTATTGGCACCTAAGAATAATGGAGAATGGTGAATGTGTACTGATTCCAGAGAAATCAATAAGATAACAATGAAGTATAGGTTTCCTATACCAAGAATGGATGACATAATGGACAGTTTGACTGGAGCAAAATATTTCACAAAGATTGATTTGAAAAGTGGGTATCATCATATCAGAATCAGAGAAGGTGATGAGTGGAAGACTACTTTCAAGACAAAAGAAGGTTTGTATGAGTGGTTGGTTATTCATTTTGGTTTAACTAATGCATCAAGTACTTTTATGAGGTTGATGAATGAAGTTTTGAAGAAATTCTTGGGTAAGTTTGTGATTGTATATCTTGATGATATTTTGATATTCAGCAAGACCAGAGAAGAACATTTGTTGCATGTTAGACAAGTTTTGCAGAGATTGAAAGAAGAAAAGTTGCTGATAAATCTGAAAAAGTGTTCATTCATGAAAGATGAGATTGTGTATTTGGGATTTGTAATTTTAGCTGATGGTTTGAAGATGGATCCTGAAAAGGTTGAGCTATTTTGAATTGGCCTAAACCTTTGAATGCTAATGAGGTAAGATCATTTCATGGTTTGACAATTTTTTACTGAAAGTTCATAAGGAATTTCAGTTCAATTTGTAATGTTGTGACTGAGACTATGAGAGGAGATAAAAGAGAATTCAAGTTGACACATGGAGCTGATAAGATTTTTGAGACCCTGAAGCAAAAGGTTGTTGAATTTCCTATTTTGGCATTGCCTAATTTCAATAAGGTATTTCAAGTGGAATGTGATGCAAGTGGAAGTGCAATTGGAGTTGTGTTGAGTCAAGAAGGTAAACCTGTTGCTTTCTTTAGTGAAAATTTGAATGATGCTAGAAGGAAATATTATGTGTATGATTAAGAAATCTATGCTATTGTTCAAGCACTGAAGAAATGGAGACATTATTTGATACCGAGTGAATTTGTGTTGTATACTAATCATAAGGCTTTAGTATACTTGGGTAGTCAGAATAAGTTGAATCAGAGACATATGAAATGTGTTGAGTATTTGTAGAGTGATACATTTGTGATCAAACATAAAAGTGGAGTCACTAATTGAGTTGTTGATGCATTGAGTAGAAGAAGATCTTTGATGACCGAGATGAAAATTGAAGTTCTTGGTTTTGATGAGATGAGAGATTTGTATGAGATTGATCTTGATTTTTTTGAGCCATGGAGAAAGTGTAGAGCACCTATTCAAGATCAACCGAGTACAAAATGGGAAGGATATTTCATTCAAGAAGGTATATTGTTTGTATACTAAGAGGACAAATGAGAACTAATTTGATAAAGGAGAAACATAGTAGTGGTTTAGCTAGAAATTTTGGTATTGATAAAACTTTGAATTTGCTTAAGGAGAAATACTTTTGGCCACAGTTGTATAAAGATGTTTAGAAATTTTTGAAAAGTTGTGGGATTTGTCAAATTGCAAAAGGAGTAAGTCACAATACTAGATTGTATACACAAATTGTTGTACCTAAGAAAACTTGGACTGACATCAGTATGGATTTTGTTCTTGGCTTATTGAAGACAATAAGAGGTAATGATTCTATATTTGTTGTGGTAGATAGATTTTCAAAGATGGCACATTTTATACCTTGTAGAAAGAAATCAGATGTAGTACATATAACAGATTTTTTCTTTAAGGAAATTGTCAGATTGCATGAATTAACGAGGAGTATTATCTTTGATTGAGATAATAAATTTGTTGGATACTTTTGGAAGACCCTTTGGAGAAATTTTGGCACTGAGTTGAAATATAGTTCTACATTTCACCCACAAATCGATGGGTAGACAGAAGTTGTAAATAGAAGTTTGGGAAATCTTTTGATATGTTTAGTTGGAGACACACCTAGTAATTGGGATTCTATGTTGGCATAAGAAGAGTTTGCATACAATAATTCAGTGAATAGGAGTACTGGAAAAACACCATTTGAGATTGTGAATGGCATACATTTGAGAGGTATATCTAATTTAAGGGATGTTACTGATGAAAGTAAGAGAAGTGTTGAAGGAGTGAAGTTTGCTGAGTACATGAAGACATTGCATGAAGATGTGAAAATCAAGCTGGAAGAGAGTAATTAGAAATACAAAGACAGAGTTGATAGATCAAGGAGACATAAGACTTTTGATGTTGGTGATGAAGTGATGGTTCATTTTAAGAAAGGTCAATTTCTTGCTAGAACATATGGGAAGCTGAAGATGAAGAAGTTTAGACCTTGCAAGATTTTGAAGAAATTTGACAGTGGAAATGCATATGAGATTGAGTTACCTGATGACATGGACATATCACTGATTTTCAACATTGTTGATTTGTATGAGTATTATGAACCTGATGAAGACATGACAGTACCAATGGAGTATCCTAACAAACAGGATGAAGAAGTTGAACAGATTTAGGAGCAAAGAGTTAGCAAAAGAACAAGAGGTAAACAATATATGGAATATCTGGTAAAGTGGAAGAATAAACCGATTGAAGACATTTCATGGATTTCACAGTCTGAGTTGGATGCATCTCAGATCATACCTACTAAATGCTTCAAAGAATCATTTCTAAACAACCCCAGGTGTCTGATGCAGGAGCATCTCGAGTCCTTGACAATCTTGTGTCACCAAAAAGATTTTGAAGCTTGTCTGTGTTGCTCGGTTCCTTCTTTGACCGAGTTGGCTCGGTAGTTGGTTGGTTGCCTTTGGTTACCGAGTCAGTTGATTATCTCCTGGGCAGTCATTTGTTTCATTGGCACTTGGTGATGCTTTTCTTTTGCTCAGTCATCCTTGCTTATGGAGTAGTTTATTTTTGAGTTTCTGTTGAGGCCGACTTGTGCATTGATTATGGGTCATGGATTTAATGCTGGTATCCATCATTGGGAAGCATGTGGTCCCAGATCTTACTATTCCTTCAATTGATTGTGGATCTGAAGGCTGACTCAGTTTGGTAGCCTCTAGTATAAGTATAGCTGTTTGGTTAGAATTTAGGGAGTCAATTTTTGGAAAGAAGTTAAAAGGTAGAAGATTAGAGATTATTTGTAGATCCTCGCATGTTTGAGGACTTTTGTAATTCATTGTAATATCTGGCTAAAATCGGGAAGGCCTTACAACTCGATATGTATACATCAATTTGAATGATAATATATGAATCATCCTGCTTTATCTCTCCCACTATGTTGTTTTTGCTTCTGCATGTTGTTGAGCAAGGTGGATCAGGTAGGGTGTGCCATTGTTTTGGCCCCTCCTCCCTTCTTTGCATCAATTGAGGGCAATGTGTCCCTAGCCCAAAATGATGCATTTACAATCATGATGTGAGGAGGTATCTAATGAAGTGAAAACTAATGAAACATGGGTAATTAATTAACTAAGATAAAATATATCCCTTTCATACATTGAGTGATCATAAAGACTATGGATGATTTGGGAAGACATGCCCTCTTGTGGAGCACTAGATTGTGTCAGATAGAGTCTCCTCATTTATTAGAAATGAGTACTCATTTCTCTGTGTGAGCCACCCCTTCGAGCTACATGATGATACTCCCCTCTCTTATTCTCTAACATCTAACCCTTGAGTAGATGAGAAACACTTAGAAGATTATCATGTCTTTCTTATTGGTGTTTAATTATTGATGTTTTATGTAATTTTCATGTATGTTTTCCCATTGGATGATATGATATCCCTCGTTCTTGGGTGTCATGTATTTTCTTGCATTTTGTTCCTGTTATCAAAAATTCCATTATCTTAGCATTTTTGCTATAAAGACATATTTGGGAATCAATGCATCCCATTTATTGTTATAGAATCAGTTGATATGTAACCAGAAAAGTAAATACAGTGCGAAGTTTTGAAAAAGAAAACATTTCATTTGTATTGAACAATGATAAAATACACTTTTTGAGTTCTTTCATTTGAAAATATAAATGCATGTATTTAAGAGCATTTTAGAAACAACTCAGCAAGTCATGAGCATAGCCTATTCTTTCTTCTACATATTTAAGATTTTAAATAGCTTTTTAAAAAGAAACAGAATAGGAGAAGAGAGGTGGTTTTAAAGTAACCAGTCATTCACTGTTGCTTTGACTGGTTAGTGTAGTTGCTAGGCTTGAAGTTATCCTTGGTCCATAAGTTCTCCAGCATAATCCTGAGTCCTGCAAAATATTGAGAACAATGATATTAGATCCTAATATGGATCTAAGCAATGGTTGCTTACTTCAAATTCTCTTTATGCCTATGTTGATTTTAATGTTGTCCTAAACATGCAGAAGAAAGAAAACCAGGATATCCTCAATGTGAGTGTAAGAAAGGAAATGTTCATGCTAATGTGTTTGTTTCATGTGCAAGAAAATAATTACTCCAATGTGTATGTGCCCCTAACTGAGGCTCCCTTCGGGTATGAGCCCGACATACACATTGGAGTAATTATTTCAAACAGGTGTCAAGAATCAAGAAAGAGATATATATGTTAAAGGGACATTTTACTTTGGATATGAAACCTTTCATTGTAATCAAGTGGATCAGCTGAGCTTATTTAAGGGACAATATTTTTGAGTTGAAACCTTATAAGCTAAAACATTAATAGAAAATGCACAGGCACAAGCATCAACAAATCAGAACAGCAGAATAGGAAGCAATGATAGTTTCATTTTCATTGTAGAAAAGAATTATGATTGAAGGACAAAGCTATGAGACATGGAGATACCACTATTGCAAAGAAAATTCTGGAGTTAATAAATATCATAGGAAGTAGTGAAAGTGCTTAGTGATACCATGAAGCAAACAATAATGAGTAGTAGAACAATGATCACCTGTTATTGGTTTTTATGATCTTCAATGGTGTTTGTAAAAAGTTTCAATGATTTTGAGAAAGATACATAAAACTACAACAGTATCACTAATGAGAAGAAGATGGTTTAATGACAATAATTTTATAATGTCTAATCCTTGATAAGATACAATGAAGAGAATAAGAAGAAGATAGTCTAGCAACACAAAGGAGACAATCCTAGAAAGTTGTGCATTCATGAACACTATGAAGACAATGACATGTTGTCAGAGGCATGCAAAAAAGTAAATGATAAGGCCACATGGTAGAGAAAATAAAGGAGATGATGTAGTTGTGAGAGTTAATGGTGATGAGTAGAGAAGTTTTGAAAGAAAATATATTTGGAAGGTCCAAGATGATATGGAGTTCAATCACTAACTTATGTCAGAGAGTTAGGGTAGCATGTCAAACCAATCTTTAGATAATCAAATGAAGGATAGCGGTTGAAATCAACAATTAAAACATGAGCTCATTACATGAAAGATCATGTTTATAATTAAGAACAAAATGACAGTCATCATATGAATGATCTTAAAGCATGGTTGGACTATATAGTGAGTAGTGCATAAGAAGGAATGGTCATCATGCTTGACAATAGTCTAATGGTGAGAGTATACAATAGTTTAGTTAGTTTTTTTTAAAGAGGGATAATGCATTGTCTTAAAAGAAGTGCCATGTTGAACATAGGCTCCAATCCCGAGGAGGTTCTTGATCATTTTCATAGCAGACAAAGGTCGTTGAAGGGAAAATAATGCTAAAACTAGTCTACAATAACACAGAGCTTCATTAAGTATGGTCAAATTGGAAGGATGCAAAGCAGCATGATACCTCAGATTCAAGTAAAGTTACAGGAAACACAAGTCCATGTGATACAATAATAGTAGAGGAAAAGGAGTAACAACAGTCAATAAATCCTTCAAATACTTATAGAAATGTCATTATAAGATACAGAAAGAAGGTAAAGACACTTATCTTTGAGTAATGAATGGCGGCCTATGTGAAAATAACCTATAAAACCCTCACTATAGCTTCCATAGTTGCAAAGATGCTAATACTTTTGAGAAATGAGATACTATTCTTCAAGGGTTTAAGTCACTATTGTTAGGAATAGTCCCAAGAGATAACTGAGAGGGGGGGGGGTGAATCAATTATCTAAAAGTTTCAATTCTTTATCCAATTAAATATACTTAAACATAAAGCATAAACACAATGAAAGATCACTTGAACACAACACCAATAGTTTGGTTACAGGGAAACCCAAATAGGTAAAAACTCTAGTGGGACTTGATATCCACTAATATTCTATACTAGTGTATAATGATCCTTGCTAGAAGATCCTTTACCATGTTAGGAGTAGCTTTACAATATATTAAGTATAGTAGACCTGGTTAAGGGTTAGACCCTGTTAGGATTCTTTTACAATTGTCCTTGTTAGGGGAGAGGATGCACTATCCGAGAGCTCACTGCTCAGATGGGCGAAGGTTACAACCTTCTAAATAACAAATACACACTATATCTGGATCTTGGTGAACTGCACTTTGACCTACTATCTAGATCAGTTCCAATGAATAGCACACATTCTCTACTTTGACACATAGACCTTCTTCTGATGGTTCAACACTTCGCACACTCTGCTCTGCTCTACTTAATCAACCATGAACCGCACTTCAGCAATCACAAATGACTACCTATAAATATCTTTCCTCCAAATGATATAATCAAGTCAACTTATTAAAACCACCTTGAAATCATATTATAGAAACCATAATAAACTCCAACAAACATTCTTTCATCTCTATTATGCACACAACTCATTCTGGAACCTGTCTAATAAAATAATTGTAGATGCACGCCACACACTATCAGCTCTACCAAAACAACTAGAACTTTCTTTTTCAGCTGAATTAACTTATGTGCTCTTAACCAAACATCAATAACACTTCTCTAAGCTTAACGCCAATGGCACATATCCTCAAGATAGGTGCAACTCAAGAAACAATAAAATCTCTGTCGGCTTTTCTGAACAAACACAAGAAACTGCTACTGGTGAGTAGCAACTGCATAACTTCACTTGCATTCATCATTAGACTATGCATTCATAACTAAAACATCACTAACATGTCTTCAACATATATCCTAGGGCGCATGCCCATAAGACAACTTTACAGACAACCATACACAGAACACTGCCAGTAACTCTGTTAGGAGCACCGCTGACACAAGCTGCTATATAATTGTATGTACTTGCAGTTAACCTTTGCGCCCATGATATCATGTTGATATCATGTCCATGCATCATATATTGAAGGCTTACTACATAGGACTTCCATGCATGCTACTTTCCATATGTTTTCATCAATGACAAACATACAGTCGGTACTGGCCTGTTGGCAAATCTTCAACAATCTCCCCCTTTGGCATTGATGGCAACATGTGGAATGAAAAACCACCATCAACCCAAATGAACATTTCTTTTATAACATTCTCCATTTCCTCTTCAAAACTTCCCCAAAGATGAATCCTCCATCTACTACAATATTTTCTAATATTCTCCATTTCCTCAATTGTACTGCTGTCATAACTGAATGTTGCTCCCCCTTAGTATATTACTCCTCTTTTTTATTTTTCATGACTCTATATATATACTCCCCCTTTGACATCAATGGAAAAGGGTGCCACTCATTTTAAGCATCGGTACTACTCCTGAGGTAGAGTAGTCAACCTTCTATCAGTCCTTGAGGATTGATGCCATTCCTGCTTCCTTCTAACTAGAATCAGGGAAGGGAATTACTCCCAACTTCCCCCTGAGATACTCAAAAGTATCCTTAGGCAAGGTCTTTGTGAATATATCTACCAACCATTCTTTAGTACTCACATATTCCAACTTGACTTCTTTCTCTACCACTTTCTCTCTTAGGAAGTGATACTTGATCTCAATGTGTTTTGTCTTTGCATGCATCACAGGGTTCTTTGACATATTGATAGTGCTAGTGTTATCACAGTGAATAACAATAGGATAATCAATCTGAATTCCAAAATATTTTATCATCTGCTTGATCCAAACAATTTTAGAACAAGTCAAGGCTACTGCAACATACTTCACTTCTACTGTTGACTGAGAAATGCAGTTTTGTTTCTTGCTTGTCCAAGTGACAAGTCTATGACTAAGAAACTTTGCTCCACCTAAAGTACTTTTTCTATCATCAACACATCCTGCCCAATCTACATCCATGTAAACATGAAGCTCAACATTTTCTGAATTAGGATACCATAGACCATAATCTATAGTGCCCTGCAAGTATCTAAAAATTCTCTTTACTACCATGAGGTGACTTTGTTTAGGCTTTGTTGCAAATCTTCCAACTATACCAACTGCATTGGAAATGTCAGGTCTAGTCTGAGTAAGATAAATGAGTTTACCAATCATAGACTTATACAATGTTATATCAACTATTAGTGAGTCATCTTCCTTTGTAAGCTTTCATCCAGTAATCATAGGGATTCCTAGTGGCTTGCAATCATCCATCTTGAATTTATTTAGTATATCTTTCACATACTTTGATTGATTAATGAAAATCCCTTTTCCTATCTGCTGCACATTTAATCCCAAAAAGTACTTGATAGGACCAATCATACTCATCTCAAACTCATTCTGCATTTCTTTGGCAAATTCAGCTCTGAGTTTGTCATTACCTCCAAAGATAATGTCATCAACAAATATATTTACAAGTAATAAACCTTCATTTGTCTCTCTAATGAATAGATTAAAATTTGATGCTCCTTTCTTGAATCCAATCTTTGTTAAGTATCCATCTAGTTTCTCATACCATGCTCTAGGGGCTTGCTTAAGTCCATAGAGGGCCTTCTTCAATCTACATACTATATTAGGTCTATCTGATAAGGTGAATCCTTTAGGCTGCTTAATGTATACTTCTTCTTTTAAGTCTCCATTCAAGAATGCTGATTTGACATCCATCTGATAAACTTTGAAGTTTTTAACTATAGCATAAGCTAAAAACAACTTAATAGCTTCTAATCTACTCACAGGTGCAAATGTGTCTGAATAATCAATGCCTTATCTTTGCACATATCCCTTACATACTAATCTTTCTTTATTTCTTACTACTGTACCATCTTCATTCATCTTGTTTCTAAATATCCACTTTGTTCCAATCACATTATTATCACTAGGTCTTGGGACCAGTTCCCAAGTGTCATTCTTAATGATCTGATCAAGTTCTTCTTTCATAGCATCATGCCAATCTGAATCCTTACAAGCATCTTCAACACTTAAAGGTTCAATCTAAGATAGTAAACATACCGCATCACTGCTAGCTGAGTTCTTTTCTTGTGATCTTGTTAAGACTTTGTCGCTCTAATCTCCAATGATATCTTTCTTGGAATGATTTGTTGATGTAAACTTTGGAACTTTAGGTGATGCTAACTCATCAACCTTAGGAGTACCTTCTTCACTTGTCTCAGGGTCATTGAACAACACATCAATGCTGTCAAACATTTCCTCAATAATTGTCTCACTAGTGGAGGGTCTAGGTTCTTCTTCAATCATGGGTGAGTAATCATGATATCTTTCTTGAATCATAAACTTTTCATCAATCTTTACATGAGCACTTTCAATGATCTTTTTCAATCTTAAATTGAAACATCTATAAGCTTTACTTTTAGTAAAGTAACCAAGAAAAATACCTTCATCACTTCTTGCATCAAACTTGCCTACTGCTTCATCCCTCTTGATGTAGTACTTGCTTCCAAAGACTCTAAAGTATTTTACAGTGGGAACATTACCAAACCATAGCTCATAAGGTGTTTTGTCAGTGCTAGGCCTTAACTCAATTCTATTGATTTTATAGACTATTGTATTGACCGCATCTCTCCAATAGGTGTGTGCAACTTTTCCTTCTATCATAATGGTGTGCATTGTATCAAGAATGATCCTATTCCTTCTCTCTGCAATTCCATTCTGCTGAGGTGTTCTAGGTGCACTTAACTATCTCTTTATGCCATGTTCTTCACAGTACTCATAGAATTTGTCAGAGGTGAATTCTCCTCCTCTATCCGATCTCAAACATTTTATCTTTAAACCAGATTCATTCTCAACCTTAGCTTTGAATATTTTGAACTTCTGAAAAGCTTCTAACTTATCTTTTAAGAATTCAACCCACATCATCGTAGTATAATCATCAACAAACAAAATAAAATACCTTTCACCATAGTATGATCTTGTTTGAGTTGGTCCACATAGGTCTTCATGAATCAAATCCAATTTGTTCTCTGCTAAATTCTGCTTGCTCCTAAATGAATTTCTCACATGCTTCCCCATCACACATTCCCTGCATATAGTATCAACTGGCTTTGCTATGCTAGGTAGATCTCTTACTGCTTTAACATTGTTTATCTTTACTATGTTATCAAAATTGATATGACATAGTCTTTTATGCCACAACCAACTATCATCAACTTTAGCAACAAAACAACTTGCTTCTGAATTGAGTTGAAAAACATTACCTCTTGTCTTTGTACCTGATGCAATCATAACACCATCTTTGTTGTTAATGATGCATTTGTCATCTTTGAACTCCAACTGATACCCTTTACCAAGTAACTGTCCAACATTGAGAAGGTTATGTTTCAAACCATCAACATAAAGAACATCATCAGTACTGTTCTTTCCATCCAGAGTGATGGCTCCTCTACCAACTATAGGTTTAGGAGTGTTGTCTCCAAATCTGACCATACCTCCATTGTATTTATCCAAATGAACAAACCAACCTTTATCACCTATCATGTGATGTGAACAACCACTGTCTATAATCCAATTTGTTCTTATATCTGCTTGGGAAATCAATGCTTGCTCTTGATTCACTTTCTCATTTTTAGGAACTGACTTAATATTTTTTTTGTCTACAATAGCAATGAATCCAATTTCTTCTTCATCTGAGACTCCATCTCTAGCATAGTAGCATTCCTTAGAATACTTAGGCTTATAATCCTTTTTGAACTTTCTAGCTCTAGTGGGACACTTAGATGCAAAGTGACCAATCTTATTACATGAAAAGCACTTAAATGGTAATTGACCTTCATATTTTCCTTTTCCTTTCTTTTCTCTTTTGGAAATCATAGCAATAAAATCATCAAGTGTTTTATCTTCATCATCATCATCAAAATTACCATAAGTGTTTGTAGATTTCTTACCATGAACTGTTGCTTTGAAAGTTGTCTCACTCTTTGTTTCTATCTTCAATCTCAAAAGATGAGATTTTGTTGATCAAGGTCTCTCTCTTGAAATTTGATGTAAGCTACATGGTCTCATCAAGGATGTTGATCTTGCTCTCATATTCTGGAGTAAGAGTAGTCATCAACTTGTCCATAATGTCTTCCTCAGAAATCTCTCCACCATTCTTCCTGATTCTAGCAACTGCTTCATTAATCCTCTGATTGTAAGCTCTGATATTTTCTTCAAGAAGCATCTCTAATGCATTGTATCTTTTCTTCCATGTTTTTCTATGTGCATCATTTGCTTGCTTGTCTCCTTAAAAAATATCTTCAAGGTGCTTCCAAAATTTATGGATTGTATCCATCTTTTTTACTTTTGAAAATTCACCGTCAGACAGGGCGATGATAAGGGCTTCTTTAGCAATAGCATTCTGATGAAACAATTCCTTTTGAGCATCAGTAGCATCATCTTTTTCAAGGTCTTCTAATGTAGGAATCTTGGCTGCTTGGATGGTTACATTAAAAACTTCAAAAGTAATGCACTGCAAATGGGTCACCATCTTGTTCTTCTAATCAAGATAATTCTCTCCATCGAACTTAGGACTTTCTTTCCTGAAGTATGCCATCTGATCAACCTCAAGCTGTTAAACTTTCTCTCTGAGGCACTTGGCTCTGATACCAATTGTTAGGAATAGTCCCAAGAGATAACTGAGAGGGGAGGGGGGAGGGGGCGAATGAATCAGTTATCTACAAGTTTCAAGTCTTTATCCAATTAAGTATACTTAAACATAAAACATAAACACAATGAAAGAACACTTGAACACAACACCAATATTTTGGTTACGGGGAAACCCAAATAGGTAAAAAACTCGGTGGGATTTGATACCCACTAATATTCTATACTAGTGTATAATGATCCTTGCTAGAAGATCCTTTACCCTGTTAGGAGTAGCTTTACAATATATTAAGTATAGTAGACCTGGTTAAGGGTTGGACCCTGCTAGGAGTCTTTTATAATTTTCCCTGTTAGGGGAGAGGATGCACTGTCCGAGAGCTCACTACTCAAATGGGCGAAGGCTACAACCTTTTGAATAATAGATACACACTATATCTAGATCTTTTTGAACTATGTTTTGACCTACTATCTGGATCAATTCCAATGAATAGCACACATTCTCTACTTGGTCACATAGACCTTCTTCTAATGGTTCAACACTTCGCACACTCTGCTTTGCTCTGCTTAATCAACCATGAACCACACTTCAACAATCACAAATGATTTCCTATAAATATCTTTCCTCCAAGTGATATAATCAAGTTGACTTGTTAGAACCACCTTGAAATCATATTATAGAAACCATAATAAACTCCAACAAACATTCTATCGGCTCTATTATGCACGCAACTCATTCTGGGACCTATCTAATAAAATAATTGTAGACGCATGCCACACATTGTCGGCTCTACCAAAACAACTGGAACTTTCTCTGTAAGCTAAATTAACTTATGCACTCTTAACCAAACATCAATAACACTTCTCCAAGCTTAACTCCAAGGGCACATATCCTCAAGATAGGTAGAACTCAAGAAATAATAAAATCTCTGTCGGTTCTTCTGAACAAACATAGGAAACTGCTACTGGTGAATAGCGATTGCATAACTTCAATTGTGTTCATCTTTAGACTATGCGTTCATAACTAAAACATCACTAACATGTCTTCAACATATATCCTAGGGTGCATGCCCATAAGACAACTGTACGGACAACCATACATAGAACACTACCTGTAACTCTATCAGGAACACTGCTGACACAAGCTACTATATATTTGTCTGTACTTACAGTTAAACTTTGCGCCTATGATATCATGTTGATATCATGTCCATGCATCATATACTAAAGGCTTATTGCATAAGATGTCCATGCATGCTACTTTCCATATGTTGTCATCAATGACAAACATACAGTAAGTACTAGCCTACTAGCAAATCTCCAACAACGATAACAATAAGATAGCAGCTCCATGAAAGGATAATTCCAAATCTAAGCAATGACATGCATTCAAGAGAGGAGTTCATAAAATGTGACATCCAATCATGAGGAAATGGTGAAGACTCGGATCTAGGCTAGCAAAGAGAAGACAAGGGTATAGTCGCGGCTATAATGAAGTGTTCAAATAATGGAGTCCTCAGTTGGATGAATAGCATGGTCTTTTAGTATTTATGGTAAGTCTCAATACTTCTCAGAAATAGAGCTTGAAGATATTGTTTTGGTGATCCAATGGAAGCATAAAAAGACATAGTGATAAATCAAACCCTGGAAAATGCATTCAAATACCAATACTATAGCGGCTAGTTTAAGCATGGATATCAGCAAATGTTATAAATAAGATAGCATGTTGCCTTCAACACTTATTGTATGTAATCAAACAGTAAATGCAACAAATACTTCAGTATTCACTGTGATAATGGAGCTTTAAAAGTAAATACGGTAATATTAGAGAGCATACAGGGGAAAAATGACACTTACAATCAATAATGATGGAGGCTTGTGTGAAAAAAACCTTCAAAAATCCTCACAGTAGCAACAAATAAGCTCGTGCCCAGAAAATACCAAAAGGGGTCTCATGGCGGCTGGTAAACCAAATGGTAAAGGAAAGAGAAATCATGGTGGCCAGAGCTTCATCAAATTTCTAGCATTAACAATCATGGTGGTGGCTCGGAGCTTGAAAACCTCTTCTTCAAATAATATGAGATGTTGAAATGATGCGAAAATATTTAGGGTTGTTCAAGTTTTGTTAACCCTTCAAACATATTTCAACGTGCTTTGAAATTCAAAGTTTTTTTTCTTTTTCATTGGGTTTCTTTCAAAGAGATAAGCAAATAAAATTAATTCATATACTTTCCCAATGATTATCTTAAGTAATATAGTTATATATTACTTATGTTAATTTATTAAGTGAATTCATTTTATTTATATTCTAATATTTGCAAATGATTGTAATTAAATTGACAATTAATTGATATTGTTATGAATCAATTGATTGTTATTTAAGCATTGAAAATATTAAAATATAATAAATTAGAGGTTAATTTATTATCCTTTAAGTAAAGACTTCTTCTTGGAGGTTGGAGTTGTTTGCAGACATAAGGAGGTCATATAGGACTTGATTGAGATGATTTAGCGTTTGTTTGAGTTCTTCTAGGAGAGTGGAGAGCATTTAGGGGTCAGATTTTGACTTTATCTAGCTAGTTGGGAGGTCTTTATGGCCTTTTTGAGCCTTTTGAGGTTAGTTAATGATGAGTCATAGGCATCTTTATGACTTAGTGGATCTTTTTCAGAAGATAGACTTCATTTCATGGGCTTTTAGGTCCTATTTTTCAAGCTATTTTCTGGCATCCGACCCAATGATTGGGTTTGTACTTAGTGAGTTTTTGGCTCATTATTTTTTCATTCTAATTATGCAAAGGAAGCTTATGAGACATTTTTGTGTCCTTAGCATTTTTGTGCAAATATTTGTAACTCTTTTGGAAGATCAAATACAAGTGACAACAACTGAGTTTATGTTATATGAATTTATTTTGGAGACTTCTCTTTTTTATGCAATTCTGTGTGTATTTTTAGGTGATTTGATAAAGATAATTAGTGAATTGTCATTATTCCATGTTGTTTTGTCTCACCCAAACACCTAGTTGTAGAAAAGTATGTTTGTTTGCAGGTTGTAGTTCATGTCTTAAGGGGTGAAGCTCATAAGAGAGGCATTTGTTTTCCTCCTTATTCTGGTTTCTTTTTTCAGACTTTATTATAAAATACTTATGCAAGCCTATACAGAAAGGAAGTGTTTTGTATTCACTCAGATAATATAGTAATCCTTCTTAGTTACCTATATTTGAACTCTCATATCATATTTGGTGTATCACCTGGTTCTCTAGTTTAGATTTTAAGATCTTAGGTTCATTTCAGTAACTTCTATCTCTTTTCCCATAAGTTCAAGTTAGTTTTGTGGAGTTATCATTGATTATTCAGTAGGAACCGACCTAGAATCCAGAGGTTTCATTTCTAGTTACGCATTTCCCACATGTAGAAATGAATCCCATGTTAGGGAAGGTTGTTAAACTTGTATAGTTTAATAGGGTGCAAATTTTAGCCTTAACAGTTTTGGCACGCCTAGTGGGACATAGATAGTAGTCTATAATCTTTTATTTGCTAGTTTTACTATGCAACCTGCAAATTTTCAGTCTCTTCAAAGAAGTCTTAAAGCACAGTTGGTGACTCTATTGGTGAAGAATTAGTAGTCTCAGTGCTGATAATTATTTTTTATGAGAAAAATTGAGACAAGGAGCTCGAATATATTTGAGTATCTATAGTTGGATACACCCAAAAGGAAGGGTAAAACTCTTAAAAGAACTCCACATACAAAGAGGGTTCAATATTCACCTCCAAGAGTTTATGTAAGAAGGGGAAGATCAGGAAAAAGAGAAAATTCTTCAAGGCATTCAACATCACCAACTATAAGAACAAAATATCTTAATTCTACAGATATATCAGTTTCACAGGCCAATTTTGGTGTTGTTTCTACTTCAACAACATGTACTACTGCAACATTCTCAAATACTATAGCAACTAGTTAGAGCTTGATTTCAACAAGTGTTTCAACATAGTCTCATACTATGGCTCTTCCAAGAGCCTTTACTTTTGTGCCATTTGATCAAGGTAGTCCCTTGAATCTTGCTGCACACAATGATATACCTCTAGCAGCTTTGAAGGGGTTACCATATTTCATAGGAGAAGGTCAAATAACCACTTACAAGCATATGTGATATGTGGCTTCCATCTATAATGTTCATCATGTGACACAAGATAATGTTGATGTCAGATTATTGGGAGCTTCATTCAAAGGAAAAGCATTGGATTGGTTTAGAAATTTACCTGTGGCTTCCATTTCCACCTGGGATGAATTGGGTGATGCCTTCACCAAATTTTTTGAGGAAAAGTCAAACCATTTTTCACTTGTAGAATAGTTAACAACTATTAAAAGAGCCCAACAAGAACAAATGATAGATTTCAATTCCCATTTTCAAAAAACATGGAATAGAATATCAATGATGGTGAGACCAAGTGTAGACTATGCTTTTCTATACTATTTGAAGAGTTTGAATAGTGACATTTCGGTAATGATTCAATCCATGGGAGGTACCTCATTACCACAAGCTTTTAATCTTGCTATTAGAGCAGAAAATAGCCTTATACAGGCTGGTAAAATAGCCCCTAGGCCTCCTATGCCTTATTTTCCAAATATTCAGCCAAATATGCCTCTTAATATACCACCAATAGCTCCTTAACCTATTGTTCTAGTTATTTCTACTATTGTGGGTTACAAAATTACAACAGCTGGTCCATTAAATGAGCTACAGGAAATCAAGAGCAGCCAACAAAAGATAGAAAGTATTCTACAAACCTTGGTAAATGAGTCAACCAGTATGAAGAAGTAGCAAACTCAAGGCCTGAGGCCTGCATTTCAACAATATAATTAGTAGCAAGGAGTTAGTCGGCCATATCAAACTCAAGGTCAAGGGTATCAATACTAGTAGAATAGGTAGCCATATCAAGGGAATTATCAAGGACAGTGGCAAAATGTTAATCAATGGCCTTTTCAGCCATATAATCTAGTACCATTAAATGTTGCAAATCCGGTAAGAGATATGGTTCCTACTCAGAACAATTTGATATCAAAGGTAGATTGGTGCTCTCTATGCAATCAAGCACATAATCAGTCCACATGTTCAAATGGAGTGATCAATCAAGCCCTCATGGTCCAAAATGCTACAAGTTCACAGTCAGACGCATCTTCTAGTGGACCTGAACAACAGCAAGATATAAACACCATGGAAACTAGATTTCTTAACTAGCAAGGAGAGAAGTTCTATGGATTGAATGGTGAATCACCAATTGCAGCCAATACCTGAGCAAAGAAAAGGGCTCTAGAAATGGAACAAATAGTTGGTAAAGAAGCCATGGCTGTAGGACCATCACTTACACCAAATCCAAGTATCTTGCAAAAGCCTGTAAGTCAACCAATTAGAAACTAGAAGGTGCATTTAGTTGTACCTTATAACATTTTGAATAGTGTGAAAAGAATGAATGTGTCAATGACTATGTGGGATTCCTTATCTCTTCCTAGGCAAGTTGAAATGTTGAAAAAAGCGTTGAGTGGAGTGGATATGCAAGGCCAAGTTGCTTATGATCATGGGAAGGTAGTTATGACAAATACCGAACAAGCCACTGGTGAGGACATCAAGAAAAAAACTATTGTTCAAGGTAAGGATGTGAGACCTCCTTCGTTCTATGTTTCCTTAATAATTGGGAAAAATTTAGTACATAATTGTATGGTTGACAGTGGGGCCACCTATACTGTGATGCCTAGGAAGGTAGCTAATTAGTTAGAATTGAAATATGAACCTATTGAAAAGGGAGTAGTCCAATTAGATGGAATAGCTGTGAATTCCATAGGATTCATTAAAAATGCTAGTTTAACCTTGCATGCCTGCCCTACTTTTTCCATCCAACAAGACATATTTGTAATAGATTTACCTCCCTATTTTGGTCTTTTCTTATCAAGAGAATTTACAACTAAGATAGGAGGCTATTTTTCATCTGATTGGTCCCACATGATTTTTCGCACCTGTTATGGAACTAAGGTCAATATAAAATTAGAGTTACTTGCAAAGGATATAATAGAGCCTTACACACCTAGCACGGTAAACACAAATTATGTCAATTTTGGCCAAGATGATCATGCTGCTCCTATTTTGCATACATCCACTGCTAAAATTCTTGACATACTTTTAGATGAGTGGGCTGTAGAGAATGCTTTGAGGCTAACTCTAGTTTGTTCTAGATGCTGGAATGGGTAATTACATGTTCCAAGAAGCTGGTTTGGTAATGCCAAACTTAGTTAAAAAGGTAGAATTTGATTCTGAGTAGCAAGACAAGGTCTGGAATATGTTTTTTGATGAGTCCAGATGTAAACATGGTGTTGGTGGAGGTGTAATGTTGGTATCTCCTGATGGAATGAAGCATTATGCAGCCTTTAGATTTGGTTTTTCTTGCACTAACAATACTACTGAGTATGAAAGTTTGATTCAGGGTTTAGAATGGGCAAAGAAAAGAGGCATTGGTTGCATTAACGTTCATGGTGATAGTGAACTTATTGTTAATCAGGTAAGAGATTTACATGTTGCTAAAAATGATACTTTGAAACTATATAAGCATCATGTATGGAACATTATTGAGGAGTTTTCTGCTTTCAATATTGTTTCCATTCCAAGGATTAAAAATCAGCATGCATATAGATTAGCAGTTGCAAGTGCTCAATTTGATATACCTGCAAAAATCAGCAAGGAGAATATCCAGCAGCATGTTAAGATTGTAGTAAGGCCTTTGATTCCTGATAATAACGTAAACTAGCAAGTTTTTGAAAATGATGAACAGATCTTGCATTTTATGCTAGAAGAAGATATTTTTGCAACTTCTAATCAGGATAAGTTAAAGCAGAATTATGGAGACCAAGTGGTGCAACTTAAGTCCAACAAGTTGCCTAAAGGTTTGGTTTCATTGGAATCTATTTTCAATTTAGATGATCAGGCTAAAAAGGACAAAATTGGTTTGCTAGTTTCTCAAGAACATTATGAGAGTTTGGAGGTGGCACCAGGAAAAAGCTTGAAGTTTGGTAAGGTGAGTACTCCTTTGGAAAAAGAGTCTTATATTCAACTTTTTTAGGAATTTTCTAATGTGTTTGCATGGGAATATGGTGATTTAAAAGGGTTTAATCCTGAGTTAGCACAGAACACCATAGAACTTGAGCATAATGCCAAGCCCGTTAGGCAGAGACAAAGACCTGTCACTCCTAAATTAGAGCCATTAATGTAGAAAGAAGTTTTTAGGTTGATTGAGAGTGGCATTATTTTCCCAATCAAACACACTAGTTGGGTGTCTAATTTTGTCCTTGTCAGAAAGAAGAATGGAGAGTTGGGATTATGTGTAGATTTTAGGGATTTGAATAGAGCATCATTGAAGGATAGGCATCCCCTTCCTTTTATGGAACAAATACTTCAGTACGTTGCTGGTTTAGAGCACTTCTCTTTGTTAGATGGTTATTCGAGGTATAACCAGATTCTGGTCAAGAATGAGGATCAGTATAAAACCACTTTTACCACTAAATAGGGTACCATGGCATACAAGAGAATTCCTTTTGGTTTGTCAAATGCAAGGGCAATGTTCCAGAAAGCCATGGATATGGCATTTATTAATTTGATGTACCAATTTTTATTGGTGTATCTTGATGATATCATAGTATACTCCAAAAGGGCAACAGATCATTTGGGTCAGCTGAGGTAGATTTTTGAGTGCTACAGGGAGTTTGGGATATCTCTCAATCCAAAAAAGTGTGTGTTTGCTATGCATGAAGGTAAGCTTTTGGGTTACGTGGTTTCTAAGTGGGGGGTTACAGTGGATCCGAAAAGGATAGCAACGATTTTAGAGTTACCATTACCACACCATAAGAAAGGATTGCGGTCCTTTATTGGGAGAATTAATTTTGTAAGGCGGTTTTTGCCTAACATTATCTATTTATTGAAACCATTGACTGCTATGTTAAAGAAGAATGTTGTTTTCAGTTGGACAAAAGAGGCCAAAAATAGTTTTCAGGTTATTAAAGAATCTTTAGCAACAACTCCTGCTTTAGTAAATCCTGATTTTAGCAAAGATTTCATTTTGTATGCATATGGTAGTTATGAGACCATTTCTACAATGTTGGTACAACAAAATGCAGAGGGTCTGGAATAGCCAATAGCCTTTTTCAGCAAAGGTTTAGAGGATTATGAGTAGAGATATAGTTTTGTGGAAAAGCATGTCCTCGCTGTTGTTAAGGGACTTAAGAAATTTTGACACTTGTTGTCTCATAACAAGATTCATTTAAGGGTTGCGCACCCTAGCGTCAAGGAATTCTTACTTAGTAAGGATTTGAATGAAAAGAGAGTTGGCTGGATAACATGGGTCATGGACTATGATGTGGATATTTAGGTGACTAAGCTGGTTAGAGGTAAAGGCCTATGTGAGCAGATTGTTGATGGTGAGGTTTTAGAGCTATAAGGGCAAGCAGATATTGTTTTGGTGATTGGTATGATAGCTGATGATGATAGGACAGCAAGTTGGTTACAAGATATGGTTCATTTTTTGAAGACCAGTGAATGCCCAGCCAAATTGGACAAAGCAAAACGAAGGTATTATTGGTTACAGTCAATTCCTTTTGTCTTAGCTAATGATGTTTTGTATAGAAAGGATCACAATGGTGTCCTTCTTAGATGCATTGATTTAGACCATATTGTAGACATTTTGCATGAATTCCATGACAGTCATTCAGGAGGTCATTTTTCCCCTAGAACCAAAGTATATAAAATTCTTAGAGGTAGTTATTATTGGCTTGACATTTTTAAAGACAGCCATGCATATGTTAGGAAATGTGTCAAGTGCACCATGTTTGCAGGGAAAGAAAGGCTGCCAGCTTTGCCTTTGCAACCAATTAAAATTGGACAACCCTTTCAAAAGTGGGGTGTTGACTTCATAGGGCTGATTAACCCTCCTTCAAGTGCAGGGCACAAATGGATAATTACTACCACTGACTATTTCACACACTGGACAAAGGTAGCAACACTCAAGGATGCAAATGAGATAGTGGTCCTTAATTTTTATGATGATATTGTGAATAGGTTTGGAGTACCTGATTCTATAATTTCTGATAATGCACTTTCTTTCATTGGACTAAGAGTAACTGAGTGGGCACTTAAGCATGGAATTTATCTCAGTACTAGTTCCAACTATTACCCATAGATTAATAGATTAGTGGAGTCTACAAACAAGAACCTAATAGGAATTATCAAAAGAACTCTGCAGGAGAATCAACATGATTGGCACTCTAAGTTGAAGGCTGCCTTATGGGTGGATAAAATCACTCCTAAGAAAATAATAAGGAAGCTCATTTGTCTATTGAAAAAGAGTTGCCAGCACTTGATCTTGCCACTCAATTGGTTCTTTTTGAGGAGGGAGATCCTATGCTGGTGCGTTATGCACAACTGATGGAATTGGAGGAAAGTAGAAGGAAAGCAATGCAAACTATGGAGTTCCAACAAATGCAAGTTAAGAGGAACTTTGATAGAAAAGCGAGAGCTAGGGACTTCAATGTGGGTGATATCATTCTCAAGTGGGATGATATTAAGAGAAAACCAGGTAAGCACCCTAAGTTTGATTCATTGTGGGGAGGCTTGTTTGTGATTACAAAATGCAAGAAACATAACACTTTTCAGCTGTCAACTCTTGAAGGAGAAAATCTTCCTATACCGGTCAATGGTTTTCACCTCAAACCTTATTTTGAGGTATGTCCTACTTTGTAAATCCTAGAGTTTCAAAATAAGATGTTGTTGCACCATTTGCTTTGAGTTGTCTTTTCCTAGGTGTTAGTAGTTAGTTTTCAGTAGAAGACACTCTTAACAACACATTCATACATATTAGGGTGCCTACATATCAAAATTCTATGCCACACATGTAGGAGACTTTTCTCAACCATCACATGTGTTGTACAACATTCACATGTAGGCATCATGATACATACCAACATGTTGTTAAGATTGTTTATGTTGCTGGTTCTAGTTAGTATTCCAATTTTCCCTAAGTGTTTTCAAAACACAGGCTGCCATGTTAGTTCAGAATAGATAAATGGCTGGTAAATATAAATACCTTATAAAATCCTGAGTGTATACCTATTCCTTGGAGTAGGGGAGCCATGCTACCACAAGCCATAAATCTACACTCAGGATCCTATCCTACACTGATATTTATTAGTCACCTATTCTCCAATTTGAGTATTGCAAATCTTTATTGACTCTCAACCCAATGGATATTCAAGGCTACTGGTTTTCATGTATAGCAGGCATACATCCCGCAAAGGTCACCAAAAATGTTATAAAAAATTCCATTATCTTAGCATTTTTGCTATAAAGACATATTTGGGAATCATTTCATCCCATTTATTGTTATACACTCAGTTGATATGTAACCAGCAAAGTAAATACAGTGCGAAGTTCTGAAAAAGAAAACATTTCATTTGTATTGAACAATGATAAAATACACTTTTTGAGTTCTTTCATTTGAAAATATAAAAGCATGTATTTAAGAGAAATTTAGAAATGACTCACACAAGCCGTGAGCATAGCCTATTCTTTCTTCTACAGATTTAAGATTTTAAACAACTTTTCAAAAAGAAACAATAGGAGAAGAGAGGTGGTTTTAAAGTAACCAGTCATTATCTATTGCTTTGACTAGTTAGTGCGGTTGCTAGGCTTGAAGTTGTCCTTGGTCCGTAAGTTCTCCAGCATAATCCTGAGTCCTGCAAAAGATTGAGAACAATGATATTAGATCTTGATACGAATCCAAGCAATGGCTGCTTACTTCAAATTCTCTCTATGCCTATGCTAATTTTAATGTTGTTCTAAACATGCAGAAGAAAGAAAACCAGGATATCCTCAATGCGGGTGTAAGAAAGGAAATGTTCATGCTAATATGTTTGTTTCATGTGCAAGAAAATAATTACTCCAATGTGTATGTGCCCCTAACCAAGGCTCCCTTCGGGTATGAGCCCAACATACACATTGGAGTAATTATTTCAAACAGGTTTCAAGAATCAGGAAAGAGATATATATCTTAAAGGGACATTTTTTTATTTTTTTTTATCGGTAAAAGGCTGAAGCCCTAAAAGATTTTATTAATATAAATAATAGTTTTACAATGTGACTCCGCTCACTGCAGGTGGTGGTAGGAAAGAGCAGGGTTGAGAAAACCTCCAGCCTTGCCCGAGACCATAGGTCCTGTACTTATACAAATTATACATGGGCATACCCACGACTCGACATTGTTGAGATTTGTTAAAATACATAATTTCCGTGGGCATTCCCATGGCTCACTATCAATCGAGGTTTTAATACAAATACAAACTTTCAATGGGCATACCCATTGTTCAAAAATATCGAGATTTAAAGCTACATTAATTGAAATGCTACTTGAAGGAATACAACTTTCAGTTCCATACAATTAAATAAAAAAATTTGTTTTTTTTGTTCTAGGATCTTCGATATTAGAGTGATTTAGTTGCTTGCTTGTAATAACCATCATTAATGCACATTCTCTGCTACTTGTTCTTTGGATGGGAGGAGTGTCTTTCTCCTAGATGATGCTTTCCACTTGAAATGTCAGACAAAAGAAACTTCCACCTCCAATGGTTAACCCTTTCAAGCAGTAAAAAAATTCCTCCACCTTGGACTAAATATCATCATTATGATTCTTAATAAAATGATAAGTAAGAATAGGTACCCAATTAGATTACCTTCACCAAGAGGAAGAATTTTATGCATAGAAGCTAATTCTAACATTATAAAACTAAGCTTACTTTATGCCAAATGACCTTGTATCCATGAGAAACAGTAATCATTTTAATTTATCAGTACCTGAGTTTTAGCTTATCACTAAATTCTAGAAATATAGATAAATACTAACATTATCCTACATATCGGCCTTTGGTTAAACTTTATATATGTATAGAACTTTAATTACCTTTTGTTCTAAATCATTTCCTTTGTAATTAATAAATTTACCAAATGTGCCTGCTGTGTCCTGCCAAATGTTAGCATTAAGCAAAATTTTCAATAGTGCAAATCAATCCCCTGTATATTGTACTAATGTTATGCCAAGTTCCATATTACGCCTAGCTGGCAATCTATGAATAGTCATCCAAAAAATACATAAAAGGCTTGTATCATTTGATTTTACCTAGAGTACCGCTCTGTCTTTACAGACTACCTAGATTAATAAGGCACATCACCAATAAACAAAATTCACATAATGCAACTGATCAAATATGTATAAATATAGGAGTTCATTTATCCGCATACCTATATTTATACATATTAACCTTAAAAGGGTAAAAGGATTGAAGGTTACCTAGTCCTGAACATTGCAAGTCTATGTATCTTAGCATTAGGCATCAATATATAGATATATATATATCTACTACTGCTAGTATATATGTATCTATATATATATATTATAATCTTTGTCATTAGAATCCTTAAGCTAAGTGTAAAAATTGTTCATAATGCTAAATACTACATCAAAATCTCAATTGCATACTACTCCTATTTATCATTCATCTTGATAAATTGAACACAGCTTTGCAAGCAACTGCATTTCCACAAATATGTATTGTTGGTCCATGTAATTTCATATCTTAATTTTATCAAAAATTATGAAAGATATGTAATCTTAAGGATGTTCTTCTACATGATAAGATTAGTAAAGAATTATTGATGCAAAGGAGATTCTCTTCGATAGTAAAAAGAAGGATGTAATAGGGGTTCTATACTTGAAGGTCTAAGAGAAATATATATTAGTGTGTTTAGGCTACTATGCTTTGTTAAACACACTAATATATATATGAAGCTAGTAGCAAGGAAAATTACTGTTAAGATCTGGCAACATCCAAAAACCACTTAAATTCCTGAACCTATGCAGATTAATGCATGAGATACTTCCTTTCAGAAAAATTTCACAGGGGATGTGCGTTAAGGTAAAAACTTCATAACAAACATAGCCACGTTCCAGCTAGATCCATCTATTATCACTATTGAGTTGTAGCAACACATTAACTTATATTCATGGCTCATGATCCATAGTAACCACATTATCTTCCTCTAATCAAAGTAAAATTTATCTACAGAACTATCTTAACACTAGGGCATTATAGAAAAATTGCATACTTAATTAATAGTAAACCTTGATGTACCTGATATTAATGTCCATATATATGTCCACCACTAATACACAAAAGGGTCCCTTGAGTCCACTTACCAGGGCTTGCTTTACTAATAAGAATCTATCTATATTAACATATACAGGTATGACAGAAACCTTAAGATGAGTCTTGTAAAGATTCCTAAACCTAAACATATATATCTATTAACAGAAGAAGCTAAACTCAAAAAACTTAAATCCTTTGAGCATCTATGCTACTAGTCCTAATTTTTCTATACAGCCATACATTTCTAGGTGTTGTCCCTTTTGATCATGACAATGATGCATTCGATCTCTTCCAGATCTTACTTGTTTTTCCTAGTGCATCTAGGGATTTCCGGAGCCATAATGTGCAAGTTAGGTGGAGCAATGTTGTCCGTATCTGGAGGTATATCAAAACCTTCTAGTCTCCAGTAATTAAGCAACCAGTTGTTGTCCACATCCTCCTCCAGAATTTCTTTGTAAAGAAAGTTGATATTTCTGGCCATTTCTAGCCAATGGCTATCAAAATTTTCTTCATCCTTGAAGGATAACATGGCTATCCTCTGTGATTGAGGGATATTATCCAACTCCTCCATTTCAGTCTACATAGTCATTTCCAGGTATGGGATTGTGAGATCTTTATCAACACAATATACCATCTTGTTCAACCCTCCTAAATGTTCCTCATCAAAAATCTCTCTTGAGACCCTGATTATCTCTTCCTTGCTCTTGCCTGCAAAAATGGAAAGGGCAATAAACTGGCCTATTACCCCTCCGTTGGTCCTGTATGAATAAAGATTGTTAAAATGTCGATCCCCAATGGATTTTTCTATCGCCCTTCTGGTTGAATCTGGCAAGGGATTGAGGATTTGATTCCATCTTTCCAGGTAAATGCATCCTTGAAAAGCCATAGCACGATCACTATTTGTATAGAAGGTGCACAATCTGGTTTCCATGGTGGATATTAAATGACTCTATGCTTAGGACCTATAAATACACTCTCAGGTCAAACTTTCTGGAAAAGTTGAGAGACTGCCTTCTAAGTATTAGAGTTCCTCTTGGTGTCCTCTAATACTTAGAAGGTTTCCAAATTGCAAATCAAGATATAATCACTATGCTATATGAGTTACTCGGGGCATATAGGAAATGATACAGTTTGTTAAGAGATAATACATAATGATTATATCCAACCCCATGCAAGTTGAGGCTTGGTGAAAAAATGAGTATTTAGGATATATGATGAGGAAAAACTACCAACCCTGGTCTTCATTCTATCTCTATACACAACCAGGTCTATATAGGAAAGCCTGTCTAAATGTTAATTGCTCCTCATGATCATTCCATCTTTTTAATTGAGCTGATGGTTTGCCCAACCAGCACTTAATGTAATAATACAGGGAGAAGAAAAGTTGATGGGATTGACAAGTGTCCAAGATGACTGGTAGTCCTACTTAATTACTAAGACTGTATCTTATAATCATTACAACATTGAGGATTGATGTTAGAGTGAGCCATGAATCCTAAATTATATTCTACGATAGCTGAGAAAAGGATAAATAATGTGATAGTCTTGCAATTATAATAACCAATTATCCCTCTTTGTACTTAGATTATATCTTTTAATTATAGCAATGCTAAGTTTAGAGCTTAAAAATGGGCCATAATTTATTTCTCTATTTACTAGTTGGACCTAGCAATGTATCTAATCATTACAGGATATAAGGATCAATCATAAAGAGAGGGTTGATAATTGAAATCATGTTGTCTTGCCAAAAGGAAGGGACTAGTAATTTAGTGCCTACTATTTGACTATGATTAATCTATTAAATTTTTGGTTAATGCTAATGATGATTAGCATTATTGGTATATCTATCCATAGGGCTCCTATAAACTTGTAGGCAAAAAGATCATTTTCTAAAAGTACTGCTAAGGTTTGAAAGTTGGTAATTAATTGAACTATCATATCATTATTTGAAACTTTTAAGAATTTTTAGATATAGTGATCCATTGTTACCACTCCATTAGCTCCTAGATTAGCTAACGAGTCAGCCTCTGTATTGCCTTCTCTAAAGGTATGTTTGATTTCATACTTTGATATACTCTCCATTATTAGGTTAATATCTTCTATTTTCGAATTCAAAATCCAATTAGGAGTTTTTTTAGTGCAAATGGCATTGACAATAATTTGAGAGTCTCCTTCAATAATTACTTTAGAGATTTTAAGACTCTTGCATAATTTAAGCCCTTCTAGTGCCGCTATACATTCCGCCATATTGTTTGTTGTAGGGTTGATGGGTCTAAAGAATTTAGCAACTGTTTCTGACTTCCAATTACGAATGATCCCCCCAATACTTGCTACCCCAGGATTACCTTATGACACTCCATCAAAGTTGAGTTTATACCAGCCTTCTTTTAGAGGTATCCATTTACATGAGGCTCTGTCAGATTTCATTTTGGCTCCCCCTTTACCATATAGAGGAGGGATAGCTAATTTTGGCCATTTGCATCTGATTTTGTTATCCCAGCTCTTGAATGACTCTTCGTAGCTAAGTTTGTCCCTGAGATTATTGTTAATAATTTCTACAATAGACGCCTCTATCTTGTTTGAGATCGAGTTCCATGGTAGTTTTTGGTCAATAAAAATCCTTCTGTTTCTTTCTTTCCAGATTTCCCAAACTACTATTGATGGTGCTATAGTCCATATATCCTTATATAAGTTGTCCTTATAAAGAGATGACCATGCTTTAAGGTTGTTGATTAAATCACAATGGGGAGCAGATTTCCATCCTAAACTTTGGTGTAGCCAGTTCCAGCATTTTTGGGAAAAAGGATAGTTAAGAAGGATATGATTAACATCCTCAGAATGATTTTCACACAAGGGGCACCTAGATGGCCCTTCAAATCCCAATTTATTTAATCTGTCTACTGTAAGGATCTTATTTTGTTGTGCCGCCCATAAGAACATGCCAGCTTTTGGGAGGTAGGCTTTATTCCAACAAAGGTTCAAAGGCATGTCTATATTATCCATATTATGATCCCTAATAATCGACTTGTAACCCTCCTTGACCGAATAGTTCCCGTTATTGGATCCTGCCCATATTAAAATATCTGATCTTTTTTTAGGTGTTACCTCTCTATCCTTTAGAATTGCCAGAAGATTATGCTTTTCCTACCATACATCATCAATATCCTTTAGGTCACTCCACATAATATCTTCCTTCTTGCTAAAGTAGTCTTTAAGGTATATGCCTATACCTCTTTTGCATTCTTCCATAAAATCCTTGGAAAAACCCAGTTTGCTAAGGGGGGTGTAGCCTTCCCACGAATCATCCCAAAATAGAACTTGATCCCCCGATCCTACACCCCATGAGAGATATTTGCTAATAATCCCTCTGCACTGCTTAATAAAATTCCATATCCGTGAACCTTTAACATGAGAGTGTGACCTAAAAATGTTAATGGGATCTGAATCGGGGATGTATTTGTGTCGTAAAATAGATGCCCATTTACTACTTGATTCTTTGTACATTCTCCATATAAGTTTAGCCCCGAGGGCCTGATTCTGCCATAAGAAGTTTTTGATGCCAAGGCCCCCTTTTGAAATTGGTTTACATAAGGTATCCCATTTAATCAAGGCAAGTTTTTTGTCTTCAGATGGACCTTGCCAATAAAAATCCTAAAATATTTTATCTAATTCCTTTTTCACGTTAATCGGAAGGGGAAGGATAGACAAATGATACGTGGGAATGGCTAAAAGGACTGATTTGATCATCGTCATCCTACCCACTTTTGTTAACCATCTTCCTTTCCATGAAATTTTCTTGTTTTGTACTTTGGTTATAACTTGTTGCCAAAGTTTGGATGATAGGATACCTTTGTCCAGGTCTATTCCTAAATATTTACATGGAAATTTGCCGATTTTGTATCCCATCATGCTACAGATTTCTTTTTCAATTTTCTGGGAGGTGTTAATAAAGAAGATTTTTGACTTGGTGGGGTTAACACATTGACTTGAAGCTTTCAAATAGATATCTAAAACATTTTTGAAGGCTCTCGCTTCTTGTCTGGTAGCAGAGCCAAGTAGTATCATGTCATCCGTGAACTGCTGGTGAGAAATATTAGGAACATTTTCCAATGCTTTCAATCCTAGGATTTTACCTTCCAATTGTCTATTAGTAATGGATCTACCTAACGCTTCAGCCATAATGACATAGAGGAAAGGGGACAACAGATCTCCTTGCCTGATGCCCCTGGATATACTAAAAAAACCTTTCGGGGTTCCATTGATAAGAATAGAAATTTTAGGGGTTGAGATGCAATTAAAGATAAGGTTAATCCATTGTTTAGAAAAGACGAAGGCTTCCAAGCATTTACAGAGAAATCTCCAGTCTACTTTATCATATTCTTTTTGGATGTCTATTTTCATTAGCATACTAGGTTCCTTAGTTAATTGGGCAGTGTGAACTACTTCTTGAGCTATAATTATAGCATCCAAAATCGATATGTTTCCAATGAAACTTGTTTGTTCTTCCGAAATAATAGTGGGAAGAAGAGTTTTGAGTCTATTTGCTAAACATGTGGAGAGGATCTTATATATGGTATTGCACAGGGAAATAGGTCTATAATCCCCTAGATCCATACTTTCATTCTTTTTCAAAATTAATGTAAAAAAGGTGTTGTTTATTTCATTGAGCAGAGAACCCAAATTTCTAGTCACTTCCACTGCTTGCCAGACCTCTTCTCCAACAAAGTGCCAGCATTTTTGGAAAAAGCCAGCTTGAAATCCATTCAGTCTCGGTGCTTTATCCGGATGTAGTTGAAACACTGTTGTTTTAACTTCCTCTAGGGATATCTTATTATTAATCATTTTATTGTTAGACTCTGTTATTAATTTGGGAATGGCTTTAAGCATTTCATTTTGAGCATTAAGATCAGATGCTTCGATATTATTAAGGAGGGATTGATAAAAATTTGTAAGAACAATTGAAATCTGCTCAGGGTCTTCAGTTATTTGTCCCTCAATAGTCTTAATTTTGGCTATTCTATTAATGCTCCTTTTAAGGTTTGTTGAATTATGGAAGAATTTAGTATTGTTGTCACCCTCCTTAAGCCAAGATTCCCTAGATTTTTGTTTCCAGAAAATTTCTTCTTTAAGGAGGATATCATTGTATTTAGCCATCAGCTCCTTTTCCTTATGATAACTAAGATTGTCCATACCTCATTCTATCACTATATTGTTAAGGTCAGTTAATTCTTTTTCTATCTGAATTTTTTCTTCGAATATATTATTAAAATTATTCTTATTCCATTCTAATGCTTTATTTTTAATGATTTTTAATTTTGCTATTGAGCAATACATTCTTGATCCTTTTATCGAAATTTGATTCCACCATTCCTCTAAGAGGTTTATGAATTCTAGGTTTTGAAACCACATAAAATCAAACTTAAAGGGGTTTCTCGAGGGCTTTGAACTCTCTATAATGTTAAGCCTAACAGGGAAGTGATCTGATCCTACTTCTGGGAGGATCTCCACATTGACTATATGATTAAAGTTTTCAGAGTTGGTCCTTATAAAGAATCTATCTAATTTTTAAGCTATGTGGCTAAATACTGCTCTTTTGTTATTCCATGTATAAACTCCGTTAATTGTATTAACACTTATTAGATGATTATCTGTGGCCCATTTGCTAAAGTCTTTTTGGGCTTGCGATATGTATTGAGAGCCCCCATATTTTTCTTCCAGATCTAAAATAGCATTGAAGTCTCCTCCAAAAATGAAAGGGTGTTCTAATTTTTCAGTTAAATAGATTTGTATTTCTTGCCAAACTCTCCTTTTTTCTTCATTAAGGATAGGCCTGTATACATTGATCAGGTTAAATTTTAAACTAGATTTTAGGCTTTTAATTTCTAGTGCCAACCAATTATCGTTAGTGAAAGTGGGTATCGCCACCACTTTACGAGGGTCCCATAGAACTGTTAGCCCACCAGAGTGGCCTACTAAAGAGACAAACACTGACTTCCAAATGCCTAACCTTTTACTAAACTTAGTACTATCCTCTTTATTAAGCTTAGTTTCCTGTAATAAAATGATTTCTGAATCAAAGTTTTTTAAGTATCGTTTAATTAATATCTATTTTTTAGGGGCATTTAGACCCCTAACATTCCAAGTAGTAACTTTCATTGTTCTTCGGGAAGGCACTTCCCCTTCCCTGCATAAAGAATATCTGCAATCTTTTTTTGATTTCCTGCATTACCATCTATTGATCTTAACTCCACAGTGGATTTCCTCCCTCTTTTCTTTTTAATTCTATTAATATTAGGAGTACTTAGACTACCCATGTTCATTGCTATGCCTAAATGCCTATCTTCATTAGTAATACCAAAGAGGCCATCTACGGAATCTTTAACCAATGCATGATTTCTTGCAATTTTAATTAAATTACTTTCCTATTGTTCTAGATCATCTTGATCAAGTTCTAATTGATCTTGGATCACTTCTTTATCAATAAGTTCTTTTCCATAAATTTCAATTATGTCCTCTGGCTTATTTGATAATTCTAGGTTTAAGGATTCTAACTCTATAGGGATTGAGGATGCTAGTTCCTCCCCCTTAAACATAGTTTCTTTATCATATTCATGTGGACAATGTGTCTCATTTTTATCCTTATGTGTTATAATATCATTATTTTCTTTTTCTGCTCTATTAGTATCAGAAGTTACAGGTTTCAAAGCAGAGATGTTAGGTAATTCACTTGTTGGGATTTCTGATACCACAGAGGTGGAAAGAGGAGTCTGTGTGTTCCTATTATTCTCCTCCTCCTCTTCCTCTAAGATGCATTTTTGAATGAGTTTAATTAGTGTTTCTTTTTTATATTTTAATTCATCAAAGTCACATATCTCATCCATAAACATATCCATTAATTCATCTGTAAGAGATTCTCCTAGGTAATTAATGATTTGATTCACTTCCTCTTTGCACTTTTCTTCTGATTCTTTTGCTGCTGTTGGGCTAGGACATTCTAGATTATCAATCTGATCTGTTGGTGGATCCATCTCAAATTCATCCATATGTTTTTTTATTTAAATCATGTGTTTTTGATACATTTATGTCTAAAATGTCAGGATTCAAAGGCGGGTTAATATTTGGGCCTTCCTCCCATACAATCATATCCATTATTTCTTTGTCCTGTGCAAAGGTTTGGTCTGTAAGATTCAGGTCTGGTTGGTCTGCTGTTCTGTCCTCACAACCAATATCCAATAGGTTAACATTCTCAGATATATTAATGGTATCCGGGCTAATAGTTTCCATATTGTTAATGGGGGGGTTTCATAATTCTTTATAGGTAGGGGGGATTTTACGGAGTCATGTGCATTGCAATTCAAAATCAGGGTTTTAATTTCATTTAAAAGGGGAGTTGGAGCCTCTGTATACTCCTTGTCGGTATTCACAAGCACAAAACCCCCTTTATCTTATAGGAAGTTTACCTTCACCTTATTATCTAAGCCAAGATGAGTATCTGTATCAGCCTTATAAGTAAGTAAGCAAGGGCAAGCTTCCTTCTCAGAATCTTCTATGAAATCATCTAGGATCTTAGGATTAATAATTATGGAATTTGAGTTGAAACATAGCTTTAAAGGTGGAAAGTAATTCTCAAGATAATTTAAATTCACTATGATAATCACATCTGAATGACCCTATTTAACATTAACTATCCTTTTAAAAAAGCCAATCCTGTTACCTATATTTTTAACAATCTCTAGGTTATTAAACTCTAATGGTAGATTTCTTAGTACAACTGCTTTTTCTACCAAGAAATCAGCTATTTTAATTGGATTAAATAAAGGAGCCCAATTGCTTACAAAAAAAGGAATTTCTCTGAATATCAAATAGCCTTCCTCTAGTATTTTCTTTTTGAGGGAGCTACACTTGCAGTCTACAAAAATGAAATTATCGGCTAAGATGGTGGTACTTACCTCCGTGGGGAGTAGAGATACTAGACCTTTAATTATATCCTCAATATGAGCCCCTGTTCCCATCCATTTGCATATTACACCTACTTCTACACATGCACTTTGATTTTGCAAAATGTAACTTTCATCCAATGTTAGCATATAATGATTGGGTTCATGATTACCATATGCTGAAAATGATGATTTTTTATAATTAGCTGAATGCCTATGCAGCGGAGTATAAATGTTATCATTGATCATAGACTATGATGGATTTCCCTCAATGCACAGTTTAACCGAGCTTTGAAGCATCCTGCTAAATGATTTCTCATTTTTCCTCCTACAATGACGAGGGCTATAAGCATTTGGAGATCTATGTATAGAAACCATTTTATTTACACATTTCGTGGCTCCCTGATCATACCCTAGGGTTTTGACAAGGGGGAGGGGGGAATTTCTCACATCTATTTGTGCGTATGCACAATCTAGATGTGATTTCCCCCAAGAAGCTTTACCCCTTCCAAAACCCTACTATTCCAATGCTTTGAAAAATTAGGAAGCCTTTTACAAGGGGTTAGATCTCTACCTAACAATTCAAAAGAATTTTTAAGAACAATATTGCTGCTATTAGATTTATTAGGGATAGCTTTTACCATCTTGTTGCCTTTAACCAATTTCCATTCTTCCTTTTTCACTTTACCACTGCTGAAAGATGCCTTAGCCTCTGGCAATCATCCTCCCCCCATAGCAGATAGAGGTTTGAAGGAGCTTTTAGTCAGATCTATCCTGGACGACAGAGCCTTTGCAGTTCTAGGGTGGTCATGGCCTCTTCTAGTTGATTGCCATGCTGAGGGTTGATTCACCATGTGGGCATTTGGAGCCTTAGCAGACACTGCTCCAATTTTCCCCAAACCAGAATAAGTTTGAAGTGAAGTTTGCTTGGTATTTTTTTCCCTGATTGATTCTTCGATGGATCTCCCCACCTTTGCATATTTAGTTTTTGCAAAGAATGACATTTGTTCATCCAACTTATGAACAGAGAAAATCTTGTGCTCATTAGGCTTGTCCCAGAACCCATATCCAGTGTCTATTCGGGTTTCAGAGTTGGACCCCAAAACCCTAGCTTTCGGGGCTTCTAATTGCTTTGAATCCCTTAAGCTATTTCCTTCTTTGGTAGAGCTAATCTTTGTCGGATTGTAGTGTAAATTGCTCACATTCGAGACAGAGACCTTAGCCAATGCTTGTTCATTTTTCTGCGAGTCCAGTAGGCTTTTAGCCTTTTGTTTTGCAGTGAATTCGTTAAGGTGTTCATAGGTTGGATGCAGATGTTGCACATCCTTCCACCTACAATCCTTGTATTTATGCCCATACAACTAGCAATTGAAACAATAGCTGGAAAATTCCTTATCCAGACTTGAGGATCGAGAGGCCAAATGAGTAGAGTTGGAGGATGGATTTGATGAAATAAAACCAGGGTTTTTTATCTTTGCACACTCGTGGTGCATTAACCCTAGTTTAACTTGTCTATTATGCATTGCAATTTTTTGTTGAAGCCTTATCTTATGCATTTTCGCCACAGAGGAACACTTTTAATATATATTATATTATTTACATTACATGTTAAAGGGACATTTTACTTCTGATATGAAACCTTTCATTGTAATCAAGTGGATCAACTGAGCTTATTTAAGGGACAATATTTTTGAGTTGAAACCTTATAAGCTAAAACATTAATAGAAAATGCATAAGTACAAGTATCAAGAAATCAGAACAGCAGAATAGGAAGCAATGATAGTTTCATTTTCATTGTAGAAAAGAGTTATGATTGAAGGACAAAGCTATGGGACATAGAGATACCACCATTACAAAGCAAATTTTGGAGTTAACAAATATTATAGGAAGCAGTGACACCATGATGCAAATAATAATGAGCAGCAGAACAATGATCACCTATTATTGGTTTTTATGATCTTCAATGGCATTTGTGAAAAGTTTCAATGATTTTGAGAAAGATACATAAAACTACAACAGAATCACTAAATGAGAAGAAGATGGTTTAATGACAATAAGTTTACAATGTCTAATCCTTGATAAGATACAATGAAGAGAATAGGAAGAAGATAGTCTAGCAACACAAAGGAGAGTCCTAGAAAGTTGTGCATTCATGAACACTATGAAGACAATGACATGTTGTCAGAGGCATGCAAAAAAGTAAATGATAAGGCCACATGGTAGAGAAAACAAAGGAGATGATGTAGTTGTGAGAATTAATGGTGATGAGTAGAGAATTTTTGAAAGCAAATCTATTTGGAAGGTCCAAGATGATATGGAGTTCAATCACTGACTTATGTCAGAGAGTTAGGGAAGCATGTCAAACCAATGTTTAGACAATCAAATGAAGGACAACAGTTAAAAAATAAGCTCATTACATGAAAGATCATGTTTATAATTCAGAAAAAAATGACAGTCATCATATGAATGATCTTAAAGCATGGTTGGACTATATAGTGAGCAATGCATAAGAAGGAATGGTCATCATGCTTGACAATACTCTTATGGCGAGAGTATACAATAGTTCAGTTAGTTTTTTTTAAAGAGGGATAATGCATTGTCTTAAAAGAAGTGCCATGTTGAACATAGGCTCCAATCCCGAGGAGGTTCTTGATCATTTTCATAGTAGACAAAGGCTTTTGAAGGGAAAATAATGCTAAAACTAGTCTGCAATAATGCTAAAACCAGTCTACAATAACATAGAGCTTCATTAAGTACGGTCAAATTGGAAGGATGCAAAGCAACATGATACCTCAAATTCAAGTAAAGTTACAGGAAACACAAGTCCATGTGATATAATAATAGTAGAGGAAAAGGAGTAACAACAGTTAATAAACCCTTCAAATACTTACAACAATGTCATTATAAGATACAGAAAGAAGGTAAAAACACTTATCTCCGAGTAATGGTGGCCTGTGTGAAAATAACCTATAAAACCCTCACTATAGCTTCATAGTTGCAAATATGCTAATACTTTTGAGAAACGAGATACTATTCTTCAAGGGTTTAAGTCATGATAACAATAAGATAGCAGCTCCATGAAAGGATAATTCCAAATCTAAGCAATGACATGCATTCAGGAGAGGAGTTCATAAAATGTGACATCCAATCATGAGGAAATGGTGAAGACTCAGATCCAAGCTAGCAAAGAGAAGAGAAGGGTACAGTCACAGCTATAATGAAGTGTTCAAATAATGGAGTCCTCAGTTGGATGAACATCATGGTCTTTTAGTATTTATGATAAGTCTCAATACTTCTTAGAAATATAACTTGAAGATACTATTTCGATGATCCAATGGCAGCATAAAAAGACATAGTGATAAATCAAACCCTGGAAAATGCATTCAAATACCAGTACTGTAGTACCTAGTTTAAGCATGGCTATCAGCAAATGTCATAAAGAAGATAACATGTTGCCTTCAACACTTACGGTATGTAATGAAATAGTAAAAGCAACAAATACTTCAGTATTCACTATGATAATGGAGCTCTAAAAGTAAATACGATAATATCAAAGAGCATACAGGGAAAAAATGACACTTACAGCCAGTAATGATGGAGGCCTGTGTGAAAACAACCTTCATAAATCCTCACAGTAGCAATAGATAAGTCTGTGCCCAGAAAATACCAAAAGGGGTCTGATGGCGGTTGGTAAACCAAATGGTAAAGGAAAGAGAAATCATGGTGGCCAGAGCTTCATCAAATTTCTAGCATTAACAATCATGGCAGTGGCTCGGAGCTTGAAAACCTCTTCTTCAAAGAATATGAGATGTTGAAATGATGCACAAATATTTAGGGTTGTTCAAGTTTTGTTAACCCTTCAAGCATATTTCAATGTGCTTTGACATCCGGAGTTTTTTTTCTTTTTCATCGGGTTTCTTTCAAAGAGATAAGCAAATAAAATTAATTCATATACTTTCCCAATGATTATCTTAAGTAATATAGTTATAGATTACTTATGTTAATTTATGAAGTGAATTAATTTTATTTATATTCTAATATTTACAAATGATTGTAATTAAATTGACAATTAATTAATATTGTTATGAATCAATTGATTGTTATTTAAGCATTGCAAATATTAAAATATAATAAATTAGAGGTTAATTTATTATCCTTTAAGTAAAGACTTCTTCTTGGAGGTTGGAGTTGTTTGCAGACATAAAGAGGGCATATAGGACTTGACTAAGATGATTTAGTGTTTATTTGAGTTCTTCTAGGAGAGTGGAGAGGATTTAGGGGTCGGCTTTTGACTTTGTCTAGCCAGTTGGGAGGTCTTTATGGCCTTTTTGAGCCTTTTGAGGTTAGTTAATGATGAGTCATAGCCATCTCTATGACTTAGTGCAGCTTTTTCAGAGGATAGATTTCATTTCATGGGCTTTTAGGTCCTATTTTTTAGGCTATTTTTTGGCATCCGACCCAAGGATTGGGTTTGTACTTAGTGAGTTTTTGGCTCATTATTTTTTAGTTCTAATTATGCAGAGGAGGCTTATGAGACATTTTTGTGTCCTTAGCATTTTTGTGCAGATATTTGTAACTCTTTTGGAAGATCAAATACAAGTGACAGCAGCTGAGTTTATGTTATCTGAATTTATTTTGGATCCTTCTCTTCTTTCTACAATTCTTTGTGTATTTTTAGGTGTTTTGATAAAGATAATTAGTGAATTGTCATTATTCCATGTTGTTTTGTCTCACCCAAACACCTAGTTGCAGAAAAGTATGTTTGTTTGCAGGTTGTAGTTCATGTCTTAAGGGGTGAAGCTCATAAGAGAGGCATTTGTTTTCCTCCTTATTTTGGTTTCATTTTTCAAACTTTATTACAAAATACTTATGCAAGCCTATACAGAAAGGAAGTGTTTTGTATTCACTCAGATAATATAGTAATCCTTCTTAGTTACCTATATTTGAACTCTCATATCATATTTGGTGTATCACCTGGTTCTCTAGTTTAGATTTTAAGATCTCAGGTTCATTTCAGTAACTTCTATCTCTTTTCCCATAAGTTCAAGTTAGTTTTGTGGAGTTATCAATGATTATCCAGTAGGGACCGGCGTAGAATCCGGAGGTTTCATTTCTAGTTACGCATTTCCCACATGCAGAAATGAATCCCGTGTTAGGAAAGGTTGTTAAACTTGTATAGTTTAACAAGGTGCAAATTTTAGCCTTAACAGTTCCATGCATGTTTGGATGAGTGTTTGCATCTCTCCTCACCTATCTTACATGTGTGTGTGTGTTTGTGGTCTTTATGACTATCTCCTACCATGGAGGGTGTGGATTGTTTGATTCCATGTGGCTGGGTGAAATGTATAAAACTATTAGAGTTCAAAGGATATTAGATCAAGAATGCTCATTGGACTCTTCTCATGGTTCTACTTATATTTTCTAGTTATTGAATTTGAATGTAACTTGTGTATTGAAAGGCCATTTGAGTCCACAAATTATGTAATTATAATCTTGTATGTTTGAAATTTGTCTTTCAAGATGGATGTAATTGTAGATCTCTATAGTTTTGTTGACTATTAGTGACTTACACTTAGTCATTATCTAGGCAATGATGGTCGGTCATCACTGTGACCGAGTCATCATGTATAGGCCGAGTTATGTAATGTATACTTACTGAGCAGTAGTACTGCCGAGTAAATCTATGGTCACTATGTATTTTTGTATTAGCCAAGTTAAGTTTTTATCGAGCTATGTAAGTAATGAATATCGAGCGACAGAGATATCAGCAAATGTTGAGTATTGTGAATGTTGAGTATGAGGGACATCATTTGCCGAGTTAGCCAGAAATGACATATGAGTTTGTTATGGCACAGTGATCAAGGTAAAACATTTTTGCTAACATTCATGTTTTGTATTTTGTTTGTTGAGGAAATTACGGAGGTAATTACACACCTATTTTGTAATCATTGATCCCTATGCAACACTTAGAGACAATCATAAATTATTAAAGCTTAAGCGGCAAAAAGAGTAAATCTGAATCGTAGATCTTGAATCATGAAGATGTTTAGTTGTCTATATAAGGATAAGATCTGAACCCTAAAATGTGTTAAGTAAGAGGATGTGAAGGGACTAAAGGAATGAGCAGAGAGCACATTCAGAATAATGAAGCATTCAGATAGAGTTCAGTGACCGAGTTAAGTAGTGAAGGACAAAATAGAGATAAACTTGATAAAAGAGATCAAAACAATACTATAAGGAGAAGATCTATAATCAACATACAGTGCAAACTGAAGAATCAGGTACTGAGATATTCTAACAAGTGTATCAGGGTAAATATCTTAACCAAGTGGTTTTAACAAACCTATTGTAATCTCTTAACCGAGTGCTTACTTTATTGTGAGTTTTAAATCATTTAGCAAGCTAGACTATATAAGTCTTTTAGCTCTTAATAGGGCAGACCCCTCACAGGGTAGATCATATTTTGATCAAATTTTGTAGCCATAATAGGAAAACTTTATACTATAGTAGTGAAGATTTGTGGGTGTCATCCCCACCCCAGTTTTACCTTTCAAGAGTTTTTGGGTAATCAAAATTACTGAGTTATGAGTACTTTCTTGAATGATGCTTAGTATATTAGATACTTTGTTTTGATGAAGTTTTGTTGAAGCTATGAAAAAGTTTTATTCAATGTTAAAATGGATTAGTAGGTGATATTTGATTCACTCCCCCCCCCCTCTCAGTATCACATTTCCCAACTATATTTCCAACAATTGGTATCAGAGCATCAAGGTTTCTCATAGAAAGTCTAACCACTTGAGGAAAAAGATCTTGAGATGGAAGTTTATAAGCCAGGAAAGGTTATAGAGAATCAGAAGATTGATGTACAGTTGGCATTACAACAACTGAAAGCAGTCAGAGGTGAACTGAAGAAATCCTTAAGGAAGAGGAGAGAAATTGCTATTCAGCAAAATGATTCACAATATTAAGAAGAAGATACCATTGGAATATTTGATAATGGGAACTCTGCAGAAAGTGACAAAGCCATAAAAGAGCTACTAGAGAAAAATACCATACTAAATGATGACATCAGAAATATAAAGAGAGAAAAAGAAATTCAATTTGTCAGACTCTATGAAGTAGTTGAACAGAAAAACAAAGCTAAAGAAGACAAGACAATGGTTGAAGAAGATAAAAGACAAATATCAATGAGACTTGATGAGAGAACAAGTGACATGAAAAGGTTGACCAACAATCAACTAGACACGGGAAATCAACTGTTGCTGGTTAATCAAGAGTTAGGTAGGAAAGATATGGAAATCAACAATCTGAGATCTGAAAATTACCAACTAAGAAATGAACTGAGATCTGAAAAGGAAATCAATGAAAGGATGAACAAACCAAATGAAGCTACAAAATACTTTGAAGAGTTGTTAAGGTCACCTAGAAGATCTAGTGATAGATTTGGACTTGGACTAAATGAGAATTCATCATCCACTGAAGAAGAAGAATCATCAAAGAGTGGAGAGAAAAAGAATGCAAAACCCAAGAACAACAAGCCCACATGCCATCATTGTGGAAAGCCAGGACATATAGCTAACATATGTAGAAGAAAACATGGTAAGTCTGATCTTAAACCTAAATTCAATGGGCATTGCTGTAACTGTAAGAAACATGGACATTAGGCACATGAATGCAGGTCTAAGGTCAGTAGTCCACCTACCTCACCAAAGTTTCAAGGACACTGTTTCAACTGTCAAAAATATGGGCATAGAGCATTTGAATGCATATCTAAACCTAAATGGCCATCAAATGAATAAACTAAATCACCTGTGAAGAATAATTCATACAATTGGGATTATAACACTTGGGACAATTGTCATTACTATGGAAAATATGGACACATTGGAGAAAATTGTATGAAGACTCATTTCAGAGGTAAATCCAAAAGTTGGATGAATGGAAGCATGGTATGTTACAAGTGTAACAAGATAGGTCACCTAAAGAAAGATTGTAGATCACCTATGCTGAGCAATGATCAAAATCAGAATGAAGATATCCATGAGAAATTGAGAAGTCAGATGAATAAGACATGGAAGAAGAAAGAAGAAGAAAGCACAAGTGAAGCTAGTGCATTTGTGGTCACCCAATCTGATGGATTAGGTGATCACACTTCTTCAAACTAAGCAAAGAAGGTATGTTTGGAACCAAATCTTACAATGCTTTATCTTACATAAGTTCCTAACAAAGTTGAGTAAAATTCCATATCTGCAATGATAAAGATGCATTAGGACATATCTGAGAAAAGTAGAGTATTTCATTTTTTATGTCAAGCATCAGTGTTTTGACCGAGTTATCAATGTATTGCTTGAGAACCTGTGGTAGCTGAGATGTGATGTACACTGAGCTATGTCTGAATGGTTATATCGACTGAGCTTGTGTTAGCTGAGGTTAACATAAGTTTGCCGAGACAGTTGTATTCCACTTAAAATTTTGTATAGAGCATTTATGAGGTCCTAATTCGACTTTTTGGAATCTATAAAGTAGAATGTTGCTATTTATTTCATTTCACCTAGCGAATTGAAATTTCTTTGAGTGATTTAGAGAGTGAGTAACTTGTTTATCAAAGGGCTATTTCAAATCTTTTCAGCATGCCATTGGTGAATCATCTACATAACACTTACGAGAAAGGTACCCTACTAAGCAATATTTCTTTTCCAAAATTTTAAAGTTAAGTATGGCATCATCATCATCTACTACAATGAAGAAACAAGGGATGGAGGTTTTCAATGCATAGTTGATAAGGAACGAAGTTTGCAAGCTGCAGAAGTTTAAGGAAATTTCAGAGAGCACGATCAAAGGAGATCTTACCGGTGCTCTATCCTCAATTTCAGAGAATGTGTTGATAATGAATGACATTAGGTCTTGTTATATGTGCAAAATCAGAGAGATTGGAGACTACGAGATCAGGGAGGCATATGATAAATTGTGTGATAATGGTGTGTTGAAGCTGGAATACAAATCGGTTACCGAGCAAGGGTTAGTTCATGCCCTAGATTTCTCACAGAATTTCAAAGTTGAATGGATAAAAATTATATTAAGTTGAGTGCATGATATGCAATTGTGGCTAGAAGATGGACTAGTGAAGATAACGAAGGAAATGATTCACCAGGTAACTGGATACTCTACAATTCAGGAAAAAAGAACAATGAAATGTTCAAGGAAGAAATTTAGGAAAACACACAGGCAGTTTGGAACAAGCGTGGAATGACGATTTCCACTATCACCAATCTAGAGATTGACTTTGCAGTTAGGGTTATCTCACACAAATTCTACCAATCTAGTCGGTTGAGCAACATCCCATGTATGGCAGTGGACCAGGCATGGAAAATCATCAAGAAGGGACACACTTATGATCTTGCCGAGCTCTAGCTGACTCAACTTGTCGAGAACCTAAACTCAATCCAGCATGTAAAGAATTCTATGTGTAAGTTTGGTTCCTTACTCATCTGTCTATTATTTTATATTCAGAAGTGTTTTCCTACTATTGGAGGTGTGATATGGGATAAGAAGAAACCCATGACAATTCAAATTAATGAGTTCATAGGTCAGATAGGAGAAAGTTTCAATGGTGTAATGGAGAATTATTTTATTGAGTTCAAAAAGAAAATGAGGAAGAGGAGTAGAATCCCTGTGTCTTTAGTTGAGAAGTATAGTCAAGATATATGATTTCTAGTTGACACAGACTTCACCTATGTACAAGCAATTTTACTGAGGGTTTCATGGCTGATGCCATTACCTTATGAGGTAAACATTAATGAGACTACAACTACTATAACAACCCTTATAGTTGAAGAAATTGATAATAAGGCACCTTATTTTGGAACATATGAAGAAGAGAAATCCAAAATGAATATGGGATTGAAGGCTGCAATTGTAGAGAGAAAGAGGAAGAAACTTGTGAAGAATCTAGAGAAATTGGTGGAAGAAACAGATAAAAATGTACCACTTGAATCAACCCAAGGACTGGGAGAAGATGAAGCAAATGATCACAGTGAAAGTGAAGAAGAAAAAGAGGTAGAAGTAGAAAAGAAGAAAGGAAAGAAGAGAGTACTTGTCGAGCCCACACCCAAAAAGATACAAAAACCTAAAGTGACATCGACACCTGTGCTTAGGCCTAGAACAAGAGTAGTCTCCTCACCTACCGAGACACAAAAGAAGTCCCTTGCATTAGGAAAAAGGAAAGTTGTTAAGCCTAAGGCAGTGCCGACTCAAGCAAACAAAAGGCCTAGAAGGAAACTTATTTTAGAAAAAGAAGATGATGAGGAAACATAAAGTGATGAAGAGGTGAAGAAGAAAATTGCATTATAGAGTGTAACACCAAATGTGGATGAAATATGCTAGACTATCACAAGATTTGGTGGACTTGAAGAGCTAAAGGACTTAAATTTTGGGAGCATGAATATAGGAGATAAAGAAAGAGTTGAAGAAGCTATTCTTGAAATGCTTTGCATCTTCAAGATGTTACCTATATAGTTAGAAAAATGGTTTCCTAAAGAGTTGAGCAATAGAGTTGCCCAGAAATGGGAATATGCTCTTTTTACTGAGAAGGATATAAGAGAGAGCACGTTAGCTCAAGTTTCACCGGATCTAACCCCTGCAAGCATCAAGAAAATTGTGGAACAATAAAGGAACAAATTCGTTCCCAAACAAAGAGCTTATTCTATCCTTCAACACAAGGTTGAGGATGTTGTACAAGAAAGTCTGAAGACTTGGAAAATAATTTTTGGGTTGATAATTGACAAAGATGCTAGTAAATCTAAGGATGTTGAGCCAGACAATGTACATAATGCAATGGAGTTACCTATTCAGGAGATAGAAGCTCCTAAGGAGGAGGAATGTCAGAAGGTATTAGAAGTAAGTATTGTTGACATAACAAAGGATACCCCATTAGACACTCAGGTATTGACCGAGGAGGATATATAGGCCAAGGAAGCAAAAGATGCATCTTTGCCAGGTAGTAATAATGTGCTCTTACAAGTAAAAGATTATTCAAAAATTGATGATACAACAACTATTAACACAACCCCCGCTAAACCCGAAGTTGTTACAGTTGACATGCTAGCCAGTATGAGCACTACCAAGGAACAAGATCAGTCGGCAATAGAAAATCAGCCTACATCTGCTGAGGAATCACATCAAGACAAAGGAGAGCAATCTACATTAAATGATACAAGTCCTCATGTGGAGGATAAAGGAAAAGAAGAAAAAGACAAAGCTATTGACATACAAGAGCCTAAGGAACAAGAGGAAATACAAGCTCTTGTATAGATGTCGAGTGAGAGTACACCAAAGAAGAAAATACTAAAAAAGAAGGAAAAAATCTCTTCACCAGAGGTAACAATTGACGAAGTTATTGTCATTCCAAAATGGGATTCTGATAACTTATCTTATGAGCATATGAAAATACTGCAAGATCTAATGAAAAGGAAAAGCAGGCAGGAAGAACTAAGAAGAGAACATCAGCAAAAGTAGGTCTTGTATGAAATAAAAGAAATATTTATTGATGCTTTTGAGTTATCTGATGTAAATACTTTCGATTCTATATAGGAACAACTTGTCCATATAGTCAAGAAAGTGACTAATGAAGATAGCGGAGCCAATGTAAGTTGTTGCAGTGGTCGGAAAGAAATTTTGAGACCAATATGATGGACAAGGTATCTACTAAGATTGCAGTAAAACATGTAGCACTTTCTACTTTGGTAATAGAGTCAAAAGAAGTAGTTGTGAAGGCACAATCTCTACTTACCAAACTATGCAATGTAGAAGAATTCACACAGGATAACCAAGGGATGGTAGATAAACTACAACAAGAACTTAAGTCTACTAGTCAATCCTTAAGCTTGGATGCCGAATCAAGTTCTAAACATTATGCCAAGCTTATGCATACACAAGGAAGGATAGCCAAATTGATGGCTAATGATGGTAAAATAAGGGCTTGTCTACTCTCTATGAAAACAATCTTGACACCTCATCTGGAGGCCATTCAAAGAGAGTTAACCAAGGCTAAGGACTTAACACAAAAAGATCCAAATTTGTCTACAACCGAGAGCCTAGTCAATCTAGCTGTAGAGCTAGAAGTGCAGTTAGAAGTTTTGGACATTGCTACAATAGGATGGGAAACTGCATTAAATATGGTTATGATGCTACATAAACCATTTTTGGAGAAATACTTCATGATCCCCACTCCAAAAGAAATTAGGCGTGCCAAAAATAAGGGGGAAATTAAGTGACATGACATATTCAGGCACAAAGGGAAGGTAACAAAATTTTGTATGTATATATATCTTAGGGGGAGTATTCTGCTAATACTAAGTACTTTTGTAAATATAAATGTAATGTCATGACAGTGTTTTTGCCACTAATATCAAAGGGGGAGATTGTAGATCTCTATAGTTTTGTTGACTAGCAGTGACTTACACTTAGTCATTATCTAGGCAGTGATGGTCAGTCATCACTACGATCGAGTCATCACATATAGGCCGAGTTATGTAATGTATACTTACCGAGTAGTAGTACTGCCGAGTAAATCTATGGTCACTATGTATTTTTGTATTAGCCGAGTTAAGTTTTTACCGAGCTATGTAAGTAATGAATACCGAGCGATAAATATATCAGCAAATGCCGAGTACAGTGAATGTCGAGTATCAAGGACATCATTTGTTGAGTTAGCCATAAATGACATATGAGTTTGTTATGGCATAGTGATCGAGGTAAAAAAAATTGGCCGACATTCATGTTTTGTATTTTGTTTGTTGAGGAAATTACGGAGGTAATTACACACCTATTTTGTAATCATTGATCCATATGCAACTCTTAGAGCCAATCAGAAATTAGTAAAGCTTAAGCGGCAAAAAGAGTAAATCTGAATCATAGATCTTGAATCATGAAGATGTTTAGTTGTCTATATAAGGATAAGATCTGAACCCTAAAATGTGTTAAGAGGATGCAAAGGGAATGAAGGAATGAGCAGAGAGCACATTCAGAATAGTGAAGCATTCAGATAGAGTTCAGTGACCAAGTTAAGGAGTGAAGGATAAAACAAAGATAAACTTGATAAAAGAGATCAAAACAATACTATAAGGAGAAGATTTGTAATCAACATACAATGCAAATTGAAGGATCAGGTACTGAGACATTCTAACAAGTGTATCAGGGTAAACTCTTAATCGGGTGATTTTAATAGACCTATTGTAATCTCTTAACCAAGTGCTTACTTTATTGTGAGTTTTAAATCCTTTAGCAAGGTAAACTGTATAAGTCTTTTAGCTCTTAACAAGGCAGACCCCTCACAGGGTAGATCATATTTTGATCAAATTTTGTAGCCCTAACAGGCAAACTTTATACTGTAGTAGTGAAGATTTGTGGGTGTCATCCCCACCCCAGTTTTACCTTTCAAGCCTTTCTGTGTAATCAAAATTACTGAGTTATGAGTACTTTCTTGAATGATGCTTAGTACATTAGTTACTTTGTTTTGATGAAGTTTTGTTGAAGCTATGCAAAAGTTTTATTCAATGTTAAAATGGATTAGTAGGTGATATATGATTCACCCCCCCTCTTAGTATCACATTTCCCAACTATATTTCCAACAGTAATTGCAATTGACATTTAATGATGTTAGTGTATGTAGATTGATTTGCATGTCTCAACATTGGAGAGAAGCATGATCACTTTGTTATGATCATGATGCTTATGTTTGGTTAAGGAACTTGATTGTAGGAATCTTATTTTGGGTTTAAAATAAATCTAGTGTATGTTAGGGTCATCATGGAAGGTATTGTAGATCCCTCATGTCTTTGATCTAACTTTTAGTGTCAAATTTTGTCATTTTAGGATATTTTTATTTCTACTTGAGGTCTTTTGGAGTGTCTTGTAAAGGATTGTGAATGTGATTGGTGCAAGAGCACCTCAATAAATGGATGTAAGCCAAAGGGCATGATAGTTACTAAGTAGGGTAGAAGTGTTGTGATAAATCCCCAAGAGTCATTTGGGTGCAAGATGTAATGGGTTGATTCAATTGTAAGCCAAAATTGGCAAAATAGTACATTTAGGACCTTTATGGTTGAATAGGGTCGAATGGGTGATGAAATGTCTATTTCAGTTATTTTTGATGTAATTAAGTTGTCAAACAATTGTCATGACAACTTTGCAACTTTGGTAGAAAGTTGCATTTTGTTGTTCCAATAGCCTCTTCATTTGAAATAAGATTGGAAGTGGTTGTGATTGTTGGGAATGAGTTTTTAAAACCTCAGAAGACATTTGATGTGAGGTTGGTGTATAGGGTGTATTTGGATGTAATTGTGATAGAAGTGAAACAAAAATATAATTGGAGTTTTCTGTATATTCGTTTGAATTCTTTAGATTATGTATACTATTTTGTTCAACAAGTATGAATAAGTTGTAGACCTTCACGAATGTATGAGTGTTACCTTTTATTTCCATTTGGTTTGAAGTTCTACAGTTTTCTCTATTTAATTTGGCAAACACATCTTTCTCGGGTGGTCTGAAACCTGCACAGACCTAGGGCCTAGTGAAATCATGAGTTGCAACCTATCATCCTCTAGCCAAATTCCTTGAAACTGTGAGGTTTGATAAGTCTCCTATGCCTTGTAAAATTATGTTAATCGCAAGAGATTCCAACAAGGTGGTGATTTTTGGCAAGCAGCCCTAGGCCTGGCATCTCAAAGTGACATGCGGGAAGATATATGTTCAGAGATTGAAAATTGATTGAAATGATCAAGGAAGGGGTTTGACTGTTGAGAAGACATTGTTTGGAGTGTGTTAGTGTAGTTTGTGGTCAGTGATAGACTTGTTTGATCAAGGAAGTCGAGACTTGTTAGCAGACTTGTGGAAGAGGTTTAAATGAGTCTTATTAGCCCTTTGGAAGCAATATTGGTTGGGTAGTTTGTAAATTGTTTGAAAACCTATGATTAAGGGGTTGTTTAGAACTTCCAAATGGTATATGAAAAAACCTTTAGTTTGCCTATATCTTTAGGGAGTCAAAAGTTGTTATCTGATTACCCTAATTGTAATTAGGCTTCTTCAAGGGAATATGTGTCAACACTTGTTGAAAGGTGGACTTGGGTTGTAAAAGCTTATTTCTTCTATGTTGTATGGTTGTAAGAACATCACTCCATACTAGGTCAATATGTTGGTTTGGTCTAGTGGGCCATTCAAACCCCTAAATACTTGTGTATACCACTAAAACACTCAAGGGAGTATCAGTCTTGGTGATTTGTGTTGGTAATTGGGCTAGAGGACCAAGATAGTGATCTTGGTGGAGATCACAATACATTTGAAACCCTTGTGTATAAGGATAGTTAGTTGGTCTACCCAATCCTTTGCCTTCTCATCAGTGATAACGTGTTGTAATCTCATATTCTTGTGTATAATATCTTAGACTAGGCATTTAGGATGATGGTGAGATCATAACTCATCTCCTCATTCTCTCCTTTTGAGATTTAGTTCAATGTCTCTTCTCCTGATTCTTTTCTTGGTATTTTTGTATTTATTAGGCTTCGTTGGCATATCTAGTTTAGTTCATTCCATTTGTGATTTCTAGGAGGTCAATCCCTACCTTAGTATTTTTCATTGCCCTTGACATTTGTGAATTAGAGGGATGACAACAAAAGATACTATTAATAGGCTTTTTTAGGACACCAACATTCCCAAAGGACTCTATCGCCTAGAGAAGACACCAACATGATGCACTAGTATCCTTTTGGGGTGCTAGTGTCACAGTTGGGTGCCCTAGTCCACCCGATGTGCTAGTGTCATAGTACCTTTGATGGTGAGCATTTTCGAGCCTTGGATAGGAAAAATTTGTACACAAAAGTTGCTAGTTGGATCCAATAGAGTCCAAGGAACCTCTAAGGTGGTCCAATGACATTTTCATTGAAAGGTTATGGTGTCATTGCATCCATTTGTGTGCCTTCATTTGTAGATGGACAATCCTCAAACCTAAGACCAAGGAGATGATTAAGATCATCATGTGGAGTCTTGTAAGTGTTGAAAACTCTTGTTCATCCCTAAGGTGTTCCAAGCCTTCCTCCATGATTGGTTGATGTTTTGGAGCCTTAGTGTTATGCTTATGTGTCATCAAATTGTTACATGATGTCATATGTTTGTAGCTTGAGGTAGTGAAAATTTGAGAGTTCTTAATGTTCACCTAGACCGTTTCAAAAATAAAATTCCATCTTTTCTTGGCTCATGTCCCTGGGGGTTCCTGGCGAGGCATTACAAGAATTCTTTTTATATTTTCTCTCTTATTTTCAATACTTATATTTTTATTTGTTTTTGAGTCTTAAAATCTACTTGACTATTAATTATCTTGGTTCTCAAGTCACCATATTGCCTCATCTATTTAGCTATTTGGCTTGCTACTCATCTCTCGATTCTCTTCTCTTGCTTACTCATCTTGATGACGAATCTTAGAGCGTAATCTAAAAAGTTGATGAACAAAAATGCTCACATGGTTTAATCCAAAAATCTACATGTGAATTGAAGAAATTTCATGCCTTCATTTTGTCTTCGTTATGTCACCTTCTAATCACCTATAAGATGGATATATATGATGTAAGTTTGATGTATATGCAGTCTTATAAACTTTGTAATAATCTTCTATTTTAGTTGTTTGGAGATTGACATGTTTCGCTACCCTTTTGTAGCTATTAGTTTTCCAATTGATTTTGATTATTTGACAACTCCTAAGAATCATAATTGTTAATTTTTTTTAATATTAAAAAAACACACCTCTTCATCCATCAATTATCACCTCTAAATATTTTTTCTAATTTAAATTTATGACTAGAATGAACTCTAGTTATAATTAATCTAAACTAAATGCAATTAATATTTAGATTTATTAAAATAACATAAATCTACTTAACGTGGGGCATTTAACCTTACATTGACATTTCTACGACACTTAAAGAGGGTGGAATGTCATCTACACTGCCCTAAGTTGAATGGAATTTTTAAGGGTAATCTCTGTATATGTATATATACATAATCTCAATTTTCCAACCGGAAAGGACTCTAGCTAGGAGGGCGTTTTCTATGATAGGGCAGGATGGCGAGTACAGAATCAGGTAAGTGGCTTGAAGATGCCTTGCAACATCTCTGCAACAAAGTGGAATCTGGGTTGCAGGTGGACAATGATGTCATCTCAGGACTTGTCTACTATTGTGAAAATGCCCTTCCCGAGGATGCCAAAGAATATCTTATTGTGAGTTTTCTCCAATCCTCATTCCCCATTGAATTCTACTTGTCCAAACGTAGTTTTCGTGTGGGAAATTCCTTTACAGATGCAAAATTGAGGCTGTAAAATTTAGAGCTCTCAATGCAAATATTCTGAGATTTTGAGGCTAAATTAAATTCACACGGGCTAATACAGAAATTAAAAAGAAACAATTTTGATTGTAGGGGTATTCACATGTTTCAATTTGTTTATGGATTTTCTTTAGATCTTTAGTTAAGAGAGCCCAGGTGGACAACGCTCTAAATTGTTAAAAACCAAACTGGTATAGGCAGACAGACACATCAATAAATGAAACAGATAGAACATGGTATGGGAGAAAGGCTTAAAACTTGAATAGAGTTATATCAACGATGGTCATAAACTCAAATAATGATACCAGAAACAGAAGAACGTTAATAAAAAGGGAGAGAGATACACAACTGAATTGAGCTTTCTACTTATGCACATTCTCTATATGACATTCTCGTGAAGAAGATTGATGATTGGGGCCCGTCACGAATCTATATACGCTCTTATAATGAAATTATAGAAGGCAAAGAAAGAGTGACATGAAAGGCCATGTGTCCCTTCATCGTCTGGTAGTTTCTGTTTTAGCATCATCAAGTAGTAATGGGAGGTCCTAGGAGATCCAGTGCCAGTATCATTGGGCAGTGATAGGAATACTGATATCGATGCTCATGTTGGGTTTTAGAGGCCACAGGTACTACTGAGTAGGAGGTTGGGTATAACATTGCGTTGCCGCTTAGATCATTAGAATTTGCTTTCTATGATGATTCCAGAAGGACATAGGGAAGAATATGATTTTGCAGTAAAAAGCTCAGGGATGCCTGGTTGTGGTGAACCAATCATACATTCATGCTATCTCTTTTAGATTAGCTGATTCCTGACTTCAGTCATTATTACCCTCCCTTAATGGTCATTTTACTAACTACCCAGACATAAAACTTTCAGATCAAAATGCATAGAAGGGTGATTCCTTCTCCTTAGACTGCTCTGCCACATGAGCTTGCTGCTGAGACTCTCCTTGGTTGGTCTTCTGATCAGCCAACTGCTGTCTGCAGAACCTCTGGATATAACCAAGCTTCCCACAATAGTGACAGGTAATCTTCTTCTTGGAACCCTCCTCAGATGTGTGTTGTCCTTTCTACTGATTGGACACACCTTTATTTGTGGCAAAAAATGTCTGTTCTACACTAACCACGTCACTAGTAGTACCAAACTGCTGCCTCCACTTATCTTGTTGCAATAGCTTATTGCACAACTCATCAAATTTCAAGTCAACATTAGTGGAGGTAATGTTGAGCTTTTCAACAAAGTGTTCGTAGAACTGTGGTAGACTCTTCAGCATAATCACTTCTATGTCCTCTGCTTCCATTTTGCGACCAATAGTGTCCAGTTGATCGCAGATATCCTTAATCTTTATAAGATGCTCCTGTAGAGACATCTTCTTATCCATTACAAGAGAAAACAACATTTTCTTCAAAAAGAAAGCTCAACTTTTATCCTATGTTTCATGGAGACTTTTTAAGTGCACCCAAATCTCCACGGTAGACTTGCCAGATGGCACTTGTGGATGCATCTCATCAGTGATAGAAAACTTCAGCAACATAACCGCTTCTTGGTTACGTTCATCAAACTTGTCCTGGTCTTTGCCCACTGCTATAGGACGAGTAGAGTTACCCAAAATAAGTTGGTCTAAGCACCGATACTCAAAAATTGAAAGCATCCTCTGCTTCCAGGTTTTGTAATTCCTGCAGTTGAACCGCTGATTTCCTTCCAACATGATGTCGGTCAACGACGCCATCCCTCCCATTTTCCTATGCACAAAAAATGAGGCAAACTCGAGCTTTACAAAATTCTGATTTTTCTGTCAAAAATCAGTAAAAAACCTTTAGCGAAGAGCTTACACAAATCCCAAGACAAATGCACGCCAAGTACAAAACTTCATTTTTTGGAAAACAAATGGTAAAAACCCTTTTGCAAACCTAAAATCCCTTGATTTTTATACAAAATCATCAAAAAAATTCTTCAAAACCCTCATTGAAACAAGAAACTGCTGCACCATAACACATCTGCAAAAAAACTTAAACACAGAAACCCAGAAAACAGTAGCATGTGAAGAGTAGGAAATCCATGATTTTTCAGAATATCTTCACAAAAAATCTGCAAGCCATAGGCCAAGGTTGCACATACCCAGAAAAAAACCTTACAATTTTGACTGAAAAACTGTACAAAACCCAAAAATTCCTTGCGGGTCTGAGAAAAAAGCACACATGAGCAGCAAAAAAATGCAAAAATGGCACCCGAAAATCTCAAAAACAGCACTCAAAACCAGTCTACAACTCCTTTGCAGAGAAAAAGGAGGTTGAAACCCTAGTTGCACGGGTTGCTTTCAATTAAAAACACAAAAAAACAGTGAGCGAAGAAAACCCTTGAATTTGTAGACAAGAAAAACCTTCAAAAATTTGCAATTGATTTCCCTAAAAGATAACGTTTCTTCATAAAAAATCGAAAAAGAGTTTTGCAAAAAAATTTCCAGTTAAAAGCTATGAATTTTTATAAAAAATTCACTAAAAATTGCCTAAGCTGTGATACCATGTTATGAAAATGTATATTCATAAAAGATTAATTACAATATGGAGATGAAGTCTCTTTATATAGAGGAAAACTGAAAATGAAATGGAAACTTTCTAAAAAGCTGACGATAGGAAAGTTTCCATATTATTTAGAAACTAACTAAAAATCTAAAACTTGCCTAAAAGACTAAATCTCTAAATATCTAAAATATCTAAATGACCATTAATATTAAATACTTTATTATAGTCTTCCTGCCCATCTGCCTAGCCGACTGGCCACAGTCAGGCCTAGATTTATTGCTTGCTGTCTTGGGGATAGATGGAAATTTGGGAGTTACACACCTTTTAACAAGAAGATGTTCGATAGCTTCATCCTTATCCATAGATTCCCGAGACAGGCTCTTTTGTTGCAGACAAAAACTTGCACAGCTGAAGATTTTCAAGATTGTTAACAGTCTGCACATTGTTAGGTGATGCCTCCAAAGAAGCCTCACCACAAGGAATACCCATCGGGGCAACACAAGCCACAACATTGCAATAGGAAGGAGGCTGAGGATGAACCAAAAACTTTCTGTGATTCTGCCAAACGGAATCATCATCAGGGATGCCCTATTTGTGGACACACTTTTTGAGATTTCAGGAACAAAGCCCATGAACAGAGTTGGCATTGCAACCAATGATTTTATGGTGGAAATGGTAACATCTAAAACAACTCTCTGGCAGTCCTTCAAAATTGATACATTGCATCCACAAGCCATGCGAAGAAAGCAATCTGGTGTAAAATCCTCAAATAAGATACTAGAAAAATAACAATATTTCTAGAACTAGGGCACATAAAAATCTGAAACTATATTTGCATATAAAATTTATACAATAAAACCAGATCTGTAATCAGTTTATAAGACTGATTTTTCTGCTAAAAGAAATAAATTTGTGAGTAATACTGACTCTAGAAAAAGTATATGAAATTCCTTTATTTCTTCCCAGAAATTCCTTTAATGAACACAATGATTTTTCTCTTATATTTCTGAGATAAAGAAGAATAAAGTATGCAGATTTAGGTACAAATTTTCTTAGAAATTATTCTCAAACCTTAGCTGTCCTTAGAAAAGTTTTCAGACCCTAGTTAACCTTGTCAAACTCCCAATAAAGCAGCGCTAGGTCTGATAAACTTGTCCTTTCTTTCGCTGTGCTCAATGATGCTTAGAAATATGAAAGCACATTGCTGAAGGCTATCAAAACCTAAACCCGTAGCTCTGAATTTCAACACCAAATTGGTCTCCAAACAATAATTAATTGACCCAGCACTAAATTCTATGCTTCAACAATAATTTGATTAATTTTCCAATCAAAATAACTTTATTCTGTAAATTGCAAAAGTACCTTTATTTCTGAGTCAAACCCTTAACCCCTGCAAATTTGTCTTCAATGGAGACCACACAAATTTGGCTCAATTGTGAACTCCGTTGCGAAACTACCATTACGAAAAGTCAGGTTTTCATCCAACCCTTGTTGATCTACTCAAGGTTTCCATCCTCATCGTCTCAATAAATCATCATATAAATTCATCACATCAAATTTATAGAACATGCTTACTACAGCCCAACAAGCCTCCTTATAAAGTACTCCAACCTCTATCTAGATGATTGGCCACATTGAATTTTTGCAAGGCCTCATTAATTATTTGTTACAACTGGAGAGATTTATTTAATAAAGTGACTTATTTTATTATTTTATAACTTACACTTTATTAACATTATCAGATTTCCACAATCCATTTTTAATGCAAGCTTGTTTCTGGACTCGATTGTGTATGCTTTTTAGCATCAATGTTTTGGATGACACTCTGTGATCCATCATCAGGAGTTCACTTTATTTTATAATTAAGTTAATCAATTAAAGTCATCCCTTTTATGATAATATTATTTTTTTGGACAACTTAATTAATTAATTTAATCAAGTCACTTTATAAGAATTTGGGGACATTATGGTCCTCTCTGACCAGCCATATGACCAACACTATATCACTGTCTTCAAACAATTCGCTGTTGCACCACCAGGATACCAAACCAGTCATATGACCAACACTATATCACTCTGCTGCTCCGCTCTGATGTAATGAGCATTGCCGAAATCTGCAACTCTGTCATTCTAAAGCATTCCCACTACCATCTGATAAATGGATCCCAAATTTTGAAATGATGATGTCTCATGAGAAAGTAATGATTGTCTTTTATCCCCTTCTCCTACCAACAATGTCTCATCACAATTCTACAACTCTATACTTGTAGTATAAACTGAAAATTGATCAACACATGCTGCATACTCATGAGCTTTTGCATACTTATCCATCTCACATACTCCAAGCTGCCCGCTGTAGATGCATAAGAGACAGGAAACTCATCATGAAATGACATACCTAAAAAATCTCTTGCATCAATATCATATCCACACTTAGGAAAATCAACTGGTAAGGTTGACCCATTTGCCCATTTGATCACATCATAATTGTTCATAGCTGCCATGATTAATTAATTTTTCCAATCTTCTCCATGATCTTGGATTTTTGCAAAGATGATGAATTGCTGTTAGTAGACAAACCAACATCAGAAATTTCTTCATACCTTCCAATGTTGTCATCATTGGAACCATTTTTTTTTTATTGGTGAACGCTTTTGACTGGAGCTATGAACTAGTGGGGTCACATTTGGGGGACCCCATCCCCGAGGTGATTACAAATCATATTTTGTCTCATGCTGTGGCATCATATTCTCCTTATATCTCCCTAGTCAACCGCCAATTGGTAGTGTCACGCCCTCCTTATATCTCCCCGTGCAACAACCACCCCTGTTGACGTCCCTTCTTATCTCTCCACTCATCGACCATCCCCTTATGCCTCCCTTGGCGTTATATCTTCCTTATCTCTCCGTAGCTTCTCTGCTGGCTCTGTCGGTGGCCTCCGCACTCCTTATGTCTCCCACGTTGACCAACCGTCCTTGGTCCTTCTACTGCCAGCATGTCCTCTGTCGGCCATTCTCCGTCAGTGCTTGCAGGGGTCTTGGTCTGCATGTGAAGGGGAACTCCTCTTGGTCAGTGCACCTGTAGTTTGACCGCTATCAACAGCGATGAAGCATTGTAGTATATCAGTGTAGGGTCTTGAACACATGACCTCCCATCAAGGAGGTTTACCATCATTTTGGAACTTGGTCATGCTTACCTTTTGAAATAAGGCAATTTTTTGCACCTTTGGCTCATGTAATTCTGATTTTGCTTCATGTTCCCTCATCACAATTGCTTTCTTTTCATGGTCCTTGTTAGCAACCTTTGCCTTAATTTTCTGTAAGTGTTCTCTTTTGTGAGTGGCTATCAACTTAGCTTCCTTGGCCCTTCCTAGCCATTCAATCACACATGTTAAGTTTCCTTATCACATCTTCCTTATTTGTTTGTAATTTGATTAATTTCTTTCCTACCTTAGGGTCCCCATTTGTTGCTTGTGTATGAAGGTGATTCATTAACTACCCTAGATGCAACATGAGAGTCAATTAATAGTGGTTTCTGCTTTGTGATCTAATCTGACTTTTCCTTTTATTTGAATGATGACTCTTCAACTTTCTTTTCAATTGATAAATAGAATTTCAACAACTTGGGATGCAACTTTGTTAGATTCCTTTGATATCCTTGAAAAGCTTTCAAAAACTCTGTCATGATTTCCTAATTTGCTTTCAACTTTGAAAATAGACCAACAATCTGCTCAAGCTAATATGAATGTGTGTTGGTTACTTATTGGAAGCAGTCCAAAAATCATTCTTTTCTTGTTAACCCCTTAGGGTGGTAAGATGCACGGCTTTGATACCACTATAATATCCCCAAATAGGGATACTAGAAAAATAACAATATTTCTAAAACTAGGGCACATAAAAACTTGAAACTATATTTGCATATAAACTTTTTACAGTAAACACAGATTTATAATCAGATTATAAGACTGATTTATCTTCTAAAACTATGTTACCAAATTCTTCCCTGGCAGCCCCAAAGTCTGGTCCGGTTCTTGCAAAAGTCTGGTCCTTATCATATTCTTGCAAAAGTCTGCCCAAATTCTGTCAGACGAACCTGGCACGTATTTTGCTATTTTTATGGCGAATTTGCAAATCTATGGTAGGATCCAGGCCGAATTTGGCCAAGAAATGGATTTTTTTGACTTTTTAGAAGTTTTTTTTTTTTGTCTATTTTAGTCAATCCAACCCTCCAACCCTAAAATAGACCACTAAAAAGGCTAAAAAGGTAAAAAATTATGTCATTTGGACTTCAACATTAATATATATGGAGGTGTATTTTGCTATGTTGCTTTACTATTAGCATAGTGGTGTATGAACTTATTTGCTGCTGCATATATACATACATATATATAAGCATATGTTTTTGTGCGGACGAACCCAAAATGAATTCGAACCCACCCCAAAAAATTTTGAATGAATTTCGAACCCAAATCTCGAACCCGCATCCGAACCTGAATCTGAACTGGCAACTCAGTTCTAAAAGAAGTAAATTTTTGAGTAATACTGACCGACCCTAGAAAAAGTACTTGAAATTTATTTATATCTGCTTAGAAATTTCAGAAATGAACACAATGATTTTTCTCTTATATTTTTGAGATAAAGAAGAATAAAGTATGCAGATTTAGGTACAAAATACCTCATAAACTATTCTCAAACCCCAGCTGTCCTTAGAAAAGGCTTCAAACCCTAGTTAACCTTGTCAAACTCCTAATAAAGCAGTGCTAGGTCTGATAAACTTGTCCTTTCTGTTCCTGCCCTCAATGATGCTTAGAAATATGAAATCACATTGCTGAAGGCTATCAAAACCTGGACTCGTAGCTCTGAATTTCAACTCCAAATCGGCTTTGAAACAATAATTAATTGACCCAACACTAAATTCTATGCTTCAACAATAATAAAATAAAATTTTCAATCAAATTAACTTAATTATGAAAATTGCAGAAGTACCTTTATTTCTGAATCAAACCCTTAACCCCTACAAATTTGTCTCCAATGGAGACCTCACAAATTTAGCCCAATTGTGAACTCCATTTTAAATCCACCAATAATCAGGTTTTCATCCAATCCTTGTTGATCAACTAAAGGTTTCTGTCCTCAGCTTCTCATAAATCCTCATTAAAATTCATCAAGTCGAATCCATAAAGCATGCTTACTACAGCCAAACAAGCCTCCTTATAAATAACTCCAACCTCTATCTAGATGATTACACAACACTTAATTTTTGCAAGCTCTCAATAAATATTTGTCACAACTAGAGATCTTTGTTTAATAAAGGGACTTATTTCATTATTGTTTTTAGGCAAACTGCTACCTCAGAGGGTAGCTCCCTATGTTATAGTAAAATAAGACAAAACATTATATAGAGAGTGCTGCAATTGGTGGATTAGGAATATCATTCCTCCACTAAGCTCAAAAATCCTATCCAGCTGTGCAGTTGTGAATAGATTTTCATTTTTAGCCAGGAAGTTGTTTAAATCTTCCATATCTGGCTTTATAATCCCTTTCTTAAAAAGGGTCCAGGTTTTCTTCATCTTTCCCTTTTTGCCCTCAACAGTCAGATTGAAATTGGTGGCAAGCTCTCCTTTATGGAGTTTTACTTGCACCTCATGGACATTGTAATATCCCTTACTATTTTTCGTGCAAACTAATTACAAACTTACTGTTCAGGCATTTGATCAGACACTTTGCATGAAGATGGCATTCAGATTTATGACTAATTTTTTCAGAACATTTTGTCAAACAGTTTGCATCTACTCAATTAACCACTCAACCTTTAAGCATTTTTACAAACGGTTTGCTTTCATTCTAAGTTTGCAGGTTTAGACATCTTAAATTTGCATGAAGAAATTTGTCTCATGAATCATTACAATGAATACTCCAGAATCAAGGGATCATACTAATAATCATGTTTTCTCCGACATATTTATTGAATAAAACAATTTTACGGTTTACCAATAGCCAGATATAGTTGTGGAGAGTGCAGAAAGTAGTCAAACTATGCTGACCTGATATTGCAGACTTCAACATCCATGAGGGCACGGTGATGATAATAAATTCTGGATCCTAATTCCTTCAGATGTTTGGCTCTATCGCTGAGATGAACCCAGTGCATACAAAAGACGACCGTCCACAATTCTGTTGCAATGTATTATTTTGTCTGCTAACAAACCCGTCACCTCTGCTCTTCTGGTTCCTCTTATTCCCTCTGCTGGGACAGGTTGACATTCATAAATATAGTGTAGCCAAACTTGATATATTGATGCAGGAGCATCTTAGGCTTTGAGCAATCTTGCATCAACCAAAAACATTTCCTAATTTCTGTACCTATTTTCTGTTGTTTGCATTATAATCTTTGAATTTGTTGGTTTCATGTTGAGAGAAGTTTACATGATGTTGAGAACCTATTTGGGAACCTTCTCCTATGAGCACATAAAGATTGGATGGACTGTTTTAAGTTACAACTGTTTTCCTTGCTGTCGGAACAGTATTTTCATGCATTTTTGGAGCTGATTGCGGGATGTGGCGATGTTGATCCTTAATGAATCATCCTTTGCGCTCTTAGGGCCTTAAAGAGGACCTAAATTACTATCATTTCCCAAGGGCGCAACTCCTAATTCCTTATGAGGAAAAAGTTATGACCGTTTTTCTCGGGGACCTATTTTCTGCCAGTGTTCCCGCTGGAGCCGTTCCTGCAGGTTTGGTGCTGATTGCACATTGTGGTGATGTTGATACTTAATGATGCAGCCTATGCGCCCTTAGGGAATTTGAGAAGACCTAAATTACTATCTTTTCCCAAAGGCGCATCTCCTAATTCATTATGAATCAAAAGTTATGGCCGTTTTGGCCCGAGACCTATTTTATGTCAATTTTCGGACGAAACGTGTAGTGTTTCTTCTTGCGCACTTACGTGTGATCAAATAGGGCCTTGCGCCCTTAAAGGAAGGTTGTTGGGTCGTGTGTGGACCTAAATCCAAAGGTGCATCAAGTGGTGATCACTCTTTCATTATTTTTGATTTAAATCTTCCAGACTGGACCTATATTGTAATTAACGCCTGACTGGCCGACTTGTGGCTTAGCTAGCTATATATTGAGGGCTTGGGTAGATGTTTGGTAGAAGTGGGATGGTAGATTGGCATGAAGAGTAGAATCATAATTGGATCTTAAGAGATCTTGAAGATCAGATTGTTTATCTGATATTGTAACAACAGAGCTAGTGGTTTGCATGCTTGGAGACAAGGAGATTGCTTGGAGGCTTGCGAGCTCAAGTTCAAATTTGCCTTAGTGTTTCCATCAGTTGCTGATTTGTTTCAGAGCTGAACTAGCTAGAGGGATAGAAGAAATACTTTTGATTGTATTTGGCCCTAACCCGGAAGGCCTTATAGCTGGGCAAGTTGAATGAAATTCAGTTTTGAATCATTATCTTGTTATATTCCACTGTGCTTGGTGTTGTTATAACTTGCAGTGTAGGCTTGGACCATCCTTTATTGGATCCTCCATCTCTACCCTATGTCAAGCTTGAATGAAATTCAGTTTTGAATCATTATCTTGTTATATTCCGCTGTGCTTGGTGTTGTTATAACTTGCAGTGTAGGCTTGGACCATCCTTTATTGGATCCTCCTTACCTGACCTGCGTCAAGTGGTATCAGAGCTTGAAGATCTTGAGTGTGTAAACTAGTTGAGGTTGTTTACACCAGAACCTTGTTGGTGACTTGTTGCTTTGGATTTGAATCTTTGAGGATGCCTCCAAGAAGATTGGATCCTAGAGCAATTGCAGATCTTTGTGATGCTATGGAATCAAAGATTACAGAGAAGGTGAAATTAGATTTCAGATTTGAAATGGAATTAATGAAGAATGACATGATTGTTGAGATTGTGAGGACTGTTGCTGGTATGCCAAGGAATCTTGGTACTGATGATGGTTATGAGGAAGCTGCTGAAGACTTTAAAGCTGCCGGATCTAGTGGTGATGACCGGAGGGATAGATCTGGTGAAGATAGAGCTGGTCGGTTACATAGATCTGGAGCTCGGTTAAGTAATCACTACCGAATGGAAGTTTCTAACTTCTCTGGTACTTTGAAACTTGAGACTCTGATTGATTGGATTGGTGAGTTAGAAGACTTCTTTGAGCTTGAAGAAATTGAAGATCCTCTTAGAGTGAGGCTGGCACAAACTAAGTTGAAAGGCCATGTTGCTCTTTGGTGGAAAGAATTACAAAGAGATAGAGAAGATGAAGGTGAAATGAAGATCAATTGGTGGAGCTTGATGGTGACTAAGTTGAAGGCTAAGTTCATACCTGCTGACTATGAGCTTGACTTGTTCAAGAAGCTGCAGAATCTGAAGCAAAAAGATTTGACTATTGAAGACTATACCGAGGAGTTCTACAAACTTACTATTAGGTCTTGGCATAGAGAACTTGGTAAGGAAAAGGTAGCTCGGTATGTAAATGGTCCGAGATTCAATATTCAAGATGAGATTGGTATGATGAAGATTGATTCTGTTGAGGATGCTTATCAGTATGCTCTGAAGGTAGAAGATAAGTTGAAAAGTAGACAACATGGTAATTCTCGAGGAAAGGAGAAGATTGATCACTCGGTGAAGGATAAGCCTATTGTTGAAGATGAACATAAAACTATAGATTTAAAAAAGAAGACAGGTAGGGTTATCTTTAAGGGTACTTGTTATAATTGTGGTGGAGAAGGACATAGAGCTTTTGAGTGTACACAAAAGAAGTTTGGTGATCATAGGAATGCTATGGTGAATGAAAGCATATTGAATGAGCCTGAGACAGGATTTGAGAACTTGTTGGTTCGGAGAACATTACTTGGTACTAAGGTGGAACCTTGTCAAAGGAGTAACTTGTTCAAGACTCGGTTCAAGTCAGGAGGTAAACTTTGTGATGTTATTGTTGATAGCGTTAGTACTGATAACCTTGTAGTTGAGGACATGGTTCAGAAACTTGGTTTGAAGAGAATGAAGCATCCTTATCCCTATAGGATTGGCTAGTTGCAAGATGTTCATGCTCTAGAGGTAAGGGAGCAATGTCTTGTTGATTTTTAGATTGGCCAGTATAAGGATCGAGTGTTGTGTGATATTGTGAACATGAGTAGTTCTCATATATTGTTCGAAAGACCTTGGCAGTATGATTGTAAGGCTATGCATGACTGTGTCAAGAATGTGTTTACTATTGAGAAGGATGATAGAAAGTTTTCCCTGATGCCTTTGCTAGATACAACACTCGATAGGAGGAACTTGAGTTTTGGTAGCCGATTTGGATTGTCAGATCTGGAAAGGATTGGAGATCAGTATGGAGAACAAGCCTATGTGTTATCTAGGAAAGACTTGAAGAGGCAAAGGAAGCAGAAGTGGAAGAATTTACAAAGTGAAGACTTGGAGGACATGTATGTGAAGAACCAGTTTGGGGTTTATGTGCTGAATCCCAGAAGATGTCCTTCCAGCCATTAAGAACATCTTTTGTAACCTGGGGTGTCTGATGCAGGAGCATCTCAGGCTTTGAGCAATCTTGCATCAACCAAAAACATTTCCTAATTTCTGTACCTGTTTTCTGTTGTTTGCATTATAATCTTTGAATTTGTTGGTTTCATGTTGAGAGAAGTTTACATGATGTTGAGAACCTATTTGGGAACCTTCTCCTATGAGCACATAAAGATTGGATGGACTGTTTTAAGTTACAACTTGTTGATGTGAGTTTTGTACCACTACATAACATATAGCAATTGAAATACTTGATACGGCGTACCAAACACTCAACCCTCTCTTGAAAAGTATATAAGAATACTCCAAGGTTCCTTACACCTGTGGATACTAACTCAGTTATAAAAATGTGATTTGCTGGTAATCACTTCGGTGGGCTTACGTTGTTCATCCAGAGATGTTAAACTCTTGCTATGATGATGATGAGATAACTTTCTTCTTTTATATCATTTCCAACTTCGCTCATCAAACTAATTTATACCACTTCTAGCTTTGCTCTTCAAACTTTCAAACTTCAACTTCTCAACTTCAACTACTGAACTACTGATTACTTCTACTATTGCTCCTACTGAATGGAAAGATTGGCAAATGGACAGGGATCAACCTAATGAAGACTTGCTAGCGGCGCTACCTCCATTGGTGCGATGATTCTAAGGGAAACTCTTAAGATTTTCACACTAACACCTATCTTCCAACCCAACTTGAAGTACAAGTGGAAAGATGAAATGCAAGTAGAACTTGGGAGCAATTGACTAGATTACCACACAAGGCTCCTTGACAAGCCGCCAAGATGCTAGTGGCCTAGTATAAGATCCTCATCAAACATTCACCAACATCACCATTACAACTAATCATCTACTTCTATTCTTACTTTAACAACATGAAATGAAATCCTACTTTAATTTGAGAGATGAGAGGAACCATGCAAATACACCAAAATGATCATGTATATCCACCATGCAAGTCATAACAATGAATAGAGAACAATTTTGATAGTATTTTGGCAACAATTCTCCAACATAACTCTCTTTACAAATGAGAACAAATGGCCTTATATAGAGGCTCAAAATTACGAGTGGCCAAGATTAAGAGACAAAATCAAGGGCCAAGATTAAACCTTACAAACCCTAATTAGGGTTACCATCTTTCAACCAATTACATGAGGGCACCAACTTTGTGGGCCAATGAGAAAATTACAATAATCTGTCAACCAATGAGAACATAGGACACTTGGCATGATTTGATTGCATGCACATGAAATTGCCACCTCATCAACCTTGTCTTATAAAGTTCATTAATCCTTGAGATGAGATGAAGCCTTGGATGCTTGAGCTTGTCCTTAGAAATTTTTTCACCACCACTTGAACTTGCTTGTACTTGATGTCTTGACCTCGAAAGGGTGAGGTCTCCATACACTTGGGGTAATCCTTCCTTGACCTTGGTGGCTTGCCTGGATGTGAACCTTCTTGCAATTCGAGAGCCTTACTCTTGGCCACCGCCTTGAAATCAAACTTGACCCTCTCAACCTTTCAATCACTTTCCTCTTTACTTCAATACTTTGCCATTTTTAACCTTCCTATTTGGATTTGATTTGCATGCACCTCCCCCTTTGCTTGAATATTCTTGAGTTTTGGAGCGCCTGCCCTGACCATATCTCCATGATTGTCCCACAATCCACCTACTACTTGATTTGAAATAATCATTAAGTTCATCAGCTGCTTCCACATTCGTAGGCTCCCTCAACCTTTCACCTCTTGGCATAAGCTCTTGCCTCAACCATGGTGGTGCAGTGCATCTCCCCAATTGGATTTGGTTCGACTGGCAAAGCATCACTAGTAGTCTTGCATTTGAATTGAAGAGGTAGGACCCCATGTAGATTTGCCCCCGATTTTGTACTATTTAAGTTGCAACTCTAAATTCATGCTAGTGATCCTAATCCAATCAATTTTCCTTAACCATTCTCAATCTCTTCAATAAAATAAAACATCCAAGGATCAAACTGTGTACCTTTAGTAGAGCCCGGAATTTGACTGAGAAGCACGATGAAGGCGCTGCACTCTAATTTGCAATCTGACTTTGTGAGCCTTGATGACTTGATGTAACCAATTCTGTCGTATCATGTCTGCTGCTGGGGTAGACTGAACCTTTCCTTGCACAAATCCATACTATTTGATCCTCTTTGCCACAGGGGACTAGCTGTCTCTCAACCTCTCTCTTAATTGAATCATATCAAAGGTACCAATGTTGGTGTCTCCAACGTATTTCAATTTTGAGCGGAAGTTGGAATTGGGTATCATGACTTCCTTGTCTCCTATTTCAGCATTAATTCTTTTGGGTCGCTTGCTTGCATTGGCATCATTCATCCTAAACACTTATCACTCCCCGCCTTTTCTACAATGAATGTGGAACTACATTTATCACTCCAAACTTCGCCTATAAGATGGAATACTACACTTATCACTCCCCGCCGTTACCTTAAGATGGACTACACTTATCACTCCAATTCTCCTTCCTACAATGATGAAATGCAATGATGCAAACTACACTTATCACTCCCCGCCTTTGCCTTAAGATGGACTACACTTATCACTCCAATCTTCTCCCTAGGGGTGGAATACTACACTTATCACTCCTCGCCAATACCTTAAGATGGGCTACACTTATCACTCCAATCTTCTCCCTAAAATGAAATACAATGATAGAATGCAAGCAAGAACTTGAGGGAAAAAAATCAATCAAGACAATCGAGTAATCAACCTACTAACCAAACACCTAACTCTACTCTTGAAATTAATTTTCAACACCTAAACTAGCACCAATGAAATGAAAGCAATTAAAGAGAGAGGAAAAGATAGGCCACTCACCCAAGTACAAAGCTAGGAATCCTTCTTAATGCAATTGCCTTGGCTTGATTCACAAAATTTCTCTATCTCCACAAGTCTGAAAATACAACCCCCAAATAGATCAAATCTTCCCTTCAATTGCCTCTCAAAATCTTGCAATGAGGCCTTAAGCAATTAACTCCATCTCTATCACAAATCTGAACTTTGCCACCATGCCAATTGAAAATCTGAGTGTGGATGCTTGAGAATTGACAAATTTGAGCCTTAATATTTGCAAATCTGAACTTCCTGCCCTCTACACCAACAAATTTTTCTCCAAAGAAGAAGAAGACAACACCAAAAATGCACTCCTTGCAAAATTTTGCTCTTTTGCTGCTCCAAGAGCTCCTCCTTGGCTGCCAAGAGACAAGCAAGAAATGAATGAGAAAATGAGGAGACAAGCCCTCCCTTTATACTAATTTTTTGCCTCTTCAAATAGGGCTGACCTGCATTGGAGGGAAAATAAAATTAATTAAATTGCCAAACATATAACCCAAATTAAATGCATTAAATCACATAGCCTTGGGTATTTAATTTTAATTTAAAATTGGGCCAGCCCATTGCAAAAACAAAAATCTGTGCAATAGCATGTTAATTTTTCTTTTTAAAATGAAATTGGGCCATTCCAAAAAATAATCCATATGGGGCCCCTAAACATTGAAATTAACCAAGCCATGGCCCCAAAAAAATTAAATTAATTTAAGGAAAGGGCAGATTTAAATTAAGAAAGCCACTTGCATTGAATTGTGCAAAATTATGGATTTAAATTAGCCAAATCCGAAATTATCAAAGGCCCAAAAATTGAAATTTTGAAAAAAGGTCATTTAGGCCTCTAATATAGCTTTAAACCTTCCCCATTGTGGACCCAATAACTTGCCTTATTTCACACCTTTTAAGCCTTAAAATACATTGAATTTAACACACAAAAGAGCCCAAATTAAATTTCTAAATTACAAACACTCAGCCCAAAAATATGATTTTAATTATTTTAAAATTGCCAAATAAATGCATTTAATCACAACAACCTCACCAAAATTAATTAAAATTTGCAAGCCAATCACAATTCAAACAATTTCAAATTTTCATCTATTCATTTCTCATTTAAAATTTCAAAAATCCCACTTGGCAATTTAATTTTTTTTTTTTATTATTTGCAATCCAAAAAAAATCATTTAGCAATTTAATTTCCATTTGGCCATTAATTTTTTATATTTTGCAATTTATTATCTCTATTTGGCAATTAAACTCAAATTTGGCAATTTAATATCAAATTTTTATTTAATTTCCACTTTTCTCCACCAACAATTTACAAGATTTTCCCAAAAATATCCAATTTCACAATTAAATTTTGAAAATCTCAAGTTATTCAATTTCATCAATTTTCAAAATTTAATCAAGTCCAAAATTTACAATTTTATCCCGCTAGATATTAAAATAAAATTTTCTCATCGAATTTCATTTGGCTTGGAGACAAAATCGATTATTTAAGAAAATCAACGTTTCGCACAAGGTGAAAACAAACAATACCCCCCCAGGCACTTTAAACACATCCAAGGTGTAAAATTCTCATTCCAAAACCTCTAGATCGCCCAAAATTCGCTAAGGCACCCAAACTCTCGGAACTAGGAAAAATTGCCAAGGCTTGCTCAAAAAAAAATTGGGGGTCCCCAAATATTTTGGGGCGATGGTGTGAAATCCTCACAACACAACTGTTTTCCTTGTCGTCGGAACAGTATTTTCCTGCATTTTTGGAGCTGATTGCGGGATGTGGCGATGTTGATCCTTAATGAATCATCCTTTGTGCTCTTAGGGCCTTAAAGAGGACCTAAATTACTATCATTTCCCAAGGGCGCAACTCCTAATTCTTTATGAGTAAAAAGTTATGACCGTTTTGCTCGGGGACCTATTTTCTGCCAGTGTTCCCGCTGGAGCCGTTCCTGCAGTTTTGGTGCTGATTGCACATTGTGGCGATGTTGATACTTAATGATGCAGCCTATGCGCCCTTAGGGAATTTGAGAAGACCTAAATTACTATCTTTTCCCAAAGGCGCATCTCCTAATTCATTATGAATCAAAAGTTATGGCCGTTTTGGCCCGGGACCTATTTTATGTCAGTTTTCGGATGAAATGTGTAGTGTTTCTTCTTGCGCACTTATGTGTGATCAAATAGGGCCTTGCACCTTTAAAGGAAGGTTGTTGGGTCATGTGTGGACCTAAATCCAAAAGTGCATCAAGTGGTGATCACTCTTTCATTATTTTTGATTTAAATCTTCCAGACTGGACCTATATTGTAATTAAAGCCTGACTGGCCGACTTGTGGCTTAGCTAGCTATATATTGAGGGCTTGGGTAGATGTTTGGTAGAAGTGGGATGGTAGATTGGTATGAAGAGTAGAATCATAATTGGATCTTGAGAGATCTTGAAGATCAGATTGTTTATCTGATATTGTAACAACAGAGCTAGTGGTTTGCATGCTTGGAGACAAGGAGATTGCTTAGAGGCTTGCGAGCTCAAGTTTAGATCTGCCTTAGTGTTTCCATCAGTTGCTGATTTGTTTTAGAGCTGAACTAGCTAGAGGGATAGAAGAAATACTTTTGATTGTATTTGGCCCTAATCCGGAAGGCCTTACAGCCGGGCAAGTTGAATGAAATTCAGTTTTGAATCATTATCTTGTTATATTCTGTTGTGCTTGGTGTTTTTATAACTTGCAGTGTAGGCTTGGACCATCCTTTATTGGATCCTCCATCTCTGCCCTACGTCAAGCTTGAATGAAATTCAGTTTTGAATCATTATCTTGTTATATTCCGCTGTGCTTGGTGTTGTTATAACTTGCAGTGTAGGCTTGGACCATCCTTTATTGGATCCTCCATCTCTGCCCTGCGTCAAGCTTGAATGAAATTCAGTTTTGAATCATTATCTTGTTATATTCCGCTGTGCTTGGTGTTGTTATAACTTGCAGTGTAGGCTTGGACCATCCTTTATTGGATCCTCCATCTCTGCCCTGCGTCATATATATACTCAACTCACTAGACTCTAGCAATGCTGTCCCTTAACATTCCTTTATACTTTGGTAGCCACAAGTATATATTCCTAAGTTGCTGGCTCGGGTTCGGGGATGGATTCGGGTACGAGAATCCGGTTCGTGGATTCGTGAATTTTTTTTTCCCATTATGATTCGTATATGTTCGTGTATATATATATATATATATATGCATTATATATACAAAAATATAAGAGAAATATACATAATTCTAAAATTATATCATTTCATAGTATGAATCTATGATGCTTGATCATTGATCAATGCCAAATGTCAAAGATAAACATTAAAAAATTAAATAGTATACTTGATCATTGATCTATGTTCACGATCCTAAAAAAAATCAGCACACTGAATTACTGAATTACAAAATGAAAATTCAAAATATAGTTCATTAAAGTTTGAAACATGATTCAATGTTCATCAATCATGAAAGACTAAAGTTTTCATTTTATCAATCATCAAATGGATTACCAAAAAAATCCGGATCAATGGGGTCTTCAGTAGCTGCAAGTGGCTGATCAAAATCATCATTGGAACCCAAACCGGTTCCACTAGCACTAGAGGGTATTGTCTCATCATCATCATCATCCACATCAGTGAAAGTGGCTCTAGCAAGATCCTGAATGGTCATATCTAAGTCAGAAGACTTGGGTGCAACATCCCAAAGCTTCTTTGACCCCTTCTTGTATTTTGGATCCTTTCGTGCCAGGAGATGCAAGTTGTTGTGAATATACACCAAGTCTTCTTCTTTTTTGCAGCCAACCGATTATGCTTGACTGAGTGGATAAAGGAGTAAGTACTCCAATTCCGCTCAATGACAAAAGAGCTCACAACCTAGAGAGAAAACCAACAAAATAAAAAAAATACAAGATAAATTCAAGAGTGTTAAGTGTTAAATTCTACAATGCAAGTGGCCAAAAAAAAAACCTAAAAACTTGTGATAGAATCTTAATTGCAAGAGGTTGGAGGTATATATAATCTTGCCCATGAAGATACCACCATCTAATGGCATCCATTTTGCTTTGGTCATTGATAGCAGTAGGGTGGAGATCTCTTCCTAAGATAAACGATCAAAATTCTCTCCTAACACTTACCCCAACATTTGGATCACGGGAGATTTTATCAAATGCCCTCTTATACCCAGTAGCAACCTTAGCATCTCTATATGGTGGCACTCTACCTGGAATAGCAAGTACTTCTGCGCTATAGTACCTGGGAGATAGAGCATATGCTAGGAGGTGCAAAGGTGGTCATCTTGCTCCAACGATGAAGAACAATTGCTTCCACTTTTTTTGTAAAAGGTGTCCTCGAGATCATTCTCTCTCCTATGTATGACCTGGGATATCAAATGATGTTCATGTATGTTATCTTGATGTAAGTTATCATTATGTCAATTTAGATATCTCTCAATAAACAAAGATAGAAGAATATATTATAACTTACCAATTTGATCTTCTCCAACATTGTGTCCATGCTATCATAGATATCCTCGAAGCATGGTTCATCAGTGTCAGCAAATCGAAGCATAGACATGATAGGCTCAGTGAATTACAACACATACTTCACACGAGCCCACCAATCATCATCTAATATCAATGCCTTTACCTTTTGGGCCCTCACTGTATTGGACTGCTTCCAGATGCTCCATTTGTGATAATGCCTCTTTCACCTTGACAAGATGTCTAAGCACAATTGTGTGAGAGGCAAACCGGGTTTCAGCCACCTAAGAACACGTTAATAACACATTTAAAATATGTAAACAACACAAACAATATTTTATTCAATTATGTAAAACATGATATAAAATGATAAATGAAACTAAATTAAAATAAATTATAAATTAAATTTTAAAATTTACCTTCAATAATTCCAATCTGGAGAAAGTTCTAAAAATTGTTTGTGACATATGGTGATTTGTCACAAACATTTGAATCTCCTCACCCTCATAATCTATTTCACCCATTCTATTTGGGTGCCAATTGCTTTCATCACTAAATTGAGAGAATGGATGGTGCACAGTGTCCAAAAGATGTGATCATATCTAGCCTCTACCAAAGCACCTTCAGCCTTGCAAATTTTTGCATTGTCCGTAATTAATTGGACAACATAGTCATGACCCACAGACTCTATGGAATCAATGAGAATCTTGGCAATGAACTCTGCATCTTTTACTTCCCCTTCATAGTCAACTGCCCTCAAAAACATTGACCCCTTGGGGGACACTACAATTACATTAATTAATAGATGGTTTTTGCAATCTTTCCATCGATCCGAAACAATAGACACACCCGTTTGAACCCAAGAATCTCTTATTGGTTTTAGTTGGGCCTCTACATTTTTTCTCTCACTATGTGATAAGGTGGTGCACACCTTTTCATATCCAGGGCCATGGTAACCAAAAGGTGCATCATTTATTGCTTGCACCATCTTCCTCCAATAAGGTGATCTCACTAAGTTAAATGTGTTAATGTTTTGTGAACCAGAATACATAAAATGCAATGAACTGAAATACGAACACAAGAAAATAGAGGACACAAACATTTATCCTAGGAAAACCCTCCTACTCGAGGGAAAAACCCAGCCACACCCAAAAGATACTCCTTTATTGAGTTCTCAAAACAGATACAAAATATCTTGCTTAAGATTGAAGTCCTCAACTATCAATCAATAAGCCTGCCTCTTTTAACTTCAGATATGACACAATCTCTATTATCATAAACACTTCAAAATAGAACTGATACGGAGAATAATCATGTAGATACATGTCTCTGAGAATATATCAATGCTGTAAGAAAGAAGCCATGCACACAGACAACTCCCAATTGCCACACACCCAGACAACTTCCAAAAATACCAAAAAACCAATCATCTCAAGGAATTTACAACCTGATAATATTCACCCCAATTTCACAGTTCTTGAGTCAGAATCTTATATATATGAATCACTGCATAGGAATAACAAAACGCATCATGCTGTAAACTCAACCACACATGAGCCTTTTTACTAGCCTTAGAATACATACAGTTGTAACTGAAGAGAACAACACACCATTCACCGTAAGATTGAACCATCATCTCATTCATTAAGGCGTTACCAAACAATAAAGCAACTCTCGCAGAATACAAGAGGTAACGATTATGAACACATGAAGACTTCCAATCATGAAAGGGTGACATGAATCCACGAGCTGATGAAGCAATACGGAGATGCCAAGTCATAAGGTCACGGGGCCATGTCATCACATGATGAACTTAATCGCATCTCTCAACCCACACAAGACAAAGCCCATAGAAGAATAAGAAAAACTAGTGGCAGTTATCAAGAAGTGCCATTTCATAAGCAAACACCCAACACGTTACAAATCATTAACGGTATCTTGGAAACTTGCAATGTTCTTTAGGTATGAACTCTCTTGCAGCTATACTATCTTTAACACTCCCTCTTAGCAAGAGAGATCATATATGACATCGTGTGTCTCAACCTGATGAGCACAATGAAGCTGCAACAAAATATGTCAATAACAAAATCTCATCACAGATTTTCAATAGAATTGTTATCTCATCATAGCAGTATTCACCATAGCTACTCCTAGAGTGAATCAAAATCACAAAAATAAGTAATGAAGTCACACACATGACTTCCACCATGGCTACTCCCAGAGGGTGGAACAAGGGCTTTCATCTCAAACTTCTCCTAGAGAAGAATGCATTACCACCTTGCCTACTCGCAAAGGGTGGGTCAAGGGCTTTCACCTCAAACTTCTCCCAGAGAAGAATGCATTATCACCTTGCCTACTTGCAGAGGGTGGGTCAAGGGCTTTCACCTCAAACTTCTCCTAGAGAAGAATGCATTACCACCTTGCCTACTCGCAAAGGGTGGAACAAAAGCTTTCACCTCAAACTTCTCCCAGAGAAGAATGCATTAACAAGGGCTTGCACCTCAAATTTCTCCCTTTCAGAGAAAAATGCATTAAGCTCATAATATGAACAACTGAATGATAAGAATTTCTCTCAATAGGGGCAGCATTCTCGCTGCTTTGATTAACATAACAAAAATAGAGTTGATTCCAATGTTGACCAAACAAGGAGCTTCCAAAGCCATTCTGCATTATAAGCTTGCTTATCTCAGCAAAGGACAATGCACTCTCCCTCTGCCACACAAGCTCCCTCTGAATCTGATTTCTTCCTCTTAGAAGGGCTGATCAAAAGACAATTTGAAAAGGTACTTCTTCAAGAGTCACCAACTCAGCTCAGGCTGCAATCTTTCATCATCCTTGTGCTTCTCAATTCATCCTGGAAGCATTTCAGAGAGATCAGTATTAGAATCAATTAAAGTAATGCTAGAAGCACACATGACTTCACTACTCCCAACATTAATGCATGAATTAACTACACAAAATTCATGATCAATATTCAAAGGTATAATCAGAAAATACTTATCTCTCATTGATTAATCTTCCTCACAACTTGAGCACACTTCAGGAAGACGAAACACCTCAAAAGCCACCTCTAATCCTTTGATAATAGACATCATCGTATCTGAATCTTCAATAGAAACAATAAAAATGAAGCTTCTTTTCCATCTTCAGGAATATCGAACCAGCTCATGGAGCATCTACAGATTATAGATCGACTGCCAGCCCCTCTCGTGAGAGAGTCAAGGCTGTCCAAGCTCTGATACCATGTTAATGTTTTGTGAACTAGAATACATAAAATGCAATGAATTGAAATACGAACACAAGAAAACAGAGGACACAAACATTTATCCTAGGAAAACCCTCCTACTCGAGGGAAAAACCTAGCCACACCCAAAAGATACTCCTTTATTGAGTTCTCAAAATAGATACAAAATATCTTGCTTAAGATTGAAGTCCTTAACTGTCAATCAATAAGCCTGCCTCTTTTAACTTCAGATATGACACAATCTTTATTATCATAAACACTTCAAAATAGAACTGATATGGAGAATAATCATGCAGATACATGTCTCTGAGAATATATCAATGCTGTAAGAAAGAAGCCATGCACACAGACAGCTCCTGACTGCCACACACCCAGATAGCTTCCAAAAATACCAAAAAACCGATCATCTCAAGGAATTTACAACCTGATAATATTCACCCCAATTTCACAGTGCTTGAGTCAAAATCTTATATATATGAACCACCGCATAGGAATAACAAAACGCATCATGCTGTAAACTCAATCACACATGAGCCTTTTTACTAGCCTTAGAATACATACGGTCGTAACTGAAGAGAACAACACACCATTCACCATAAGACTGAACCATCATCTCATTCATTAAGGCGTTACCAAACAATAAAGCAACTCCCGCGGAATACAAGAGGTAACGGTTATGAACACACGAAGACTTCCAACCATGAAAGGTTGACATGAATCCACAAGCCGATGAAGCAATACAGAGATGCCAAGTCATAAGGTCATGGGGCCATGTCATCACACGATGAACTTAACCGCATTTCTCAACCCACGCTAGACAAAGCCCATAGAAGAATAAGAAAAACCAGTGGCAGTTATCAAGAAGTGCCATTTCATAAGCAAACACCCAACACATTACAAATCATTAACGGTATCCTGGAAACTTGCAACGTTCTTTAGGTATGAACTCTCTCGCAGCTATACTATCTTTAACAGAATGCAACACCATTCGCAAAGAGGCAACATCCAACTTTTAGATCAGCAATATCTCTTAACTCATTTTGAAATGCCTTATCTAATGGGCCTCTCTTGCAGGTGGTGATTTGTGGTTGTTCTACATCATCATCCCTAGAAGGCACAAGCAAGAAGGGATGTGATCTAGAGGTTAGTTGAGTGGGTGGTGGTATTGTTTTTTGTTTTCTGGTATAAGCACCTTGTTTCCCTTTTGCAACTAATTTGTCAGCATCTTCTTGTTCTTTTACAAAAGTTTCTATTTGTGCAATTGACAACCCCTTCTTATCTGGCCCTGGGCCCTCACACATGTTAATCCGTTGATCCCTAGGGCCCAAAAAATGAAATTTTACTCGGGAGTAGGAGCTTCTATATTGTGTGTTGCAAAAATCACATTTGCATATAAACCCCCCACCTCCAAGACATTGAGAGATTCTTGTAGTGTGTCTCCATAAAGGAGACCCTTTATCAATTTTAAATTTTTGAGACCCCTCCCCACCCACTGAGCCTTGACTACTCATTGTATGATTGTTGCAATCTATAACAAAAATGAAAAAAAAAAAACATACTTCAAAACTTATACAAAAACTTGAAAAAAATTTAAAACTTTCCAAAAATTTGAAATAATCTATCAAAAAACTAAAGAATATGTCTAAAATGCATACCTTAATCACTAAAATCTACTTTTTGGAAGGTATTTGCCACTCCACAATCGATCTCCTTCGAATACAATCACCTCACTTCAAACTTACAAGAATGAGAGAGCAAAAAGAGAGAGAAAATGTGAGATGAAATATGTTTGGAGGCTCCATAGTAAGGGTCATTTTAGAGTTAGAAAAAATAATAATAATAGAAAAAACACGTTTTAAGTGGTTTGGACCCACTTGAGCCTTTCCTGGCCGTGGGTCCCTGGGGATTCGTGTGGATCTGCACGGGATCCTCAAGGGTCCATGCTGGATCCCTCTGGGTCTGTGGATCTGGACCCGGTTCGATGGTCCAGGGTCCGAATCTAGTAATAAAGATTCTGGTTGCTTATGTGGCAATAGACAAAAGTTGGAGTGCATGTAAACCAAATCCTCTACTTTTTTTGCACCCAAACGTTTGCGCTTGACTGAGTGGATGGGGTAATTGTACTTAGTTGAAGAACTTGCAACCTCTTGAGTTTGCCTACAACATTTAGCATTTAATTTTATAATTCAAAAATCAACACTTAATAAGTTAAAACGTAAATTATAAAATAAAAATATTTTAATATGATTACATTGTTATCAAATGAAAGACAATAATATAAAAGTAAAAAAAGATACATGGGAGAGAATTTGAATTGCAAGAGTGCAAGAAAATAGAGCCTTGACCATGTACATAACACCACTCATCAACATTTATTCTATATAATTGGTATGAAGAGTAGTAGTATCACAATATTTTGGAATATACAAATTGGCCAAACTCGGTCAAGACAATATTTTGAGTTTCGTTATCATCATAAATCTTTTTAAATGCAACCTTGTAGCCATTAGCAACATCAGCATCTCTATATGGTGGCACCCTTCTTGGCGATGCAAGTATCTCTTGGCTATAAAACTTTGGCGACAAAGAAAATGCTATGAGATGTAAGGGGGTGGTCATCTTGTTCCAACAGTCAACAATAGTTCGTTCCACAACTTTGAAAAATGCATTTGTTGGATCATGTTCCTTGCCCTCTATTATTGTTCTTATGTCCTCCACCATGATGTCCATGCCATCAGAAATTTTACCCAAAGATGGGCGATTGATATCAGCATACCTAATCATGCTCATTCTAGGCTTGGTGAAACTCAAAACATTATTATGCACAATCCCACTTCTCATCGTCAAGGATCCATGCTTTTAATTTTTGGGGTTTTTTTGTGTTTGATTGCCTCTTTACACTCTACAAGGTGTCGATGACCATAGCACTCAAGATCTCTCCCACCTTCACTAGTCAACTTAAGATGATTGTGTGAGATGCAAATCATGTTTCAGCAACATAACATGGCATAAAAAATACATGCCGTATATCAACACTGAAGTATTTAAAACTAAAAAAATTAAAAAATAAAATTTAAACTACCTTCAACGACTCCAACTTCGAGAAGGTCCTAAATATGGCTTGTGACAAGATGATTAGTCACTAACATTTGAATCTCCTTGGCCTCTGCGTAAACTTGTTTGACCCTAAAAGGAAAACAAGAGCAGGTTTCATGGTATTAGAGCAGGGTTCTACTAATGATTTCTTGAACTTGTATTGCTGAAAGATTACCATTTATCTATTGGAGCACTCACCTTTGGAGCACTCTCTTTGAAGATATATTCTTCATCAATTCTTTGAGGAAAGAAGAGGAGTTTTAGCTTCAGATTTGTTTTCATCAATTTTCTTTTGTGCAGGGATCTCTAACTTCTATTTTTTGTCTCAAATTTAGATTAGTTTATTCAAATCTATTCATTAGTTTTGTATGCAGTTAATAACTTAACCTCTATTGTGCCCTACGCAATGTTATAGCTCTTTTTCTATTTTGCATATTTCTAAATTTTACATCTGCTCTTTAAATCTTAAATTAAAAAATAACATTTTAATCTCTTTGACTTTATGCTCACTGTTTACAGTATTGCAGGATTTGTTTATTTGTATTTATTGCTACTTATTCGTATCTATAGTTTTTGGTTTACTGCTCTCTAAAAAAGTAAATATTGATTTCAAGATTTTTTTTGTAATCTAACTTCTATTCCTGCAATTTTTTATTTTAAGTTTTTTAGTAATCTCAAATTAATTATAACAACTCTATTTCTATTGGAGTTTAAAAAAATCTGCGTCTTTTTTTTAATAACTTTTATCCTACCATTGCAATCTGATATTATTCCCGCATTGTTTTGATACTTGGTTTTTTAGCACAGCAAGCTTTCGTTTCTTTCAAACCTGCTTGAGCTTTATCCAGCTAATATCTTGTTTTCTAATTATTTCATCTGTCCCTTGTCACTGCTAAAGGGTGACCTGCTCACTTTTTTTTTGTCCCTGCTATTTGTAGTTTTTGGCGCACCTTCTCTCTTTGGAGTGCTACTCTTATTTTGGTCTTTGTTCATTATTCATTATGCTTTAAAGATGTTTCATTCCAATTTCTGCCTTCTAATATACAATATCGTTTCATTCTTAGACCTGCATTTCTTTCCCTGCATTAATTTGTATTGTTTGAAATCTTTATCAATCTATTCACAAACTCTAAAATTTCTTTGCTCCTTTGGCTCTGCATTTTGCATCGATTCCTATGTCTTGTATAGTCACCGACATTTGTAACATATTTTTTTTCTATTTATATCGCTGTTTTATTGCCTCTTATTCCTGCAAAATCTGCAATACACAAGGTTACTTACCTCTATAGCACTGCTCTACCTATGCAGGCGTTTCTCTTCTCTTTGTGTACCTATTTTCCTTTCATTTTTAGCGCTTTGTCAAACCTCCCCAAGTAAAGCTTAAGGGGGGGTGTTGAGAATTAATCTTTACTTGGTAAAGCTAGTTTCCTCCTTTGTGTCTTGTAGGAATATTTCTAAGGAATCCCTACAAGTTGTTTGTGCTCTTTTGAGTTCTCACAACTCATTTTCTTTATTCCATATATTTGGAATTTAACTTTAAGATTTCCTCCTTATGAGGTGAGTGGTGACACATTGCACTGACATAAGATGCTAGATGGCATGCTTAGACTTGGGAGTTACTTTGTAACTCCTCTCTGTCACCTCTATTTATTTGAAATGCCCCTCTTTTCTTCTATGGAAGCATTTCTATGCTAAGCTCACTCTCTCATTCTTTCATTGTATTTTCTTTAGGTTTTATGCCGTCTACATTGTTATGGGTTTTTTTCTTTGTTTTTTCCCCCTTACAACTTCTGTGTCTCCTTCTTGGATAATGGTGTGGATGCTCTTGGTTTTGCCTTTTCATCTTTATGGTAATGTTCTACCTTCAAACAATTCCTCTTCAATTAGTTCTTTTCTAGTACTTCATGTTATTTTCCTTCCAAACTCAATGAATGTGTGCCAATCTTTTCCATGATTAAATTGAGTGGACTGCACATGGTGTCCAAAAAATGTGATTATATGTGGCCTCCGCTAAAGACCTAGCTAACCTACATTTTTTAGCATTGTCCATTACGATTTTGACATCATTTGTGGCCCCCACCATCTCAATGGATTCTATGAGGATATTGGCAATGAAACTTGCATCTTTCACTTAACCCTCACAATCCACTGCCTTAAAAAACATCATTCCTTTAGGGGATACTGCTAGAACATTGATCAATGGCCTATTTTTGCAATTGTTCTATCCATTAGAAATGGACATACTTATATCCGACCATGTATCTTTGATCACTCTTAGTGATGTCTCTACAAATGCTTTCTCCTTTGCCAATAAGGTGGCTCTCACCTTTTCATACACGGGACTAACATAAGAAGGAGGTGTATTGCAAAGGTTACCATCTTCAGCCAGTAAGGTGATATAACAATGTTGAAAGGAAGCCCATTGCCATAAAAACAACGAGCAATGTTTAGATCTGCAACCTCGCTGATTTCATTTTTGAAGGTTCTATCCAATGAGCCTCTTTTTCATGTAAACAATATGTGGTTCAGAAGGTGGTAGCATTGCCATGAAAGGATGTGGGCCATCTGATTTTCCCAGTCCACTAGGATCTATAGTCTTTGATTTGTTGCTTCTTGTGTCACCTTCCTCTTGTTCTTATATTGCAAGATCAAACCTTTTGGCAGCCCTTTCTTATCTGACCCCTTACAAGCTTTCATTCCTTGTCCAATCATGGCACAAAAGTGAGTTTTCACTCGAAAGTATGAGCGCCTATACTCTATGTTGCAATGGCTACACCACCAAAGAAAACCCCCACCACCTAGCATTCACTTAATCATTGTTGTATAATGCCGAAGTGGCAACCCTGCATCAATTGTTAAAGGGTTCTCTTGGGCAACTAAACTAGAACTTCCAGTTGCATCCTAAACCATTGTCTTATTAATGAATCTAAAATGGAAAACACAAAACATTAGTGAAAAAAATTGAAAAAAAAGGCATTATAACCCCTTAATATACATACAAACATACAAAGTTCTGAAAAATATTCTATTTTTTTTTTTAAAACTTGAAATTTTAAAAAAAAGTTGATTTTTTTGAAAAAATAATTGAAAACTTGGAAAAAATGAAGATTCACTCACCTTTGATGCTAAATCTTCCTTTTCCAATGATTCCTAAGCCTTTGGTGCATGTCCCAGTCCTTTGTAGCTTTTCACCTTCGAAGAAAAATGCAGCAATCTTCAAAATAGGCTCGAGGAAAAAAATGATGAAAAATGCAAGAGCTTTGATGAAAAATGAGGTGGAACGATAAAAAATGAGCTATTAGGGTCAAAATTAGGTTTGCATTGGTTTTTTAATGTTTTGAAAAGGTGTTCTTTTGGCAAGTGTTGTTAAATCTTGATAACTTGATCATATTAATGTTCCGATTCTTTAGATTAGATAGATCTAAAATGCATGTAATTTCTTTTATATATGGCCTCATGATAAATACATCTCCCTAGGTCAGATCGGCGATTTGCTAGGCATATTTATATGCCTTGTATTTGACTATTGTAGTTAATTAATAATTAACTATTAGTTAATGGGCAAAGGCACCGATTTGTAGAGGAATAGGTTGTTTCATGGAGGGCCGACCTAGAAGGGGTGTGTCTTATGAAAAGACAAGACCCTTGGTTAATATATAAATAGGAGCAAGATTGTGGATAGAGGACACACAATACAATCTTAAATCTGCTCTTCTAGCAATCTGCTCCTTGGCGATTTAGTGCAGAAATAAAATATAATTTTCAGAATTTATTGCAGACTTCCAGAACAATAACATTCAGCCCAGAATTGTAGTAGATCGATTTGCAGCAAGGTATCAATACTCCATTAGTATTATATCTTCAGAATTTGCAGAAAACTTACATGGTATCAGAGCCAAGTTGTTGAACCTAGGCTCTGCAAATTGACAATCAGATTTGAAAATATCTAAGCAACATCCTTCTACCTTCAATGGCCAACACAATCAGACCCGAAGACAGGTTTGATGGAAAAGAACACTTTGTTGCATGGAAATTCAGAATTATGATGGCTCTTGAAGACAATGATGTAATACAGTTTGTTGATAAGGAATCTAAGCAACCTGATGCTGATCCTCATAAAACTAACTGAATTAAAGGAAACAGGAAAGCCATGAAAATCATATTAGATGGAGTTAAAAATGAAATAGTACCTATGCTAATGAAACATCAGACAGCATTTAATATGATGAGTGCATTAATAAATGCATATGAGGTTAACAATGCAACTAGAACCCTTGCACTAAAAAGGCAACTAAATCATATAAAAATAAGGAAGGGAGAATCTATGAATTCATACTTCCTAAGGGTGGCTAGTCTAAGAGATGAACTTGCAAGTATAGGGACCATAATTGAAGACAAAGTTGTCACTTATGGCTATAGATGGGTTACTGGATTCATGGGAAACATTCTCACAAGGAGTAAGTGCTAGAGACAGACTCCCAGATTTCAACAGACTTAAAGGAGACTGCCTTCAAGAAGAATCTAGGCAACTTAAGAAAGGACTAAAATTGAAAACTGGAGATGAACTTCATGTTCTCAACACAAATTCCTACAAAGGAAAGAAGAAACACTTTAAGAAGAAGTAGGCCCATCAAGGCAATAACAAATTCAAGAGGGACATATCTAAAGTCAAATGCTTCAAATGTGAGAAACTTGGACATTATAAGTCAGACTGCCCTGAGAATATGAAACAAGTAAATTTCACAGAGGTAACTAAGACAAAAGAAGACTATGATCCTGAAAATTATGTACTGTATTCAGCACTATCAAATGATGTATCTAGCAAACTCAACTCTTGGGTAATTGATAGTGGATCATCCAGACACATTACGGGGTATAAAGAAGTATTGGATCCAATGACGGAGGAAACCGATGAAGAAGTTACCATAGGTGGCGGTTCTGCACATCCAGTCAAAGGAGTTGGAAGCTGCACCTTAAAACTAAAATTAGGCATCTCCTTACATCTCAAAAGAGTACTATGTGTACCTGGAATCAAGAGGAACCTAATTTCTGTCACAACACTTGAGGATGATGGATATAAGATAGCATTTATGGATGGAAAGATAATGTCCTGGCCTAAAAACTCTTCTATTAAGAAATCAAAATTGACTGGTCAAAGGAAAGGATACTTGTATGAACTATGTTCGGAACCTATTCAAGCCTTAGTTCATGAAGTTGCAGATATAAACGAAGTATGGCATAGAAGGTTAGGGCACCTAAACTTCAAAGCCTTATCAACTACGGAGAAGATGGTTACTGGTTTACGTAAGTTGAACAAAGATCATTCAAGCATATGCAAAGGATGTGCACTAGGTAAGAACACCAAAAGTCCATTTCAAAATAGCACTAGAAAAACTAACAATGTTTTAGAATTAGTCCACTCAGATTTATGTGGACCTATGTCTGTTCCTTCTCTCGGAGGATTTTTGTACTAATACTCTTTATGGATGACTTCTCTAGGAAGACATGGATTTACTTCTTGAAATGTAAAGAATCAGAAGAAATCCTTAAAAGATTTAAAGAATTCAAATCCTTAATTGAAAATCTATCAGGACACAAAATTAAAACTCTTAGGACTGATAATGGAGGGGAATATACTTCAGATTTGTTTAAGGATTTTTGTAAAGAAGCAGGGATTAAGAGGGAGTGTACTGTTCCTTACAATCCTCAGCAAAATGGGATAGCAGAAAGAAAGAATAGGACAATTGTGGAAGCTGCAAGAGCTATGCTATTTGACCAAAATTTAGGATTCTATCTTTGGGCAGAAGCCACATGTACTGCGGTCTATATTCAAAACATATGCCCTCACTCCCACCTCGGAGATAAAACTCCTGAGGAAGTCTTCTCTAATTCTAAACCAAATATCAGTCATCTTAGAATATTTGGGTGTCTTGTTTACATTCATATTCCTAAAGAGAAAAGAACTAAACTTGAACCTTCAGGCAGAAGAGGTATTTTTGTTGGATACAGTGAAACATCCAAAGCATATAGAGTTTACATACCTGGTCAGAAAAACATTGTACTTAGTAGGGATGTAATATTTGAAGAAGATTTAGCATTCAAAAGAGCCCTAAGTTCTGAAGATCCTTCACACATACCTAGTTCTGAAGAAAATCATGAACCTGAGTTTCAGAGGGAACATTGAAGAGATTGAAGGTGAAATTCAAAATCTTAATCTTGAGAAAGCTCAAAATCCTAAGAAAAGACCACTTTGGGCCTCTAAAACTATAGAAGAAGCACATGACTTCTTTGCACCAGAAGGAACCTTCAGAGAAAGCAAAAGACCCAAAAGATTCTCTAGCTATGCTGCAAACATGAGTGATTTATCTAAATCAGAACCAACCAATGTTTCAGATGCTATTAAACATATAGCTTGGAAGGATGCTATGACAGAAGAATACCAATCCATTATTAAGAATGATGTTTGGGAAATTGTTCCAAGGCCCGAGGGAAAATCTGTTGTTTCTTCTAAGTGGATATTTAATATCAAGCATGCTCCTGACGATAGCATTGAAAAATATAAGGCCAAATTCGTAGCCAGAGGATTCTCTCAGAAGGAGGGAATTGATTATGAAGAAACCTTTGCTACAGTTGCCAAATACACCTTTGTAAGAGCAGTCCTGTTGATGTGAGTTTTGTACCACTACATAACATATAGCAATTGAAATACTTGATACAGCGTACCAAACACTCAACCCTCTCTTGAAAAGTATATAAGAATACTCCAAGGTTCCTTACACCTGTGGATACTAACTCAGTTATATAAATGTGATTTGCTGGTAATCACTTCGGCGGGCTTACGTTGTTCACTTGAGAGATGTCAAATTCTCGCTATGATGAGATCTAGCTTTGCAATGTATACTCAATGACTTTCTCCAATTTACCACTTTCAACTTTACTTCTTAAACTTCTCACTACTAACTACTTCTTGCTCTACTACTACTCCTATAGAATGGAAAGATTGGTAAATGGACAGGGATCAAACCAAATGAAAGCTTACCAGTGGCTCTACTTCCATCGGTGCGATGAGTCTAAGGGTTACTCTTAGGATTTTCACACTAACACCTATCTTCCAACCTGTTGATGTGAGTTTTGTACCACTACATAACATATAGCAATTGAAATACTTGATACAGCGTACCAAACACTCAACCCTCTCTTGAAAAGTATATAAGAATACTCCAAGGTTCCTTACACCTGTGGATACTAACTCAGTTATATAAATGTGATTTGCTGGTAATCACTTCGGCGGGCTTACGTTGTTCACTTGAGGATGTCAAACTTTCGCTATGATGATGATGAGATAACTTTCTTCTTTTATATCATTTCCAACTTTGCTCATCAAACTAATTTATATCACTTCTAGCTTTGCTCTTCAAACTTTTGAACTTCAACTTCTCAACTTCAACTACTGAACTATTGATTGCTTTACTACTACTCCTATGGAATGGAAAGATTGGCAAATGGACGGGGATCAACCTAATGAAAGCTTGCCAGCAGCTCTACCTCCATAGATGCAATGATTCAAGGGGAATGAGACTAGATTACCACACAAGGCTCCTCAACAAGCCGCTAGGGTGCTAGTGGCCTAGTATATAGATCCCTATCAAACATTCACCAATATCACCATACAACTAGCCATCTACTTCTATTCTTACTTTAACAACTTTGAAATGAAATCCTACTTTAATTTGAGAGATGAGAAGAAACATGCAATACACCAAAATGATCATGTATATCCACCATGCAAACCACAACAATGAATAGAGAACAATTTTGATAGTATTTTGGCAACAATTCTCCAACATAACTCTCCTTTACAAATGAGAACAAATGGCCTTATATAGAGGCTCAAAATTACAACGAGTGGCCAAGATTAAGAGGCAAAATCAAGGGCCAAGATTAAACCTTACAAACCCTAATTAGGGTTACCATCTTTCAACCAATTACATGAGGGCACCAACTTTGTGGGCCAATGAGAAAATTACAATAATTTGTCAACCAATGAGAACATAGGACACTTGGCATGATTTGATTGCATGCACATGAAATTGCCACCTCATCAACCTTATCTTATAAATTTATTTAATCATTGAGATGAAGTGAGGCCTTGGATGCTTGAGCTTGTCCTTAGAAACTTTCTCATCACCACTTGAACTTGCTTGTACTTGATGCCTTGACCTTGAAAGATTAAGGTCTCCATGCACTTGGGGTAATCTTGCCTTGGCCATAGTGGCTTGCCTGGATGTGAACCTTCTTGCAATTTGAGAGCCTTGCTCTTGGCCACCACCTTGAAATTAAACTTGACCCCATCAACCTATCTTCTCGCTTTCCACCTTCATTATTCTTGCCTTCTCAATTGTAACCAAACTAGCTTGCACCAACAGCCAAGCCCTGCCTAGCTGCACCAAATCCACTGCCGGGGTATATTGAACTCCTCCTTATACAATTCCACCTTTACTGATTCTTCCTGCCATAGAGGATTGGCCTCTTTCAACCTATCCCTCAATTGTATCATGTCAATGGTACCGATGTTAGTGTCTCGGACTCGCTTTAGTTTCGAGAAGAAAGTGGTCTTGGGCATCATAACTTCCTCGTCAACTATTTTGGTATTAGTCCCTTTAGATTCTTGCTTGTACTAGCATCCGCTATGGAGTGATTCATAGCAAACAAGAAGAGGGGAAAAATCCAATCACAACGATCGAGTAATCAGCTTAAAGAACCAACTCTCTCTCTCAACGGAACTTATCTCCGACACCCAAACGAACAACACCAAAGAAAAGATAACAATTAAAGAGAATAAGTTAAACTGATCTTCTTTGCCATAGAGGACTGGCCTCTCTCAACCTATCTCTCAATTCTATCATGTCAATGGTACCGATGTTAGTGTCTCGGACTCGCTTCAATTTCGAGAAGAAGATGGTTTTGGGCATCATATCTTCCTTGTCTCCTATTTTGGCATTAATTCCCTTTGGGAAAGAATCCAATCAAGACAATCGAGAAATCCGCTTAATGAGCCAGCCTTCTCTCCCAAAATGAAACTTATCTCCGACACCCAAACAATCAACGTCAATGAAAAGATAGCAATCGAAGAGATAAATTAAGTTAAACCGATCCTCCTCTACACCAACAAATTCTCCTCCAAAGAAGAAGAAGACAACACCAAAAATGCACTCCTTGCAAAATTTTACTCTTTTGCTGCTCCAAGAGCTCCTCCTTGGCTGCCAAGAGACAAGCAAGAAATGAATGAGAAAATGAGGAGACAAGCCTTCCTTTTATACTAATTTTTTGCCTCTTCAAATAGGGCTGACCTGCATTGGAGGGAAAATAAAATCAATTAAATTGCCAAACATATAACCCAAATTAAATGCATTAAATCACATAGCCTTGGGTATTTAATTTTAATTTAAAATTGGGCCAGCCCATTGCAAAAACAAAAATCTGTGCAATAGCATGCTAATTTTCCTTTTAAAATGAAATTGGGCCACTCCAAAAAATAATCTATATGGGGCCCCTAAACATTGAAATTAACCAAGACATGGCCCCAAAAAAATTAAATTAATTTAAGAAAAGGGCAGATTTAAATTAAGAAAGCCACTTGCATTGAATTGTGCAAAATTATGGATTTAAATTAGCCAAATCCGAAATTATCAAAGGCCCAAAAATTGAAATTTTGAAAAAAGGTCATTTAGGCCTCTAATATAGCTTTAAACCTTCCCCATTGTGGACCCAATAACTTGCCTTGAATTTCACACCTCTTAGGCCTTAAAATACATTGAATTTAACACACAAAGGAGCCCAAATTAAATTTCTAAATTACAAACACTCAGCCCAAAAATATGATTTTAATTATTTTAAAATTGCCAAATAAATGCATTTAATCATGACAACAAAAATTAATTTTTATTATTTTGCAACCCAAAAAATCATTTAGCAATTTAATTTCCATTTGGCCATTAATTTTTTATATTTTGCAATTTATTATCTCTATTTGGCAATTAAACTCAAATTTGGCAATTTAATATCAAATTTTATTTAATTTCCACTTTTCTCCACCAACAATTTACAAGATTTTTCCAAAAAATATCCAATTTCACAATTAAATTTTGAAAATCTCAAGTTATTCAATTTCATCAATTTTTAAAATTTAATCAAGTCCAAAATTTGCAATTTTATCCCGCCAGATATTAAAATAAAATTTTCTCATCGAATTTCATTTGGCTTGGAGACAAAATCGACTATTTAAGAAAACCAAGGTTTTGCACAAGGAGAAAACAAGCAATACCCCCCCAGGCACTTTAAAAACATTCAAGGTGTAAAATTCTCATTCCAAAACCTCTAGATCACCCAAAATTCGCTAAGGCACCCAAACTCTCGGATCTAGGAAAAATTGCCAAGGCTTGCTCAAAAAATTGGGGGTCCCCAAATATTTTGGGGCGATGGTGTGAAAACCTCACAACACAACCCAACTTGAAGTACAAGCGGAAAGATAAAATGCAAGTAGAACTTGGGAGCAATTGACTAGATTACCACACAAGGCTCCTTGACAAGCCGCCAAGATGCTAGTGGCCTAGTATAAGATCCTCATCAAACATTCACCAACATCACCATTACAACTAATCATCTACTTCTATTCTTACTTTAACAACATGAAATGAAATCCTACTTTAATTTGAGAGATGAGAGGAACCTGCAAATACACCAAAATGATCATGTATATCCACCATGCAAGTCACAACAATGAATAGAGAACAATTTTGATAGTATTTTGGCAACAATTCTCCAACATAACTCCCTTTACAAATGAGAACAAATGGCCTTATATAGAGGCTCAAAATTACAATGAGTGGCCAAGATTAAGAGGCAAAATCAAGGGCCAAGATTAAACCTTACAAACCCTAATTAGGGTTACCATCTTTCAACCAATTACATGAGGGCACCAACTTTGTGGGCCAATGAGAAAATTACAATAATCTGTCAACCAATGAGAACATAGGACACTTGGCATGATTTGATTGCATGCACATGAAATTGCCACCTCATCAACCTTGTCTTATAAAGTTCATTAATCCTTGAGATGAGATGAAGCTTTGGATGCTTGAGCTTGTCCTTAGAAATTTTCTCACGACCACTTGAACTTGCTTGTACTTGATGTCTTGACCTTAAAAGATTAAGGTCTCCATGCACTTGGGGTAATCTTGCCTTGACCTTGGTGGCTTGCCTGGATGTGAACCTTGTGCAATTTAATAGCCTTGCTCTTAGCCACCGCCTTGAAATCAAACTTGACCTCCCTCAACCTTTCAATCACTTTCCTCCTTACTTCAATACTTTGCCATTTTTAACCTTCCTATTTGGATTTGATCTGCATGCATGCATCTTTGTTTCAATAACCTTGGGTTTTGGGGCACCTGCCCTCACCATATCTCCTTGATTGTTCCACAATCCACCCATCACTGAGTTCACCAACTGCTTTCGTCAATGCCTTCCTCCTTGGTTAACTCTTGACTGCCTTCAGCTGTTTGAACTGCCACAACCTTGCCCTTTTGGCATAAGTACTTGCCTCAGCCATAGTGGTGTGGTGCATCTCCCCAATTGGATTTGGTTCGACTGGCAAAGCATCACTAATAGTCTTGCACCCGAATTGAAGAAGTAGGACCCCATGTAGATTTGCTTCCGATTTTGCACTATCTAAGTTGCAACTCTAAATTCATGCTAGTAATCCTAATCCAATCAATCTTTCCTTTACCATTTCCAATGTCTTTAATAAAATAAAACACCCAAGGATCAAACTGTGTACCTTTTGCATAGCTTGGGATTTGACTGAGAAGCACGATGAAGGCGCTGCACTCTGATTTGCAATCTGACTTTGTGAGCCTTGATGACTTGGTGTAACCAATTCTGTCGTATCATGTCTGTTGCTGGGGTAGATTGAACTTTTCCTTGCACAAATCCATACTGATTGATCCTCTTTTCCACAGGTGACTGACTGTCTCTCAACCTCTCTCTTAATTGAATCATATCAAAGGTACCAATGTTGGTGTCTCCAACGTATTTCAATTTTGAGCGGAAGTTGGAATTGGGTATCATGACTTCCTTGTCTCCTATTTCAGCATTAATTCCTTTGGGTCGCTTGCTTGCATTAACATCAGCCATCCTAAACACTTATCACTCCCCGCCTTTTCTACAATGCTGGTGAAACTACACTTATCACTCCAATCTTCGCCTAGGGGTGGAATACTACACTTATCACTCCCCACCGATACCTTAAGATGGACTACACTTATCACTCCAATCTTCTCTCTAAAATGAAATGCAATGATGCAAACTACACTTATCACTCCCCGCCTTTGCCTTAAGATGGACTACACTTATCACTCCAATCTTCGCCTAGGGGTGGAATACTACACTTATCACTCCCCGCCGTTACCTTAAGATGGGCTACACTTATCACTCCAATCTTTTCCCTAAAATGAAATGCAATGATGAAATGTAAGCAAGAACTTGAGGGAAAAAAGCCAATCAAGACAATCGAGTAATCAACCTACTAACTAAACACCTAACTCTACTCTTGAAATTAGTTTTCAACACCTAAACTAGCACCAATGAAATGAAAGCAATTAAAGAGAGAGGAAAAGATAGGCCACTCACTGGTTTTCTTTGGCTATGCAATTAGCTGGGCTTGATCTTCAAAATCTTCTATCTCCACAAGAAAATCTCCCCTTCTCCAATTCACTCTCAAAATCTGATTGCTATGAATCTTCTATCAATAAATTCTTCTATTACAAATCTGATTTGCCTCAACTCAAGCTTCTTCTCTTCATCAAACTCTCCAATTTTCGAATTTGCTTTTCGGATTTGCTTTTTCGGACTGCTTTTTGCTTTGCTTTTTTGGACTGCTTTTTCGCTCTGCTTTTTCGGACTGCTTTTTCGCTCTGCTTTTTTGGACTGCTTTTTCGCTGCCAAGAGAAAAGGAGAGAAGTGAATGAGATGGTGAAATGAAGTGGGGGAGAGCTCCCCTTATATACCAAATTTTGCCTCCAAAAAAGCAAGGCCGACTTTGTAGGAGGGAAAAACAAAAAATTAAAATTGCCAAATTAAACATGAATTAAATGAAATAAATTGCCCAGCCCTAGGGGATTTTATTTTAATTTAAAATTGGGTCAACCTAGTGCAAAATTATCGGTTTAAATTAGCCAAATCCGAAATTATCATAAGCCCTAAAATTGAAATTTTGAAAAAAGGTCATTTAGGCCTCCAATATAGCTTTAAATCCTCCCCATTGTGGACCCAATAACTTGCCTTGAATTTCACACCTCCTAGGGCTTAAAATACGTTGAATTTAACACACAAAAGGGCTCAATTTAAATTTCTAAATTACAAACACTTAGCCCAAAAAATATAATTTTAATGCATTTAATCATGACAACCAAAATTAATTTTTTATTATTTTGCAACCCAAAATCATTTTGCAATTTAATTTCCATTTGGCAATTTTATCCTTTTTTATTTTTGCAATTTATTATCTCTAATTGGCAACTTTAAATTTATTCTTTAATTTCCATTTTTCTCCACCAAAAAAATTTACAAGATTTTTGCAAATATATCCAATTTCACAATTAAATTTTGAAAATCTCGAGTTCTTCAATTTTATCAATTTTCAAAATTCATCTAAGTCTGAAAATTTTGCAAATTTGCCCTGCCAGATATTTTTCTAACAATCGAAATAAAATATTCCTATTGAATTTTGTTTGGCCTAAAGACAAAATCAACTGTTTAGGAAAATCAATGTTTCACACAAGGTGAAAACAAGCTATACCCTCCCAAGCACTTCAAAAATATCCCAGGTGTAAAATTTTCATTTCAAAACCTCTGGATCGCCCAAAAAATTCGCTAAGGCACCCAAATACCCGGATCTAGAAAAATTGTCAAGGCTTGCTCAAAAAAAAATGGGGGTCCCCAAATTCTTTGGGGCGATGGTGTGAAAACCTCACAACATCTAGCATCAACCCAAAGAAATGTTCCTGAACATTTCAAGAATAAAAGTAACTTAGAACAAAGAAGCTCAGGACGACCTATCCGAAAATCCACTTAAGGACAAACACTCAACAAGGGAAAGAACTTTCAAGTTGAACCTAAGCACCCTAACCATAAGCTACTCACGTGTGTGCAAATGATTTATTCCCTGCTCAACAAGAACTTGATAATCTCTCGGATCCATTAGACTTAGCTATTATAATATCCTTACTCCAAAAGCATCTTGGATAGAGCCCCGCTGCCAGTCAAGCGTCCATAGCCCCGACGGAGTTATCGTTGTGGCACCACAATCACGGTTCTACCTTTAGTGATTATTTTTATAGCACCGGTAGAGATGATTGCACGCCCTCAGAGCCAATTTTCATCTTTTATTCTCATTTTGATACTGCTTTTCATTTTTTCACTTCTCATTTTTTCATTTTCTCTTTTTTTTTATGATAATTCTTTCTTTTTCAACCAATTTTTTGTTTGGCCTGCAAGCAATGAAGCCCGCGGAGGGTTTGGAAGACCACAGTGGCGCTGAAGCAGGTGTATGATTTTCACTAAGTCCATTTTCACTTCGAAACACCAAGAACTCGGAGCAATTAAGTGTGAGTAAAATGTTGTAACCATGTCAAAGGTAACTCAAGAACCACCATCGAGCCTTACCCGAATTTAGTACAAGTCCTACCATAGACCAACGACTAAGCACATCCTAAAAATCTCTGATCCTTGTCAAATGTATTCAAGAAATGAACAAGACGGACTCTAGGTTCTGACATCAAAAGTGTAAAAATCTACACACCTCGCCCACAAGTGATAACCCGGACCCCCTTTGCACCTGCAAAGCTCCAAAACCAAAACAGCTCTCAAACTGAGGAAACTAAAAGATCCCAAGTCAACTGACTTGATGCAAACTAACCTCCGAGTTCCCTCAAACACCTAAGCTAAACAACTAAAGGAAATCTATTCTAACCGACTGAAAGGGAAACTACTCTAACCCTTGGGCCAAGTGGTCCAAGACAAACTCTACTTTAACTATGTACAAGACTCTAAAGGGACAACACTAACCAATCTAATATATACACTGGATCTAACATGGTTTCTCAGGACGTTCAAAAGTAACAAGGTTTGGGTGATAGTTCTCAATCTCGCAAACTCATCCTTGTACTCTGAAAAAGATTTTGTCACCTCAAACTCAAACTCAAGAAAATTATCATGAAAAATCAACAATTGAGGCAACTCATAGGGTCCATGATCAATCCATAAGCAAGTTGTTTTTCCAAAATTTCCATAATCAAAATAAAGACTTTCGTACCTTTCATCCTTAAGAGCAGGGAAAGAAACAACCTGGTATGATTTATGTGGTAACTCTTGTTCAAACCTCAATTGATCATCCACAGCTTCAGGAGGTCGCAACTGGTGATGAATCTTCCCTCGGACATCCACATCGAACTCATTGGTAGTCAAGGCAGGATCAATCGTGAAATCAAGACCTTGGAAAATTGCCTTTGGGGGCTTGTCTTTGTGAAACATGAACCATGCATCCTTGTGAATCTCCTCAAGTGTATCCTCAAAAATCAAGAATTCCTTGATATTCTCCCCATCAAACACCTCTCCAAGTTGCTCGAACACAGTATCCAACTATAGCATCAACCCAAACTGTTCTTTGTTTTCCTTCTCCATGAGAGCAGCTTGATCACCACTTAACAATCCTTGCATATCCTCACCACTAGGAGCTTCGTCATCTAGCATGTAATTTCCATTTGAACTCTCTTTAGAAACATCTTGCAATTCTTTATATAGATTCTCACCAAACATAGCACCTTCAAGATTGATAGGAGAACCATCATACATCTTTGTTAGCTGCCCATCAACTTCCATTTCAAGTGGTAAAATTTCTGGAGGTCGAAGTTGATGGTGAATCATGCCACTTGCAACAACTTCATCACCTTGAAAGGTTATGGGCAATGACTCCTTTTGTATTTCTTTCGCAAAATCCTTAAGCATCCCCCCAAATAATATGGTGGTAATGATGTCCTGGAATGCTTTATCAAACTTTTCCTCATATCTTGATTCACTTGTAGTAACTTGCAATTCCTTGTTCAACTTGTCCACTTGATTGCTTCTTTCATGAAGGGTGCTAGAGACTTCTTCCAGCTCATCTTCAAGAATTCGACTTTGTAACATGAGGGAAAGTTCACCAAGGATCACCTCTTCAAACTTGTTATGATCTTCTAGCTCCTCAAAGTCTGAATCTCTGTCTGACATGCTTCCTCTTCTTTGGATGAATTCAATTGCTTCCTTAATTTCTTTGTCAACTTCTTCCCCTTGAGGAGTAAAGTGTGAAGGCTCCTCCACTTGGTTATCTTGAACGTTAGAATCAACCATATCATCCTGATGTATCTCACCCTCTTCATTCTTTGGTGTCCAACTTAAAAGCTGAAAGAAATCCTTACCACCTCCCACTGATATTTCCTCATACCAACCCAATTGAAACTTGACCAAGTCAATAGTGTCTTGACAAGATGGGCAAGTAGATTTTGAATGTGAGAGACTATGTACACTGCACCAAGAACTTCTTCCATATATGTTTTTTGGTTCCCTATTGATATCTTCTTTGAAATCAAGAAAATCCTCCTCTGAATTGACAAGGACCACAGGCTCATGTATTTGTGAAAAAGAAAATTTTCCTCTTAATGCCAAGTCCACTCTCAAGAGAAACACCAAACAATTCATTTCCTCATGATCTGTAGTACCATATATCCTACACTTCCCTGATGCTGCAAGTTGAGACAAATCCCATGGAGGTAACCTCTTGTTCAAATCAAACCAAATGGGAAGAACATCCACCTGTTTGTCCATTGAGAAACCTTTCTTTTTTGATTTTTTTGATTTTTTTGAGATCTCACATCTCAAATATAACATGAAAGCTCATTGTTGTTGATAATCCATGAATGAACACCTGTTCGGCCCTCCTTCTAGCGCCAAATAATGTTGATGTGAGTTTTGTACCACTACATAACATATAGCAATTGAAATACTTGATACAGCGTACCAAACACTCAACCCTCTCTTGAAAAGTATATAAGAATACTCCAAGGTTCCTTACACCTGTGGATACTAACTCAGTTATATAAATGTGATTTGCTGGTAATCACTTCGGCGGGCTTACGTTGTTCACTTGAGAGATGTCAAATTCTCGCTATGATGAGATCTAGCTTTGCAATGTATACTCAATGACTTTCTCCAATTTACCACTTTCAACTTTACTTCTTAAACGTCTCACTACTAACTACTTCTTGCTCTACTACTACTCCTATAGAATGGAAAGATTGGTAAATGGACAGGGATCAAACCAAATGAAAGCTTATCAGCGGCTCTACTTCCATCGGTGTGATGAGTCTAAGGGTTACTCTTAGGATTTTCATACTAACACCTATCTTCCAACCCAACTTGAAGTACAAGCGGAAAGATAAAATGCAAGTAGAACTTGGGAGCAATTGACTAGATTACCACACAAGGCTCCTTGACAAGCCGCCAAGATGCTAGTGGCCTAGTATAAGATCCTCATCAAACATTCACCAACATCACCATTACAACTAATCATCTACTTCTATTATTACTTTAACAACATAAAATGAAATCCTACTTTAATTTGAGAGATGAGAGGAACCATGCAAATACACCAAAATGATCATGTATATCCACCATGCAAGTCACAACAATGAATAGAGAACAATTTTGATAGTATTTTGGCAACAATTCTCCAACATAACTCCCTTTACAAATGAGAACAAATGGCCTTATATAGAGGCTCAAAATTACAATGAGTGGCCAAGATTAAGAGGCAAAATCAAGGGCCAAGATTAAACCTTACAAACCCTAATTAGGGTTACCATCTTTCAACCAATTACATGAGGGCACCAACTTTGTGGGCCAATGAGAAAATTACAATAATCTGTCAACCAATGAGAACATAGGACACTTGGCATGATTTGATTGCATGCACATGAAATTGCCACCTCATCAACCTTGTCTTATAAAGTTCATTAATCCTTGAGATGAGATGAAGCCTTGGATGCTTGAGCTTGTCCTTAGAAATTTTCTCACGACCACTTGAACTTGCTTGTACTTGATGTCTTGACCTTAAAAGATTAAGGTCTCCATGCACTTGGGGTAATCTTGCCTTGACCTTGGTGGCTTGCCTGGATGTGAACCTTGTGCAATTTAATAGCCTTGCTCTTAGCCACCGCCTTGAAATCAAACTTGACCTCCCTCAACCTTTCAATCACTTTCCTCCTTACTTCAATACTTTGCCATTTTTAACCTTCCTATTTGGATTTGATCTGCATGCAGGCATCTTTGTTTCAATAACCTTGGGTTTTGGGGCACCTGCCCTCACCATATCTCCTTGATTGTTCCACAATCCACCCATCACTGAGTTCACCAATTGCTTTCGTCAATGCCTTCCTCCTTGGTTAACTCTTGACTGCCTTCAACTGTTTGAACTGCCACAACCTTGCCCTTTTGGCATAAGTACTTGCCTCAGCCATAGTGGTGCGGTGCATCTCCCCAATTGGATTTGGTTCGACTGGCAAAGCATCACTAATAGTCTTGCACCCGAATTGAAGAAGTAGGACCCCATGTAGATTTGCTTCCGATTTTGCACTATCTAAGTTGCAACTCTAAATTCATGCTAGTAATCCTAATCCAATCAATCTTTCCTTTACCATTTCCAATGTCTTTAATAAAATAAAACACCCAAGGATCAAACTGTGTACCTTTTGCATAGCTTGGGATTTGACTGAGAAGCACGATGAAGGCGCTGCACTCTGATTTGCAATCTGACTTTGTGAGCCTTGATGACTTGGTGTAACCAATTCTGTCGTATCATGTCTGTTGCTGGGGTAGATTGAACTTTTCCTTGCACAAATCCATACTGATTGATCCTCTTTTCCACAGGTGACTGACTGTCTCTCAACCTCTCTCTTAATTGAATCATATCAAAGGTACCAATGTTGGTGTCTCCAACGTATTTCAATTTTGAGCGGAAGTTAGAATTGGGTATCATGACTTCCTTGTCTCCTATTTCAGCATTAATTCCTTTGGGTCGCTTGCTTGCATTAACATCAACCATCCTAAACACTTATCACTCCCCGCCTTTTCTACAATGCTGGTGAAACTACACTTATCACTCCAATCTTCGCCTAGGGGTGGAATACTACACTTATCACTCCCTGCCGATACCTTAAGATGGACTACACTTATCACTCCAATCTTCTCCCTAAAATGAAATGCAATGATGCAAACTACACTTATCACTCCCCGCCTTTGCCTTAAGATGGACTACACTTATCACTCCAATCTTCGCCTAGGGGTGGAATACTACACTTATCACTCCCCGCCGTTACCTTAAGATGGGCTACACTTATCACTCCAATCTTCTCCCTAAAATGAAATGCAATGATGAAATGTAAGCAAGAACTTGAAGGAAAAAAGCCAATCAAGACAATCGAGTAATCAACCTACTAACCAAACACCTAACTCTACTCTTGAAATTAGTTTTCAACACCTAAACTAGCACCAATGAAATGAAAGCAATTAAAGAGAGAGGAAAAGATAGGCCACTCACCGGTTTTCTTTGGCTATGCAATTAGCTGGGCTTGATCTTCAAAATCTTCTATCTCCACAAGAAAATCTCCCCTTCTCCAATTCACTCTCAAAATCTGATTGCTATGAATCTTCTATCAATAAATTCTTCTATTACAAATCTGATTTGCCTCAACTCAAGCTTCTTCTCTTCATCAAACTCTCCAATTTTCGAATTTGCTTTTCGGATCTGCTTTTTCGGACTGCTTTTTGCTCTGCTTTTTTGGACTGCTTTTTCGCTCTGCTTTTTCGGACTGCTTTTTCGCTCTGCTTTTTTGGACTGCTTTTTCGCTGCCAAGAGAAAAGGAGAGAAGTGAATGAGATGGTGAAATGAAGTGGGGGAGAGCTCCCCTTATATACCAAATTTTGCCTCCAAAAAAGCAAGGCCGACTTTGTAGGAGGGAAAAACAAAAAATTAAAATTGCCAAATTAAACATGAATTAAATGAAATAAATTGCCCAGCCCTAGGGGATTTTATTTTAATTTAAAATTGGGTCAACCTAGTGCAAAATTATCGGTTTAAATTAGCCAAATCCGAAATTATCATAGGCCCTAAAATTGAAATTTTGAAAAAAGGTCATTTAGGCCTCCAATATAGCTTTAAACCCTCCCCATTGTGGACCCAATAACTTGCCTTGAATTTCACACCTCCTAGGCTTTAAAATACGTTGAATTTAACACACAAAGGGGCCCAATTTAAATTTCTAAATTACAAACACTTAGCCCAAAAAATATGATTTTAATGCATTTAATCATGACAACCAAAATTAATTTTTTATTATTTTGCAACCCAAAATCATTTTGCAATTTAATTTCCATTTGGCAATTTTATCCTTTTTTATTTTTGCAATTTATTATCTCTAATTGGCAACTTTAAATTTATTCTTTAATTTCCATTTTTCTCCACCAAAAAAATTTACAAGATTTTTCCAAAAATATCCAATTTCACAATTAAATTTTGAAAATCTCGAGTTCTTCAATTTTATCAATTTTCAAAATTCATCTAAGTCTGAAAATTTTGCAAATTTGCCCTACCAGATATTTTTCTAACAATCGAAATAAAATATTCCTATTGAATTTTGTTTGGCCTAAAGACAAAATCAACTGTTTAGGAAAATCAATGTTTCACACAAGGTGAAAACAAGCTATACCCTCCCAAGCACTTCAAAAATATCCCAGGTGTAAAATTTTCATTTCAAAACCTCTGGATCGCCCAAAAAATTCGCTAAGGCACCCAAATACCCGGATCTAGAAAAATTGTCAAGGCTTGCTCAAAAAAAAATGGGGGTCCCCAAATTCTTTGGGGCGATGGTGTGAAAACCTCACAACAAGTCCTAGCTATTGCAACATCGAAGGGATGGAAAGTACATTAGATGGATGTGAAAACAACATTTTTGAATGGAAAGATTACTGAAGAGGTATATTTGGAACAACCTGAAGGATTTGAAACTCATAACCCTAAAGTCTTTGTTTGCAGGCTCAAGAAAGCTCTCTATGGGCTTAAATAGGCTCCAAGGGCATGGTATGAAAGAATCGATAAGTATCTCACCAGTTTAGGATTCTCCAAGAATGAAGCTGATCCAAATCTCTATTATAAATAGGATAAAGATGATATGATAATTTTGATACTATATGTTGATGATTTACTAATAACAGGTGGTGATCATCTTATAGATCAATGCAAGAAAGATCTAATCAGAGAATTTGATATGAAAGATTTAGGACTCCTTCATTACTTCCTAGGATTGGAAGTATTGCAAAACTTTGACAGCATCATACTTAATCAAGGAAAGTATACATTAGATATCTTAAAGAGATTTGGAATGTGGAACTGCAAACCTATGTCTTCTCCAATGGAGACTAACCTACACAAACTTAAGGAAGCAGCAGCAGAATCACCCTCCATAGATTCTACTCTTTATAACCAGATGATTGGGTCTCTCATGTACTTGGTAAATACAAGACCTGATATTTGCTATGCAATTAATGCCTTAAGTCAATTTATGTGTGAACCAAAGGAGATTCACCTGGTTGCGGTCAAACACATTATGAGATACTTACAAGGCATTCTTAACCTTGGGCTCAAGTATGAGAAAGTTGACTTGGACTTACATGGATTCACAGACTTAGATTGGGTTGGAAGTGTTACTGACAGGAAAAGCACTTCAGAATGCTGTTTCAGTTTAGGCTTAGCAATGATATCATGGATATGCAGAAAGCATGCATCAGTAGCACAAAGTTCCACAGAAGCTGAATGCATTGCAGCTGCAATGGCTTTTTGGGAAGCAGTTTGGCTTAGAAAGTTACTTGTGGGATTATTTGGTCAACCCATGAATCCCACTATCATTCATTGTGATAATCAGAGTTGCATCAAGCTTTCTGTGAATCTAGTTTTTCATGATAGATCCAAGCATATTAAAATTCGTTACCATTATGTAAGAGATATGGTAGACAGGAATACTGTCAAGTTAAGATACATTTGTACTGCAGATCAGACAGCAGATATTCTTACCAAACCTCTGTCTCTCGTGAAGATAGATCACTTCAGAAAAAGACTTGGTATGGTTGAATTATAACTCATTTGTATTCTTTGATTATTAATAAAATAATTGTGTTAAATTATTATTGTCAGGCTATTGACTGTTATGGGCTTCACCATTTGTGTTTATTATCTAAAGAGGTGACGATCTCTGTGATAATGAATAGACATTATATGAGATGACGATCTCTGAGATAATGTTCTAAAACAGTAGGGAACTACTGGCAGATTTGGATGAATTAAAGATCATATTGTGATATAGACATTTCTATGCCTATGAGTCACATTTGGATAAAGGAAGAATTTAATCATTCTCCAGATTTTATCCTGTGTACTGGTAGATCTTAATTCAAGATCATATTGTGATATAGGCTTGTCAGTGCCTATGAGTCACAATTTGGATAAAGGAAGAATTTAATCATTCTTCGGATTTTATCTTGTGTATTGCATCACATGTAATACTGTTATCACAAGTATTAGTGATAATTCATGTTAGAGGTTTAGTAATATGACAAGTATCATGTGTACCATGATACTACATGCTTGGAAGAATCAGATAGATATAGAGTACAAATCTATGCTTAGTCATTGTAACGATGTTGCTAGATATGTTTCTCTCATTTATATTATCAAGTTAAGAGGGAGTGTTAAATCTTGATAACTTGATCATATTAATGTTCTGATTCTTCAGATTAGACAGATCTAAAATGCATGTAATTTCCTTTATATATGTCCTTATGATAAATACATCTCCCTAGAACAGATCGACGATTTGCTAGGCATATTTATATGCCTTGTATTTGACTATTGTAGTTAATTAATAATTAACTATTAGTTAATGGACAAAGGCACCGATTTGTAGAGGAATAGGTTGTTTCATGGAGGGCCGACCTAGAAGGGGTGTGTCTTATGAAAAGACAAGACCCTTGGTTAATATATAAATAGGAGCAAGATTGTGGATAGAGGACACACAATACAATCTTAAGTCTGCTCTTCTAGCAATCTGCTCCTTGGCGATTTAGTGTAGAAATAAAATATAATTTCCAGAATTTATTGTAGACTTCCAGAACAATAACATTCAGCCCAGAATCATAGTAGATCGATTTGCAGCAAGGTATTAATACTCCATTAGTATTATATCTTCAGAATTTGCAGAAAACTTACAAGTGTGACCCCTTTTTATGTTTTGACTCCCACTACCATGGGTTCCCCTAGGTGCCTAGGTGCTGAACCCAGAGCAAACCTGCACTGGAACCCAGGGCTAAACAGCAGAACCTGCTAACTTAGAGTGGAAGTTAATTACAAAAGAAAATGCAATGCTGAAGAATAAGGAATTCACATGCAAGCATCCAAAATTTCCAAGGTTGCACAAAAATTGAGTCATAAAAATGTAAATGGACTTGATTAAAAAAAACCTCCATTTCAATTAATGATTTTAGTTTAGTGTTAAGAGGCTGTTTTGATTAAGAGCTATGTTTTTTTAGTGTAGATATCTTGTGTTCCATCCTCAGTACGAGCCTCTTTTGTACTGAAATTTCAGCTCAAAGTTACGTACTTTTGTAGATTTAAGCATTTTCTGGAAGTCATCTATCCTAGTTTTAATCTAAGTTGAGTTTACTTAAATAGAGATCTTTCCAGCTTTAGAGAAAAGCTCTTTTAATGGTGAAGTCATGTTGTGCATGTGGGCTCAATGTAGGAATAGGTGTATCATATATCCTATTTTGTCTATTGGCCCATGGTTTATGTATTCATTCAATGAGGTTAATATTATGCTATGTAGGTTCAAGATGGCACGAGGTATATTGTATATCCCATCCTATTGGTAATGCCCATGGTCTCTGTATTTGTTTAATAATGTTTAAATATTTCAGATTAATGGAGGATGTGCCAGTGTGATTAGGTTTACTTCCTAGTTGAGTATAAGTTAAGAGAAAACCATAATCAATGAATGCTTTACCGTTATATATCAATCTAATACACATCGTGATGTTTGTGAACCCATGTGCCTTTAGCCAGATTTGAAGTCTAAATTCAGATCAGAGCTGCAGGATTCCTCCATTTTTACATTTTAGCAGTTTTCATTTTTTTGTGGATTCTTTTTTTTTCCACGCTCTGAGTACACTGTAACAAGAGACCATTCCTTTGCTTGCATTCACCCGTCAACACAGTCTTGCAACTTAAGGATTTTTACATTTTATGGTTTTGATTCTCTATGTTTATGCTAGATTTTAGTGAACACAATAAACAATTTTGCTTTTAGATATTCATGCACTAGCATATTGAGAATGGGATTCTGAGAGGTTAACTGTAATGGACTGCATCAAACATCAAGAAATGCATACTTCTAGCATTAGTAGATTTCCACAATCCATGAATTCAAAATCGTTAATGCTTCTGGATTAGATTGTGTAGCTTTTTTACATCAATGTTTAGATCACACTCCGTGATCCATCATCTACTTCTATTATAACACTTTTGGATCATTAGCATCTTTTATTTTCATCAAAATGCATCATGTGGGTTTTACTGCAAAACTGTCTCAGTTTTTATTGACATCAATTTTTATCCATATGCAAACATTTTTTAATAATGAATTTAATTTCTCAGTTGTCCACAAACCTTTGATTTGCAGAACATACTTGGCAAAGAAACAAGCCAAGACATTATAGACGAGTACATGCTAAGGAGATCCTCTAGAAGGAACCTCAATTTAGACATGGTTCCAAAGGAGGATATTCAAGTCTATATGAAGCCACCTGCAGAGGGAGTCTGGTCCGGTGGAAATAAAAAAATAACAAAGAGTTTAAATGAAAGAAATAATGTAGCTGTTCAGAAGGAAATGAAAGCCCCAACAGAAAATTCAGAAGCAAAGGATTCTGCAAAGGGCAAAGTGAATGCTGTCAAGAAAAAGAAAGGGTCTAGAGCTATTTCTATTGCAGAAGCTGCAAGAGGCTCTGTTGTTCTCCAACCTGGTAAACCCTGTGATTGCCAAGCTCGTAGGCACAAACTTGTCACAAATTGTCTTTCTTGTGGTAAGATTATTTGTGAACAGGCTGGAGAAGGTCCTTGCAGCTTTTGTGGTGCTCTTGTGTTGCGTGAGGGATCTAATTATGCAGGGCTTGATAATGTTGCATTCCAGTTATCCGAAGCAGAATCCAAGGCAGAGGCTTTTAAAAATAGGCTTGTGGAGTATGATCGTAATGCAGCTGAGCGGACATTTGTGATTGATGACCAAAGTGATTATTATGAATATGAAGGGAACACTTGGATATCAGAAGAGGTATGCCTCACTATTGGAGATTTAAAGAGCATAGGCAGGTTGATATAATGATTGGTTTTTAATTACATCTAAAGTTTTAATTGCTATGGCAGGAAAAGAAGCTCTTAGAGAAGAAGCAGGAGGAAATTGAAGAAGCCAAACAAGCTCATCGAAACAAAGTGGTTGTCACCTTTGATCTAGTTGGTCGTAAGGTCATTTAATTCCCTTGCTTTTTTTGGAACTTCAATCATTTCTTGTGATTTTTTAAAAGTTGAGAACTAGTGTTATTTAATTTCAAGTCAATAATGAGAGGACTTACAGCACAGCAAGAGGACTTTACTCCTGGAATTTATTGGTTATATAATAGCATAACGCAAAAATTTAAAGCTTGTGTAAAAGAGTTTAATTTGTTTAAAATAGATTAATTATCTTAATTTACTGGTAAGCATATTCTGAGATGCTATGTGATGGAAGATTTGAGATTTCATATAATTTGTAGCAGGGAATTTTAACTCACATAAAAAGATTATCTCAATTTACTGGTAAGCATATTCTCATATGCTATGTGATGGAAGACTTCATATGTACATTATACGAACAGCTAGTATCCAAACAGTTTGATTATTCATATTTTTCAGGTTGTAATGACTGATCAAGTAGCAGCAGAGCTTGAGACACAGAACAGCATACTGCGGCCCACTTTTGTGACTGAAGATAGAGCTTCCAATCGTATAAAAGAAAATCCGTATATAAGAGAACAACCAGTATTTATAGATGACTCTGAATTGGTGAACTCTCACAGATCAAAATCTGATAACAGAGACAAGAAGAGACTCACATCTCACACTGCTCTTTCATACGAGATAAGTGGGAGAGTGCAGCATGATGATCCATTGATGGGAACACTTTCCCAAGGTGGAATTAAATTAACTGAAACATCTGTCAATGCTCCTTGGCAAGGACCAAAAGTCAGGATGCAATATATTGAGGAAGTTGAAAACAATGAATGTTAGGTTGGTGTTTGACAAAGTCTACTAAAGCAAGTCAAATTCAACAAGAATTTTTTCTTGTAGAATTTTCTTGCAAACAGCATCTGTCACCTACATTCTTTATTCTTAAGGTAAATAAATGTTTCTGTCAGTCATGTAAGTTTTTGAATGAATGTAAAGTCATATTCAAATTCAAGGTTGATTTTATATCAATCACAGGTATGAGCCTTTTTGTCGTCTATCCTAAAACGTGATTGCTGCTAGCTATTGTACCTTCCTTCATAGAATGATGTGTCCAGACATGCTGATTGTGCTTAAGGCAAGGAACGTTGAAGATAGATGATATATAAAATGGCTTATCAAGAACTCTTATCAAAATAAAATATTAAAACTTGTTAAATTCTTATGACTTCGTATAGAAAACTAATGGACAAAAATTTATGATAAATTATTACTGCCAAAGGCAAATATTATAATAATTTATGGTGTAATCTAGTTTTAGGGTACAGAATAATTGGGGCGTTGCCCAAGACCAAGAAAAACTGTGATTAAAGGTTAAGAAATAAAGCGCCAATGAAAAAGATTGAACTATATAAAAAATACATGTGTAAACTGACACCTAATATTACCATGGAAACAAGCAGATGCGTGGAGCATAGCTGACATTTCAGAATCCTAGGACAGTAACTTTACTAATTTCGGAGGACTACTCATACAAAGTTAGTGTTTAAGCTTATTGGATGTGAACTCCAGCTGTATCGTATCGATCCAATTTGCCATTGATATTGCAGAGCTTATAACCATAATTGTAATATGAGAGATTGATTTACATGTTTTTTTAATATAACAAAAATATTGAGAGTTATTTTTGCCGTTTGTTGTTTGAAATGTAATTAATTTGTGTAGGCTATGATTTGATTGAATAGTGTGGCTTGATAGTGTTATCCAAAAATAAGTGTTTGTGAAGGTTAAGAATTAGATTTATATTATTGTTTTGGTTTAGGATATTATAGTAATATCAAATTTAGTGATCTTGTCAGCATGTGTTTTCAGAATTCAAGTTTGTATGCTTTAGTGTTATGTATTACAGTGATAAAACATCCAGGTATCACTTGAGGATGATAGGGGAACAAAACTTTAATATGAGCTTCCTATTCTATGAATGACATTACTGCCTGTAAATAAAACTAAAATTGTTTATAATTTTTTCTTAATCTTTTTATATAGTATTATGAACATGTATGTGTATACAAAATCTCAGAAAAATATTTTATTTGTATATTTTATAACTATTAAATAATGCCAAATCCTTGTTCTCTCACTAATAAATGTCAATTTGAAAAGAAAATTAAATGCATTGAATATCATTGCCCAGTTTAATAATAATTTTCATGGAAGTAATAATCATATTTAATTCAATGAATGGAAGCTTCAGCCCCACCATTGATAACACAATTTTTATTTCTTTAGCCTGGGCTTGGCTTTATTAATCACATCGTTGAGTTTACCCTTCTCAATCAAAATCTTAAGAGAATTTCACAAAAAAGGGTGCATAGTTATGCTTCCTAATTTCATTCTCCCTCCTCCACCTCCTGATCATGTCATCCTCCATTGATATCTTCTGCTTGACAATTTCAATCTCAGAATCTGTCTCCTCAAAATTCTCGGGAGGTTTCCTATATCCGTCTTCCCTGTCATTTCCTTCACAACCTGATCTTTCCTACTCTGGAGATTCTCCAGACGGGCAGCATACACTTCTTTCCAATCTTTTATAACACCCAAGATGCTGAACTCTATTTCTCTTTCCATATATTTATCCACTCTATTTTTGAAGTATTGGCCGAACAACATTCAACCAATCCAAACCATCTGAAGTTCCATGAAACTGGCCAAGACAGATGGGCCCTTCCTCAACCCATCTAATTCATATATAATGTTATTAACTGGCACATAGCTAATGAAAGTATACACACCATCTGCAGACGTAGAAACAACAGCCTCTTCTTTGGCAAAACTGTCGTGGGCGTCCCGAAGTGCATCGTTATTGCTAATACAAAGAGATTTGAGCAGTGGTGTACTGAAATCTCTACTGTAGTGCTTCAAATTTGAGAGCTGTGGACCAATTTCCACAGATGGGCGGTTCATGAGAATGGAAATAATGGCATGAGTTGGACACCCATTGTTGAGCTGTTGCTGTGCAAAGAAGAGATTCGGGCTACATTGTTGAGATCCAATTCGGGTCTGTCATCATTCTCTGTTAATCTGAACTTGGGCTGGAAGATTAGGCCATAAATGGGTAGAAGACCTCACTTCCATTTCTCGAATGACTTGTGTCAGAATGCCTGGTTCACATTGGACTGAGCGCCAAGACATTTTCTACCGTTGGCAAATGCAAATGACTGAGTTTTAGGTTTAGGACAAGAAAATTACCAGATTTAGAACAATAGAGTTATCTGCATACCAATTATCTTGTTCTAAATTACAGATCAGATTTCACTTATAAATAGAACACTTTTTGAAAATTACAATATGAAAGTTCTGTTGAGGTAGTCAATTTATTTGAAATGCTGACAGAGTAACTAAAATTATCTTGGAGAGAAACATTTTATAAATTTTTATAAAGTTTTAGAAATTAGACATTGAATACTAAATAGGTATTTTGACAAATTGATCTTAGAGATGTAAAAATGTAAAAGTGACAATTAGAAATAAAATAAAATGAGATATGATGAACAATACAGAGTTTCAGAGGAGAATTTTGTAGAGATATTTTTTATTTTATATTTGCAACATTTTTTTTTTGATTGATAAGGGGTCGAAGCCGAAGGATTGTATTAATTTAAAGAAACAATACATAGTTTTTATAATAAAAGCATAAAAAATCTGCAGCTTTAAACACGAACAAGTCCAAAAAACTGAGCAACACTACTCAAAACTATCAAGTAAAACCAGACACAAGACTAAACGAGTCTGCAAAAAATAAATCTGAAATAACAGAAAAAGAAACTAACTTTTGGAAGCTTGGCATCAGATACTTATTCAAAGTAGAAGTGGAGTCATTATCTGAACTGCTTCTCGAGCCAGAAGAGTCTTCCACGACATGCTCATCAGATTGTGTCCCAGTGGAATTCTCTTGTTCCACATTTTCTTCATTTGTGTCACCTTGAGCTTCTTCACCGACCCCATCCTCACCATCATCATCTCCTACTTCATCATCAACCAAGTCCTCGACCTCATCTTCCTCATCCTCAGCCTCTTCAGTTTCTTCTTCCTCAGCATTCGATGAGTCCTTGCTCTCGAGCCCATCCAATTTTTGATCATATTTGTACTAGAAAACCCAGTCCATGTCCTCATCCAAGCCATCTCCATAGGGCTCTTCCAATCCTTCATCGATGCCTAGAAATCTGGTAAGGAATTTAATTCCTTTCTTCATCATAGATAACCTAATAGGTTGAGTTTCCCATTCTCAACCCCATAGAATGAAGAACCTTCTAGGAGGACCACCATAGAAGTTGCGCCTAATGCTGGAGCCAAAGACATGGAAAGGTGAGTCAACAGACATAACAATTGCCAGGTCCCAAGGAAAGTAAGTAGTTAAATCTGAGTCAACATCCACAATGGCTCTATGGAGTCCTAGGAGATAATTATCCACGAAGAGGTGACTACAGAGCTCCTCTGCTAAATTCTTATGAACCCCTGCCACTAGAATACTAGCAAAAAATCCAGCACAGATATTTGTATTCACTCTATACTTGTGATTTGTGAACAAGAAATTGGTACCCAAGACATTCCTAACCGCATGAAAAACCAGACGGTGATGGAATTTGCAAATCTCCTGCAATTTGGAAGTGTTAATAGGATAATCAAAAGCAATTTGTTCCACATTTGCACACAACTTGATCGGAGAATCCATCTTAGCAGCAGTTGTGAAGAAATCACAGCATAAGGAAAATAATTTTAACTCCAAACAAAAGGAAAAGGAAGCTCAATATCCCATGAATGCTCTGAACACTCGTCAATGAAAAGGCTACTAACAATCTTGTACAATCATCTAGTTGAACAACAACCCGTCGTCACTACTAAATCTTGTCTCATCACCAAACTAACCAGAAAAGAGACGGATATAGGACATCCAAGATTAGAGCTAACTAAAATAGAAACCTGCCAAATAAAGTTGAGGGGATAGGATCGAGAGTTTGAAATGGAGAGATCTCCCAAAAAGAGGCAGATTCTAAAAGATTTGACAAAACAAGCTAATCATTTATGAAAGAAGACATCCATCCCATCACCGTCACTTGCAATATAGTAAAATACAATACTGCTCCAACCCAACGAAGAAGCTTTAAAGAGCTCTCTCGTAAACCTCCCAAAAAGATGAAAAATCTGACCAAATCTAAAACATAACCAAATCTAGCAAATCCTCCCAAAGTACTACTGTCAGAATGAAAAAGGCTACTATTAGATCACAATTTGAAAAAAAGAGAAAGGATTTAATTAAAAGCAAGCAATTATCGAAGAAGACACTTAGCTGTGTTGAAGAAGACATCTGCCCAAAACTGACCAAATGACTTTATTTGACCTTAACCATCTGCATCCATTATTGCTGATAGAGAAGTATTTGAAGTACTACTAAAAATTTGAAAATTTATGTAATGGGGAATTGGGCCACTTCCTCCTCTCAGATTATCTTCAAATATTCTCCATGAGCAACTTTATTGGCCAACTCATCTACCAAGAGATTACCTTCACGGAATATGTGATTGACCGTTGTGGATTCAAATTTCTTTATCAAATTTAAAATAACATCCAAAGTAGCTTGGAGATGCCAATTGTGTGTAGAGCCTGTTCTTACAATATTTAGAGTGATCAATGAATCCCTTTCAATCTCCAGTTTGTCCAAGCCCAATTCATGTGCAATAGATAGACCAAAAAGTAGAGCTTTGAATTCTACCATATTGTTAGTGCCTATCTCTAAAGGTCTTGCTAGTTTTTCTATTACCTTACCATCAAAAGAGTGAATAATGCAACCAACACCAGATAGACCTGGATTACCTTTAGAGGCTCCATCAAAATTTAATTTGAACCAACCCAGAGATGGATTCGACCAAACACAAGTAGCTCTAAGAATTGCATTTTCTTTCAAGCCTCTCCCTAACATAATTGGGGTTTTAAGGCCGAACCAACTCTTTAGCATCTTATGATCCCAACTGGTATAAAACTTATGTTGGGCAGATTGAGCTTGGATGCGAGCATTCATTACTTCTACTATGACAACTTCCATTTTATTGGGAACAAAAGTTTTATTCATAGATATTCCTTGAAAAAGTCTTTTGTTTCTTTCCTTCCATAACTCCCATATCTAGATAGATGGAGAAATAATCCATAAATTGCCACATAGACTTTCTTCGAAAGGCACGGGACAAGAAGTAAAAAGAGATAGGATATCATTTGGAAGAGCAAAGGACCATCCTAATTTTGCACATAACCAATTCCAACACTCAATGGAAAAAGGACATGTTAACAACAGATGATTTGTATCTTCCTCACTATTGTATTATAAAGAGCACCTTGAAGGACCACAACAACCCTTCTTCAAAAACCAGTCAGCAGTTAGAATTCTACCCTAAATTGTAGCCCAAGAAAATAGCCCTGCTTTAGGAATACAAACTTTATTCTAGCATAAATGTGTGGGAAGTTCAGATTGTTTGTGAGAAGAAACACTTGCTAGTATCCTATAGCCATCCTTCACATTATAAATATCTGATTTTGCACCATTCCATATTATTTCATCCTGGCCCTCTTTGATTAGAAAGAATCTATCTTTAAGAAGCTTCCTTAATTGTTCTAGTTCCAACAAATCTAAACTAAGAACTGAAAAATCTCTCCACTGCCAAGAACCATCTACCAAATGCAACGAAGCAGGGATTATGTAATCTCTAACCAAAGGACCCCACAAATCTGAACACACTTGGCTAATTCTATTTGGACCCATAAAGTGATTAATACTAGGGAGACCACCCCAAGAGTCATCCCAAAACCGATCTTTGCTTCCATCCTTAATTTTCCAAGTAATATTATTGTCCACAATATCTCTTGACTTAGTAATGAAGTTCCAAATTCTGGACCCTCTAGGGAGCTCCTTAAATCATACTACCTTTGGTTCATTATTATTAAGAAAGTATTTACCCCTAATGATTCTGAACCATTTAAGATTCTGATCCTTGATAATTGTCCAGTAAAGTTTTGCCCCAAGGGCTTAATTTTTCCAAAGTTGATTTTTAATCTCTGTACCCCTTGTCTCCATTGGTCTGCAAATCTTATTCCAGGAGATAGAGAAAATTTTCTCTTAGTGTCTGTACCTTGCCAAAAGAATTTTCTAAGTTTCTTAACAATGTCCATATAACATCCCATGGGTAAAGTAATACAAGACATTAAATAGATAGGGATTGCAGCCAACGTAGCTTTGATCATCACAACTCTGCCTGCCCAAGATAACCATTTTGATTTCCAAGAATCCATTCTTCTGTCCAATCTTTCACCAATAGGTTTCCAAACCGAAGATGTTAGAGATTTGTCATGTGGAATGCCCAGATAAGAACATGGGAGAGAACCAATCTTAAATGCCAATACTTTTTCTATCTTCTGCTAAATTTTCTTTTTTGTGTGGAAAAAGAAGATTAAGGATTTATCTTTATTAGCCACCTGTCCTAAAGCCATTGCTTAATTGGAAATAACTTTTTTAATATGAATGGCCTCCCTAATGATGCCTTTCCCAAAGAGGAGGATGTCATCAACAAATTGTTGATTGTCGACATCCATGCCCCACCGAGCTAGTTGCAAATTATTTCTTTAGCAATGTGGTTAAGTTTTGGGGTGTTCCTTTGGGCATAATTTTTGACAGAGATCACCAGTTTACTTCAAAGTTTTGGACAGAGTTGTTTAAGCTTGTCGGGACGAGGCTGCTCATGAGCATGAGCTATCATCCGCAAATAGATGGGAAAATAGAAAGGATTAATGCATTGTTGGAGGATTATTTGAGATATTTTGTGGATGGGGACCAGTCCAATTGGCTGAACTTGCTCGATATAGCACAATTTAGTTATAATTTGCAGAAGAGCGGATCAAGCCAATATTCACCATTTGAGCTGACTTCTGGACAACAGCCTTTAACGCCTCATTCAATGATGAGTGGTTATAGCAGTGGTGATACTAGTGCGGGAGAAGTCATACATATTTGGAACGAGCAAGTGGATTTAGCTCGGTATCATTTGACTGAAGCAGGGGACAGAATGAAGAGATTTGTTGATGCGAGACGTCACGAAGTAGATTTCAAGGTTGGAGATAAGGTGTTACTCCATATGAACCAGAATTAATTTAAGGTTCCTAAGGGGATAAGCGACTCTTTGGTGCGTCGTTGGGACGGTCCATTTGAAGTCATGCAGAAGGAGGGGAAGGTCGCCTATAAACTAAATTTGCCTCTGCATTTAAAGGTTCATCCAGTTTTTCACATGTCACAGCTTTGACTGCATAATGCGGATCTTGACGATTTGACTCAGAATATTCCTTCTCAGGGGCCAACAAATGTGATGGACAATCCAAATCAGTGTGTAAGCAAGGTGTTGGTAACGCGGATGAGAGGAATCAACAAGAAGGCTTACTGAGAGTTTCTGATTGTTTAGGATGGGACAGATCAGAAGGGGACTTGGGAGCATTCTGAAGTCTTATGGAGAGATGAGGAAAATGTACTTGAGTTCCTTAATGGGAGCTCAGATCGACAGGAGTAGATGTTGCAGTGGTAGTCTCCGTGTAGTTTCAGAATGGGAGATTGCACCAACGTCGGGGATGTCGCCTATTTTGAGTGGGGGAGAATGTAATGGCCATTAAAATTGAGACCTTGTTGGATCAAATCGGAATGCATGTTGTTACCCCTTGTGCTACTATTGAGCTTGAATGCAAGTGTGCTTTGGATGTGCAATGATCCAAGTGCACACGGATCGGGATTGAATGGATTAGAATGGATGCATTGCAACACAGATCGCTCCATGACGGATCGTGTGGCCTCTATTTGATCAAAGAGCCGAAGAGGAAACCAGTTGCGCGATTTGCAGGATCTTGCTTCTCCAACAGATGGATTTTGCGGGTAGCTTGGCAATTCTATTGGCTCTACCATGGAGTCACGAATTGCCGACTTGCATTGCATTTGTGATCGTTGGATTGAAGCGGAGATCTCCAAGTCAGATTGGATTCTTGATTGTGGCTTTGATAGGTAGAGCTGCACTGGGCATTGTTATTACGCATAGTCACGAAGCATAGTTGCAGAGATCTAGATTATGAGTGTAAGCATTCTAATGCAAGGGTTTGGGAATTAGCCTTAGAGAATTTGTATAGGCTAGCATAGCATAATGGGAATTAAGCTTGGATGAGCCTTAGCATGCATTTGAATTGGGTATTCTTTGTAAGGGTTTCTGGGATCAGTCAAGGAATTCTGGGCTGTGTCTTTAGTACCTAAGTTAGGGGCAGGGGATACTTGTTCTTGATTGTGAGCTTATTGAGCGTGTGATAATCCACACATAGCCTAAGAGTCCCATCTTTCTTTCTTTGGAAAAGCATCAGAGAAGCATAAGGCGATCGAGATGGACGCAAGTAACCCGCATTGACAAGATCTTCCAACTGTTTCTTCAATTCCGCCATCTCAGGTCCAGACAGTCGGTAAGGAGCCCGTGCTGGCGCTCTTTCTCCAACCTCAAGCTCAATTGCATGATCAACATAATGTCGCGGTGGTAGCTCACTTGGGAGAGAATCAAGCATCACATCTTTGAAGGCGTTAATGACTTCTTGCACCACAATTGGATCTAAGACGACAGAAGTGTCCTGTTCATCCCAATCACCAATGATTGTAGCCAAGAAGAGATCGCTACTCTCTTTTCTTGCAATTTTCTTAAGACTCATCACACTCAAGATCCGATTCGATCCTTTTGAACCCACCATGGGCACCATGCACGCCTTCGCTGCATCCAACATTAAAATGCACCCCAAGTGTGGTGCAATCACAACAAACGCTTTCTGAATAAACTCTTGTCCCAATATCAACTCAAAACTAGTCATCTTGATTGCTACCAGATTGACTTGAGCTTACCAAGAACCAACCCACATCATCGCATCCTTCACGTCTCCACAAATCTTCTGGGCCGGATTGTTAACCGCTTTAAAACAAGTATTCGCTGGCAATACTTTGAGACCTAGAAGTCATGCTTTTTTTGCAAAGATGTAATTATGAGAAGCACCCGAATCCACCATAGCCATGACCTTCTTTGCGCCAAAGAACGCCTCAATATAGCACAAATCGTGCTGATTAGCATCCACAACATTTTGGCTCGCTGTGATAGTGTTCAGGTGTTGCAGCACCCCCATCTTTGGTATTTTCTCATCGCTTGTGAGCACTGCATTTACTCTGGCTCGCTTTGGACACTCCCGCACCTAGTGATCCAGTCGGCCACAAATAAAACAATTCTTTCCTTTATCTGCCTTCTTGTCAGTCGCTTGGGCCGACTTCTTGATTTTCTTGAGAGTGATTCCGTTGCCATTCTTGGGCTTTCCCTTTTGATCTACACTCTTCTGATAGGGGCCATTGTTCCAGCGATCGTTTCAAAAATAGGGCGCCTTCCTTCCATTACTCCCATAATCAGACTTAGTTGCACCACCAAAACCCTTCGCAACATCTCCCTTGTAATCCAATAAGCTATCCGTAACAGCCATGTCTTCTATTTCTTTCCTTCCATAATTCCCATATCAAGATAGATGGAGAAATAATCCATAAATTGCCACATAGACTTTCTCCAAAAGGCATGGGACAAGAAGTAAAAAGAGATAGGATATCATTTGGAAGAGCAAAGGACCATCCTAATTTTGCACATAACCAATTCCAACACTCAATGGAAAAAGGACATGTTAACAATAGATGATTTGTATATTCCTCACTATTATAGCATAAAGAGCACCTTGAAGGACCACAACAACCCTTCTTCAAAAACCAGTCAGCAGTTAGAATTCTACCCTGAATTGCAGCCCAAGAAAATAGCCCTGCTTTAGGAATACAAACTTTATTCCAACATAAATGTGTGGGAAATTCATATTGTTTGTGAGAATAAACACCTGCTAGTATCCTATAGCCATCCTTCACATTATAAATCTCTGATTTTGCACCATTCCATATTATTTCATCCTGGTCCTGTTTGATTAGAAAGAATCTATCTTTAAGAAGCTTCCTTAATTGTTCTAGTTCCAAAAAATCTAAACTAAGAACTGAAAAATCTCTCCACTGCCAAGAACCATCTGCCATGCAACAGAGTAGGGATTATGTAATCTCTAACCAAAGGACCCCACAAATCCAAACACACTTGGCTAATTCTATTCGGACCCATAAAGTGATTAATACTAGGGAGACCACCCCAAGAGTCATCCCAAAACCGATCTTTGCTTCCATCCTTAATGTTCCAAGTAATATTATTGTCCACAATATCTCTTGACTTAGCAATAAAGTTCCAAATTCTGGACCCTCTAGGGAGATCCTTGATTCGTATTACCTCGGGTTCATTATTATTAAGAAAGTATTTACCCCTAATGATTCTGACCCATTTAAGATTCTAATCCTTGATAATTTTCCAGTAAAGTTTTGCCCGAAGGGCTTGATTTTTCCAAAGTTGATTTTTAATTCCTGTACCCCTTGTCTCCACTAGTCTGCAAATCTTATCCCAAGAGATAAGATAAAATTTTCTATTAGTGTCTGTACCTTGCCAAAAGAATTTTCTAAGTTTCTTAAAAATGTCCATATAACATCCCATGGGTAAAGTAATACAAGACATTAAATAGATAGGGATTGTAGCCAACGTAGCTTTGATCATCACAACTCTGCCTACCCAAGATAACCATTTTGATTTCCAAGAATCCATTCTTTTGTCCAATATTTCACCAATAGGTTTCCAAATCGAAGATGTTAGAGATTTGTCAATTGGAATGCCCAGATAAGAACATGGGAGAGAACCAATCTTAAATGCCAATACTTTTTCTATCTTCTGCTGAATTTTCTTTTGTGTGGAAGAAGAAGATTAAGGATTTATCTTTATTAGCCACCTGTCCTGAAGCCATTGCATAATTGGAAAGAACTTTTTTAATCTGAATGGCCTCCCTAATGATGCCTTTCCCAAAGAGGAGGATGTCATCAACAAATTGTTGATGGGTTACTACCCTAACATAAGAGATAATTTCCACACCTTTAATTATGTCCTGATTCTGAAGACTGATTAATTTGCGTCCCAAAGCTTTTGCCATGATAATGAATAAAAAGGGGATAAAGGGTCTCCTTGTCTAATTCCATTAGAACCTTCAAAAAAACCTTGGGGAGAACCACTGACAAGAATGGAGAATTTTGGTGTAGAAATACACTAGAAGACAAGATTAATCCAATCTTTGGAGAAGCCAAAGTTCTCCATGCTTTTTGATAAAAACCTCCAATTTACCTTATCATATGCCTTCTTAATGTCCAATTTGATGATCATGCTTGGTTGTTTATTGCATTGAATGGAATGAATAACTTCCTGAGCTATGATGATACCATCCAAGATAAAACTTCCTAATACAAACCCTTTTTGTTCCTCCCCAATAATCTTACCCAAAACTAATTTTAATCTATTAGCTAAATTTTTGGAGAACAATTTATAAATGGTATTACACATAGCTATCGGTCTGAATTCATCCATGCAATTAGCTTGTTCCTTCTTAGGCATTAAAGCAATAAAAGTGTTGTGAATTTTAGATAAGAATCTACATGAGGATTGAGATGCCTCCAATGCTCTGTAAGATCTTTCCCCAAAACACTCCAACAATGCAAAAAGAAGCTGGGAGGAAATCCATCGGGTCTTGGAGCTTTATCTGGAGCCATGTGTGAAAGAGTTTGCATGATTTCACTTTCAGTAAATTTTCTTGATAACAATAGATTTTCTTCATCAATTATAATCTTAGGAATGTCAACTAACAAGTCAGCTTGAGCCTTTAGGGGAGAACTCTTTGAATGATTCAACAAATTTGATTGAAATCTAACTATTTCCTTCTGAATCTCTTTTTGATCTTGAAGGACTCCCTCAGAATTGAATATTTGGTGAATCCTGTTGATACTTCTACGTTGTTTGGTGCTAGAATGAAAGAACTTGGTATTTTTATCTCCTACTTCCACCCAAGTTTCTCTTGATTTTTGTTTCCAGAAGAGTTCTTCTTTGGCTAAATTATCCTCTAGATCCCTAACAAAAACTTTTTCTAAGTAAAAAAGATCCATGTTCATCCCAGACTGCATGATGATTTCAGTCAAGTCCTTAAGCTTTTTCTCAATCTCTAATTTTGAAAAGAAAATGTTCTTGTAATGGGTTCTATTCCAGATAAATAAATTCTATTAGATGAATTTGAGTTTAGACACAAAACAAAACAATTTAGAGCCCTTAACCTATAGCCTCGATCCCTTCCACACTCCAATCTCCAACTGACTTGGTGAAATTAGATAATTGTTCCCAACTCATTTTTGTTTCCTGTAAAAGAACAACCTCAACTTTGGAAGATATAATTCAGTGTTTGACCACTCGCTGCTTGTTAGAGACATTGAGACCCCTAACATTCCATGATAAGATTTTCATTGTGACTTGGGAGGGAACTTCCCCTTCCCTACTTGTAAGGAAGATGTGATTTTGGTTTGTTCATAATCGGCCTCCCCATCTTCAGCTCTTAGATTTGCAAGATATTTTTTGCCTTTACCTTTTCTTTTGACCCCCCCCACAATCCAGAAGGGAACTCTTTGACACAGATTTCTGGAAGCCTAAGTTATTTAAATGATTATTAGATCAAAGAATTGGTGTAAATTCTATATATTTTCTTTCCATATAATTCTCCAAAGGCTTCTCCTCCATTTTATCATTATGATAGACAATGCCTTTGATATCATTCAATCTCTCATCCTCCTCAACATAGTCTTCTTTTAGAAGTCTTTCAACAAATGAAAGTGACTTGGCCTTATCAACTGAAGATATATTTGCTGCACAATTGAAGAGATCATAAACTACCTGAAGCCTAGGAGAAATGGGAGACTCCAATTGCTTGTCCTCTGATAAATCATTTGGAAATTTCTCCAGATAAGATCCTTGATTGTGAAGACTATGAGTTATAGGTTTGAGTGAAATAATCCCTCCTTTTATTTTATTTCTAGACTTGTGTTTCTTTGTTTCTACTCCTGAACCCTTCTTGCAATCTCTTTGTTCTTTATCCCTCAATCTAGAAGACTTTTTGCAACCCAAGCTAATGTTAGAAGAATTAAGATCTAGAAATTCTTAATCCTGAGAAACAGGGGAAGCATTCCCATTTTGAGGGTTATCCTTGGCATTTCGTTTGTCCCTACTAGTTCCAAGAATACACATCTGCCCTAGAAGAATCTCACAAGTCACATAGCCTAATTTTGAGAATGTCATCTTCATGATCAATCATTGTGGAGGAATTTAGGGATGAGTGATTAGAAATAGACAAAGCATCCTCTGAGGTCATAACAATATTCTCCTCCTAGCTCCCAATATGATTAAAAATGAGAGGAAGTCTTTCATCTTCCTCTATAACTTGATCAACTATTTTTGCCAACATATCCACTTGAACCTCGATAAACCATTGAGATAATACTTGTTCAACTAACTTGTAGTTAAATCTTGGAATGTATTGAATGAAAGCTCTCTCCTGAGGAAATGGATTAGTGACCTCCTGTGCCCAAAACTTGGAAATAGAAAATTTTGGAGTTTCTGGAATCGTCTGAAGACTACCCTTCTGAGATTTAAATTTTGCGTAAGTCTTACCTCTATTAATTGCCTAAGATTCCCCACCACAACCAAAGACCTATTAGCCTGAGTATCAAGGCTTGGACTCAATAAATATGATTTGGATACCCAGTGATGTTTGAGATAATTTTTAAGATTCCAATATAAAATCCATAGAAAGAGCTTCAAACTTTCTATGAACTTATCAAAAACATAATCTTTCTTAGAAATATTTGTTACTTCATGAATTCCTAGTTCCGGAAATAAATCCCTAAGGATGATTGTTGATAATGATTTAGGTCCGTAGGCCCCTTGGGATTTCTATCCATATCTACCAATTCTTGATTACCAATTGGTCCACACTATTCTGATGAGAAACTGTAAGTAGACTCATATTCAAGATAATCTGAACCCAAGTTCCAAATTTTGAGATGATCTTGATAGATTGTGGCAGCTCTTTCTCCAGATTCATGAGTAAGCATATCTGAAGTCATGCTGAAGTCTTAACTTGGGTGTGCTTAAGATAGATTCCCAGCTTATTTGTGAAGATTTGAAGAGTGTCTGCATTTGTATATTCCATTGGAAGATTTTTTAGAGTGATCCAAATTGGAATAAAATTGATGATATTCTTTGTGCTATCAAAGTTTGGACTCCAATGTTGCATATGAAGCCCTAAATTATTGTAAAACCATACTTTGCAGTTGAAGATCTTATCTCTAGTGGGCTTATCTTTAAAAGTAACTAGAAAATAACCTGACTCATTATCTAAAGAATCTATCTGGAAAATGTTTTGCCAATTTTCATATGCCCAATTATTAAGCTGAGTATAACATAGATTAATGTTCCAAAACTTACAGATTACTGCATGTTGTAAGAGAATAAAGTTTCTCTGTTTTAAAGTTTTGTCAGAGAAGGTGATAGAAACTACTTGACCATTTGAGGGAGAAGTTTCCTCCTCCTTTGAAATAATTTGAACTGATTCCCATACTACTCTGCATTGATTTGAGTGGCCATTCTGAGTGCCTTTAGTGTTTGATTGAGAGGGGGAAACATGATCCTAACTAGAATGGTGGGTGTTTCCCTCATTCAAAATTGTTCAAAATTGGTTTCCATTTCTATGTATCCTTATGAAAAGTTTTGTGAACTACATCCACTCCATTGAGATATCCTTGAATCCTATTTGTCCTTATGAGATATGCTCATTTTTTTATGTATCACCCAATGAAGGCTTGCCCAAGCCTTTTTTGGTAGGGGAGGCTTAATCGGTCCTCCCAGTGGAGTTGTTGGAAAGATTGGAATAAGGTTGGGATTAATAGGTAACAACATTTGATTTCTCTATATCTGTTGGGAAACTTTTGAATCTCGTTGGCCCCTAAAACCACAATGCTATGTTCCAGAATAAGACCATTTGATTGAGCCGTGTTGTATGTTATGGTGTCTAAGCCAACCCCTAGCTCCATAATTCTAATGAAGTTGTCCCTGACAAAGTGAATGGCCATAGGAATGTCCTGGTGAGAATCTCTCAGGGATTCCTCTCCTGCCTAGCTTACTAATCCCCTTATGAATATTACGCTGAAACTGTTGATGATTCCTCAAGCTCTTATCACCATTGCTGCCAAACTTGAGATCTTGAAAACCTACACCTCTCAAACCATAAAGATCATTCCTGACAGACCTGTGAGTTTGGGGCATGCAGAGTCTCGTAGTCGCCATTTTGAACTTCAACTTTAAAGGTTATTTGGAACATTTTTAGTATTTCATACAAAATTAAAATAATAAAATAAATATTAAAAGTTAAGATATTAATGTATAGGTCTTTAATTTTTTAATTATTCTAGATTACAGATTCAAATTTCAATTATAAGTAGAATAATTTCTAGAAATTATTATATGAGTTTGCATTAAGGTGATGAATTTATTTGAAATATTGTCATATTGATTGGAACTATCTTTAGTGGAAATAAAATAAGGTTAGATAATTGTAGGGATGATTTTTAATTTGGGGCACTAAAGTATTTCATAAAAAAGTAAAAATAACAATATTTAGAAGGTTCTAAATATTTGTTCAATTTCTAGTCTTTTTTGTTTTTTATTTGGGACACTTTTTCATAAAGTTAAAAATACCCCAGCTTGGGAGTGGACTCTCTATTGATTGTTATGAAGTAGAATAGGATTCTCTATTTTGAACACTTTTAGTATTTCATAAAAAGTTAAAATAATAATATTTAAAAGATCCTAAATATTTTTAATATTTTACTATTCTAAATTACAAATTTAGATTTCAATTATAAATAGAATAATTTTCCTAAATTACAATATGAAATTCTAATCAATTTTTAGAGATAATTTTTATTTTTATTTGGGACACTTTCATTGAAAAATAGTATTTAGTAGGTTCCATTTTTAAATTATTATTATTATTATTCTAAATTACAAATTTAGATTTCAAGTATAAAAAGAGCAATTAAAAAAAATTATAATATGAAGTCAACATTGAGGTGATCAATTTATTTGAAATGCCTACATATTAAGTGGATCTTCACCTAAAATAAAATAATGTGAGATATTGATGAATAACACTAAGAGTTTGAATGAGGAATATTTGTAGGGATAATTTTTGTTTTTTTTAATATCTTGGACACTTTTAGTATTTCATAAAAAGTTAAAACAATGTTTAGAAAGTCTCAAATGGTTTTCAATTTTTTAGTATTTTTACTTTTTTATTTAGAACATTTTTAGTATTTCATAAAGTTGAAAACATGGAAACATGGGGGTGGAGGATTCTCTATTGATAGTTATGAAGTTAAACATGATTTGGGACACTTTAAATTTTTCAAAAAATACAAAATAAAAGTACACGTTGAGGTGATCAATTTATTTGAAATGCCCACAAATTAATTTAAACTATCTTCAACCTCCCCCCCCACTAAAAATAATAAAAATAAAAATTTGAGATATTGATGAATAACACGAGAGTTTGAATGGGGAATATTTATAGAGATATATATTTTTTAAATTTTTATTTGGGACACTTCTAATATTTCATAAAAAGATTAAAATAATAATGTTTAGAAGCCTGCCCAAAATAGTTTTTTAGTATTTTAAATTTTTTTATTTGGAAAACTTTTAGAATTGAACATAAAGTTAGAAACACCCCAACTTAGAGTGGAGTTTCAATTGATAGTTATAAAGTTAAACATAAATTCACGAAGAACAATTATGTCTGCATTTGTCAGCAACTAAAGGTAGGGTGTGACTTATAACATCTACTAGCACTTGTAGTGTAGGACATGCTCCCTAATGGTTAGGAAAACTCTAAGTGTTAGCATTCTAGCACCACCTTCTCCACTTGAGCTTGAATTTGAAAGAAAAAAAAAGGATATTGGATTTATCTTCTTAGTTAATAAAAAATTATAACCAATATCCTCGAAAGAAAAGTCACCATGATTTTTAAATTCCCAAAGCTAAAGGAGAATAATAGAGTGGTGAAATTTTGAATGTTTGGTAATGTAAGCATAAATGAGGGTTATATCTTCATAAATAACAAATCTCTAAAAGAAAATAAATAGATGAAATGGAGCAAAGTAATCATATATTATATATTTTTACATGTAAATTATTTACTTTCAATTCATATGTCATGATAAAACGTAGAATAGAATATATTTATTGTTTCAATTTCATACCTTCTACTAGTTTGAACACAAGAAATATAGCAATATCATTAAGAACACAATAACAAGTTATATAATTACCATTGTTGTGTTAGTTGAACCCAATCATTGATGAAAAAGGCTTATTCACCCTTATGAATGGTGAACATTAAATAATTATGGTGAGTTTTGCAATATTATTCAATATTAAGGGTACATGCAGAGCATGTTGGGCCAAATTAATTTCTTAAGTGGCGATAAAAATTCAAAAAATTTAAATTTGTTATCACCATTATTTCAAAAATATGCAAGAACACAATTTTTATCAAATTGAATGTAGTTTCTAAGAGACTAATAGTTTTCTATAAAAAAATCTATTTGATAAAAAATGAAATGTCAATAAATTTTTAGAACAAAAAAGATAAAAAATAGGTGTTTTATCTGAAGGAGAATCCAAGGCAGAGTCTTTTAAAAATAGACCTGTGGAGTATGACCATAATAAAATAGAGAAAACATTTATGATTGATGAAAAAAGTGATTATTATGAATATGAAGGGAACACTTGGATATCAGAAGAGGTACATGATTCACTATTGGAGATTCAAAAACCATAGGAAGGTTGATATAATAATTGGTTTTGAATTACATTCGAAAGTTTTAAATTTTGTGACAGGAAAATAATCTCTTACAGAAGTAGGAGGAAGTTGAAGAAGCCAAACAAGCTCATCAGAACAAAGTGGTTGTCACCTTTATGTCAACACACTAGAATACCCAAAAGAGGGATAAGACAAAGCTATGATACCAAATGTAGAAATATAAGTATGCTCAAATAAAGAGCTATGATACCAAGTTAGAAATCTAAATCTATGAAATATCTAAAAACTTTAATGCTCTCAAAAGGAGCTCATAGAGATCACAACTCGATCTTTACCTAGGTACTGTCTAATTTGACACTTTTGAGTATCTAATTAGAGACAAATTGGAGATAATCAACCCTCCTTATCAAAACTAAATGCATATGAATGTGCATTAGTCTAGTATATTTTATGCATAATTTTTAGTCTAGACTAATGATGTTGGCTACCACTTAGGGGAAGCTATATTTGGTTGTGATATAATTTGTATATATTGGGGGGACCTGAGAAGAATGAGTGAATTATTTGCATCTTTGGCCTTTTGAATTGATGTCAAAGGGGGGTAAGGAGTTCTTGGATTTTTAGGGAGATATATCTTGATTATAATTTTTTTTATTTTATGTCATTGGTGTGTTGTCATCAATGAAAAATGGGGAGATTGTTTCATAATTGAGAAGAGTGATTTTTTTGAGTAATTGAGGAATCTGTATGCTTGAGTTTGTATGGTTTCCATTGATGTAAACTTTCCACTATTGTCATTAGTGATTTCTTTCTATAATTAGTGTTGACTATATTTCTCCGCACACTCAAAATGCTAAGAATTATTTTGTTGATATTTTAGTACAATATTGAAGACTATTTGAAGATGTTTATTTCAAGTTTTGATGATTCAAAATGATGTACAATAAATTTTGGTAGTTGTTTGTGTATGGTTGTGATTGAAAGTGGTCTATATATGTGAAATACATGCTTAACATTTCTTTGCATGATAGTTTTTGATAGTGTGCTTCTAAAAATGGGTTATTAATATCCTTAGCTTCATTCATTTCAAATGACATGAGTTTTTTGGCTTTAGAAAGTTTTGATTCCAAAGTTTGATGGTGTTTCTAATCTAGGTTTGGTCAACCTCAAGTTTTTACACTTTAAATATTTGTATTGATATATGTAAGGTGGAATGTAATGTGTATGGTGATATTTTTGGTCCCAGATGTGATGTGTTGTGGTCCATGTCTCATTTCTCCCCATTGTGGGAATGTTTAGTGCCAACCTATTTCAAATTATATTCGATTACTTGTCTGGATGATAGTTGGAAACTTCACAAATATGGAATGTTATAAATAAAGGATAAATCATTATGGTGTGTATGTGAAATTTGTCTATATACTTGTGCGATTTCTCTATAAGTGTGTACCTATGCAAAGAGGATGTATGAAATAGCATATGTCTCCCTAAATGTTTCAGAAGTTGTACAAAGTGTTTGAGGATAGGGTAGATATTCATGTGTTAGTTACCAGAAGCAGTGAGCTAAATGTATTTATAGATCAATTGGTTGAGTTACTGTTGTGATTCAATGGTGGATCTATTCTCTTTTATCCTTATTATTTTGATTAGTGAGGCTTCTTTGTTCAAGAAGTGAGCTTTTCTTTGTAAATAAAACCTTAACCATTGTTACCCTAATAGGTCTTTATATATTTGAGAATAATATTCTCTGTGATTTTTCTCTTGAGAGGGTTTTTCACATAAATTCAGTATTTTATTTGTTTGGTGATTGTTGTGATTTCAATTTTTCATCTTTCTAAAATTAAGAATTAAAGTATGTTTGGTGGAAGTGATTAAAGTTATATTGAGGTTTAACATTTTGTGGATAATTGATTCACTCCCCCTAGTTGTCTTGCATATTCAACACTTTCCTACTTTTCTCCTTCAATTAGTTCTTTTGAATGTTATTAAGGGATGCAAATTGAGTTGGGTCAGTTATATCGACGAACCCATTGACTGCAAGCTCCCACAAATTATTTGCAATCATGATGGTTTTCATCTTCTTCATCCAAACATCATATTTGTATCCATTAAAGGATGGTGAATGCTAACAACTCTTTCCTTCATCTCTATCCATGTCTCCTACACAAAAAAACTTCAAGACCTAGAAAATAAATATCCAAATTTACAAGGATTTAGGGTCAAATGATTCTGATTCCATGTCAACAAACTAGAATCCCCAAAGCAGGGCTGAGACAAAGCCCTCATATCAAATATAAAAATATAAACATGCTTAAATACAAAGCTTTGATACCAAGTTAGGACTTCAATCTATAAAATATCTAAAATCTTCAAATATGAAGATGAACATTTACAAATAAAATAACTATAAACTTAGAAAAATAAACTATGGCTCCAACTACTGCAATGCTAATTGTATAAACTACTAGTAGCAATTTGGAGCTGCAATGCTAATTGTACAAATTACTAGTAGCAATTTAGAGCTGCAACCAAATGATTGTAGCTTAAAAAAGCTTTTACAATCTTCTCACTTGAACCTACTAGGAATGTCAGGAGCAATTAGTGCTCATTGCACATTCATTTAAACACACAAAAAACTATTGCTACAACCATCTTCTCTAAATCACTCAAAAAACACATTAAAAAAAAATATTCTCTTACACAAAGTGAATGAACATTCTTTTGTTTTTGTCTTGTGCTATTAAAAAACAATTCCCACACAAATTCAAAATTCAAACTTAACTACCAACAATAAATATTTAATTGTTGGAGCTATGATGTCAGGAGCTAGTTGAGGGATTCATTCTCCAATGTCTTCACAATACATTTACTCTTGGTTGTTCTTGAGAAGTAGGTGAATGATCACTTGCTTTGAAGAAATTTAATTTATTTAAAAATACCAAATCTAGTTGGGTGTAAGGTCATTTAACTCCCTTGAATTCTTTTGAACTTCAATAATTTGTTAATTGTGATTATTTAAAAGATTAAAACTAGTGCTATTTAATTTCAAGTCAATAATAAGGACTTATTGTATAGCAAAATGACTTTGTTTCTAGAATTTATTGGTTATTTAATAACATAACACATGAGATTTAAAGCTTGTACAAAAGAGTTTATTTTGTATTAAATAAATATATTATCTTAATTTACTAGTAATCATATTTGAGATGTTATATGATAGAAGAGTTCAAATAATTTGTATCAATAAATTTAACATCCTACATAAAAAGATTAATTATCCCAATTTACTAGTAATCATATTCATATATGCTATGTGATGAAAGGACTAATATGTACATTATATGAATAGGAAGTATTCGAAGGGTTATTCATATTTTTACGTTGTGGTGATTGATCAAGTAGTAGTGGAGATTGTGACACAAAACAACATAGAGCTTTCAATCGTATAAACAAAAAATCCATATATGAAAGAACAACTAGTATTTATAGATGAATCTAAATCAAGGAACTCTCACAAATAAAAATATGCTAACAAAGACCAGAAGGAACTCAAATCTCACACTGGTCTTTCATACGAGATAAGTGGAAGAGTGAAACGTGATGATAAAGTGTGATATTTTTTTTTTCTAAAAGAATTAAGGTTTAACTTGTACAACCAAAATGCTTCAATTGAAATACCATCCCTTCAATCAAACAAATAACAACCATGTTGAAGGTGCATTTATGAACTAGCAACAAATTGACCTTGGACATTGTAAGTTTGATATGGTCTAAACTATGTTCTGAATGTATTTTAGAATAATTCTATTCTAGGGACACATATTTAAAGATTCTTTGGTATCCTTTAATTTAGCAGATAGGCTATTTATGGGAGCTTTGCTCCCTCAAAAAAAATTTATGCCGAAAAATTCTCAGCCTCTTCACGTGTATTTTTTTTCCATCCATACAGATATTTCTAAAATAATTTTAGAACCCTCCCATGTTTTTTCATTCATGCAATTTTGAGAAGTTTTTGGTTTTTGTTTCATTTCTTTTCCAAATTTCAATCTAAATTCATTTCCATCTATAGCCATGCACTCTTTAAAAACATCTTATGTTTATAAGAATTGAAAAAAGAAAAAAAATAGAAAATATTTTATTGATTTTTGTATTAAATAAGGGGAAAAAAAAAGAATTTTTTTCTTTTAAATTATATAAAATTGTATCATAATTAACATTTAATTATTAAATTTTGGCCGAATGCCTTGGGAGACGTATTTCAGCCAATCGGAGGAATGGGGAATTGAAAGGTATCAAGTTGTCTTCTGGTAACACAGTCTTTTCTCACCAACAATTCATGGATGATACAATTTTAGGTGGGGAGGCTTTAGTGAGTGAAGCCAAAGTGGTGAAGAACTTGCTCAATTTCTACACTAGGGCTACTAGTCAATCCATTAATTGGACTAAAAGCTCTATTTTCTTCATCAATACTCTTGAGGAGAGACAAAGGAGAATTGTGGATATCTTGGGTTTGTTGCATTGATACTCTTCAAATTATTTGGGTCTTCCTTTAGGTGTCAAGCCCCTTGATGCTTTCTGGAACAAACTTATTGATAGATTCAACATGAAATTGGCTTGTTGGAAGGGGGTCAGGCTCATCCAAGTAGGAAAAATCCAACTGGTTAAATCTATGCTACAAAATATTCCCACCTATGCTTTAAGTCTCTTTTCTATACCCACTAAAACTATAGAGGTGATGGAAAAAATCCAGAGAAGATTTCTCTGGTTGGGGACCGAAGAGCATAAGAGACTCCCTCTTATTTCTTGGGACAAAGTTTTTCTTCCTAAAAGAGATGGAGGATTAGGGATTAGGAGAATCAAACCTTTCAACAAAGCTCTCCAAGAGAAACAGATATGGCATATTTTCAAGAGCAAGGGGGAATGGTGAGACACATTTGAAGATAAGTATCTTTCTAATAACTCCATAAATCACTTTTTTGATTGTAATGATATTCCAAAAGGATCCTATATTTGGAATGGCTCCTCAATGCTAATGATATCGCCAAATCAAAAGATAAATGGAAGATTGGTAATGGTCAAAATATTAACTTCTAGAATGATAATTGCCTCCATCTGGGACCCTTGCGAGACTGTGAGCATTTCAATATTTGGATGGATGAGTGTATCCAAATCTACAGTTCTTGGGTTTATAATTATAGAGTGGGTAATGCCTGGGTGAACCTTTCCTCTTTATCTTTGGACCTGAAACCTCTTATGATAGTTCTTAATGTGGTTTCCCTTTCCCCCTCTCAGGATGTTTTGATTCGGGATGGTTCCCTTGATAAGGCCTTTTCAGTTGCGTCTGCCTATTCTTTCCAAATGCATCAGGAAGCCATGCCTATTTGGGCCAAAGATTGGTTCCCTGGCCTTATTCCCAAAATTAATGTCTCTGGATTTTGCTTCAAAATCACTTCCTCACAGTTGATAATCTTATGAAGAGAGGTTTCTAAATCCCCAATAGGTATGTGCTTTGTGAATGCCAAGTGGAGTCTGTGGACCACCCGTTCATTCATTTCCCTTATGTTAGTAAGGTTTGGTAGTATCTCCTTTCTAATTTTGGGCTGTAATGACGTTTTCCCTCCTCTTTTCAAGATCTTTTTTCCCAATGGTCCCTACTTTTTAAGAATAGTGATCTTCACAAATTATTCTCTTGGGCTCTCCTGCATCTCTGTTGGGGAGTGTGGAAAGAGTGTAACAATCATATTTTCAGGGATTGTTGTGCTCCTCCAAAAATCATTTTTGAAAAGATCCACCATTCTTTAAAAGAAAACTTTATTACCTATGGTGGTACTAACCCTTTTGTAGGAAAAGACTAGAATGTTGACCTAATGAAGAACAACAATAAAAGATAGACTTGCACTTGGAGCTATCCCTCGGAAGGCTAGTCAAAGGATAAATTTGACGGAGTGGCTAAGGGCAATCTGGGAAAGGCGGGAAGTGGTGGTGTGATTAGAAACTGCTATGAAAAGGATATTGTTGCTATTATTCTCCCTCTTGGAACCCAATAAAACTACTTTGTAGAAGCTAATGTGACCCTTTAAGTCAAAAAATTAGCCCATGATATTGGTGTTAAAAATCTTTGGCTCGAAGGTGACTCTAAAAATATCATAAATTATTTAAAATCCCTTCAATCCCCTTCATGGACTATAACCAATATGATTGAAGAAACATGATCTCTTTTGAATTCCTTTGAAAATGTACACATATCCCACATGTACAGGGAAACCAACCAAGGTGCTGATTGGTTTTTCAACTTGGTAGTTAAAAATGATATTATGATCAGATGGCTTCACAGCAGAGATCTCCCACGTAAGGTGAAGGATTTAGTCGAAAGAGACAAAATTCAGGGAAAGGAGGGAGTCATAATTAGAAATTATGAAAGTTAATGTTGCTTATAGGATGTGCTTTCCCATAAATGGGAAATATCAGAATGGTAGGAAGGGTAATTACTCCATGTCATATTCACACACTTTTTGGGTGCCCATTCCCAAAGTTAAAACCTACCTTTTATGGCATAATAGTAGAAAGATCTGGAATACCTTGGCAAAAAAGTATCAGAATAGCTGCAATTTGTTATTCCAGAGAGCCTGTTTGAACCAATGTTTTTCTATGGGAGGTGAAAGACACAAAAGGGATCCCTTAGGTGATTGTGAGAAATGGAGGAGACGGCCTATGGTTTGGAATTCCCTACATAAAGGGGGAATTTCAACTTTTATTGAAATGCTCCATGGTGGCAAGCCAACGGTGACCAAAATGTTTGTGAAAAGCTGGAATGAGGGTTGTGTGGTGATTGATGGGAGGAATTTAATTTTCACCGAGGAGGTCATCTCTAATGTCATTGGTATCCCCATTGTGGGTAAGAAATTTTATAGGGACCAAAAATTTTTGGACTCCGCGGTCAATGATTTTGTGAGGGATGAGGACAAGAAGAAAGCCATCACCAAAGTTAGTACTTACTATCAACCTGAAGGGATTAAAATGCTATGGAGATTTGTCTTGAGGGCTCTCATCTCTTATGTTACACTGGATACTAGGTTCGATAGGATTATAACCTACCATTTTGTCCTTATGAACCATTTTAGACATGGTATGTAGGTTTCTATCCCTTTCTAGTTATACTATTCTATCAATGATAATATAAATGGATATAGGGATAAGTATATTGCTAATCTTGCCCTTCATGAGGGGTTATTACTCTTGATTTATGAATACTTTAAATCCCAAATCTTGGGGAAGGAAATTGATGAAAATAAGGACAGAGTGGACGTTTCTGGTTCTAAGTATGTTCCCTCAGACACTAAAGATAGTGTGGGTCTGCATTCAAAGGATAAGGAGTATTGTGAATCAAAAAAGAAGATTTAGGGTTCATTCTCTCAAAAGAGAATTGCCAGCTCTGTCAAAAAAGAAAAAGTGATGATGCCTTCCAAAAAATAGGCTAGAACTGTTATCTATTCTAACGAGGAATATAATGATAATGAGGAAGGGATGAATACATATGAGGAGGAGGAGGTATCCAATGGAAAAGGTAAGAGAAAAGGGAGTCTACTATGAAAAGGATTTTGAATAAAAAAATCAAGAACATGGGCAAAAGCTCTAGTCGGTTGTCTCCTAAGGACATGGCCATGAGCCACGAGAACACCCCCCCTCCTGGCCCTCATGAGAAGGCCCATGAAATTTACCTAGATGAGCTTGAAGGTAACTACTAGGATGACCCCTCTCCTCAGTCTCTTCACCCCCAAAACTTGGAGGAAGACAAGGACCAGTACAATGAGGAGTTTCGCAGCAATGAGTCTATCAAGGGGAAGAAATTGTGGCATAACTTCAATGTTAACATGATGAAGATGGTGATTATAAAGGAAGTCATTAATCCTAAAGTTCTTGAGGGTGAGGATGGTAGGATTCAACGGGAGGAGTTTATTGACCCGACTCTTGTGGTCCTCAGTGATAACACGAGAGAAATGAAGCTTAACCTTCTCAACAATGCTAAGAACAACATGCTGGATAATTTTAGGTCTATCAAATGGCTTTACCATGAACTAGGGGATCTCAAGGACAAAGTGAATGGGACAGACAATATTAATGGTAGCAGAGTGACTGAGGATTATCAGAGAGTGGAAAACAAGATAATTAAGATGGAGGAAAAAATGCCAAGCCTTGTGGATACTCTCAAAGGGACCGTTGAGAAGAGTTCAACATCCTGAGAGCCTCTAATGAGCATATCAAGCTACTCATTGAGAAGATGGAAGAAAACCCAGGAGAGAAAGAAGTGTTGATCATAAAAGAGGACAAAGAGCATAAGCCTAATGAAGGACCTGGTAAGAGGACTAGGACTAGATCCAAGAAGAATAAGGAGCATGAAGATTCCATGGACATCCACAAGATTAAGGAGGCTGCTAATAAAATGGAGATCCTGGAGTCCAAAGCAGCTACCCTGCTCAGGAATATCTCCTGACTATTTTCTCTGGTTTTTTTCTGCCTGCCCCTGTGTGTGGTTTACTTTTTTGTTAAGTTCTATCTATGTTTGGCTTTACTTTCAGCCCTGGTAGTGGCCTCTTTCATTCTTAGTGCCTGTTGTTTGTAAGTTTGGACTTATATTTCTATCTTTCGCTATGTATTGGGTTTCAAAAACCCTGTAAAACCTATTTTACATAATCAAAAAATATTTAATTATTAAATGGGATTCATCTTTGTGGCATTGTTAATTAGATAAAAATAAAATTATGTACATGCAAAACTAAAAAATACAATAAAAGTAAATTTTTTTCTTAGAAAAATTGTTGGTTAATTTAGATTTTATTTATTAAAACATATTTTAAAATCATATTATAACTTAATATTTTTTAAAGTAGATAATAAATATTTTAAGAATTTTGAAAATTAATTTTTTTTTATTATATAATAAAATCCATCTTTAATCTAATTTATGTTTATTATTTTTTGTTAGTTATATTTTTTATTTTAGATTTCTTATGTACATCGTTAGTGATCTATTTTGTGCACTCTACAAACTAATTTTATAAACTAATTGCACAAAAGCATGCAACTATTTTTGAAATAAGCAGTAGTATGAGGGTCCTGACCCATGGTACAGAGGATAGCTAACTAATAAGAATTAATAGTAAATTAATCCAATCTTAGAAAGAAACAGTAGTAAAGCACACATACCATATATCTCTATAAAAAATAAAAAATAAAAAACCAAACCAGCACAGCCGCTCGATTTCAAAAATCCACGAGACAGTTTTAAGATAATCCAGCATAAAAAGTAACTTATGCCACACAGGGCTAATAGCAATAATTAAGTTTTAAAGTTGTACTACTGTAATAAATAAAACTAGCCCAATAATTGGGCTTGGATTCAGTCACATCACTATTCGTTGTCCCACTCCAGTCTAGCCACATAGTCATTTGCCATCCCATAAGCATTTTGAGAGCAACATGTCAGCCCACTCTTCATTCAGGAACTTGAAGAGCTCATGATTTCCTTCCATAGATTCTTTCCCCTTCGAGGCATTCTCATTAAAAAGATAGAGAGTGGCATTTGAAGCATGCATGACCTTGAGAGAACATTTGTTGACATTAGCCAGTCTTCTGTTGGTGTTGTCCAGGTCCTGGGTAAGTTTGGCCATCATATTCTCCAGGGAGGCAATTTGGTATTTGATTCTTCCCACTAATCCTCCTTCCATAGTGTCTTTACCAGCATTGGGGTCCTTATCCTCCTTAGCTTCCATAGCCGTGTTGCTTTGAATGTTATTTTTATCCTCCACCTAGTCAGAACCATTGTCTGACTCCTCACTGCTGGGAGAACTCACTGAGGCATCCTCCTGAATCATCAACTCTTTAATAGCTCTTTTGCCTTGCTGTTTGCAATATGAGAAGAGCGGTGGGAAGAGATGGGTTAGGGGTTGGTATCCATAGGGAAATCCAAGTTAATGATGATCTTTTTATGCTTCTTGGGGGGGGATGAGAAGAATCATTAGGGGTAAGGTCGTGCTTGGAGCTAGCCCATGAAATAGGAGTAGGTTGGGTCTTAGAGGACTTAGGGTTGGCGACAGGGGTGGAGAAACCTTTAGACTCTAAGGGCCTGGAGAAGCCCTAGTTGAGGGAGACTGAGGGTGACAGAGGCTGCTGGGTAGTTTGGGTGACTTGCACAACGGGAGGAGGGTAGAGGGCACGATGGAAATTTTAAAGACTAAGGATAAGTTCCTGGTGGAGGTAAACAAGTTTTTTCCCTAGTGAGATAGCCTCATTAACATCATTAACATTGGACTCTAGGGAGTGTAACAGGTAAAAAGGTAAAGAAATCAACATTTTATGCCTAAAATGATTTAAAAATGGAAGATGGTAGTTGTAGAAAGTACCGTAGTGGCTCTCTAGAGTGAAATACTTGATAACCAGTTTGCACATTTTTGGCCATAATTTCAGGAGGCCGTAAATGTTGTAGCCCCCATTCTTAGACACCAAGCTTTCCTCGTTCTTAAAAACTGAATAAAGTTAGTTTTAGCCTGGGCTTTAGATATTTTCTTCCATTTTATTCCAGTAGTTGGCATCCTAATAGCTTTGCCGATGACCTCCTCATTGATCTCAAATGTAATCCCATTTATGGTTACTCTTCTTTCATTCTAGGTCTTCAAAAACTTCCTGAAGATCATTTCATCATGGCCCGTGAGATTTTCCATGAAGGGAAGAATCCCTCCCTCTTTGCAAAATTACATGACCATGGTGTCAAAGGAGAACTCCTCTTCAATCTACTTCCTATCACCTCCCATATGATCCCCAAGAAGAAAATTACTTGACACCACAAAACTCACTGAGACAAAGTAGCTTTTAGCCAAAAAATTGCAGTCACCCTTGAAACCACTAAGGTTGAAACTAGGGTGGTCACCCACAAAACCACTAACACCAGACCCAGAGCACAAAATTTTAGCAAGCTAGTTGTGAGAAATAATGGAGTGATGGATGTAGTAAAGTTTTAAGGCCTTGTCACATTGCACACCATAATTAGGATAATAATTACCCTTTAGCTTGAAATCTGTTTGACTACAACTAATTTGGAATCTGATTGAAGAAACTGTGATTAAAGATGACTGAGAAGTTGCTGATTAGATATGTAATATGATTAAATTAGTATTATGTTGTCATTGATGTCAACTAGTTTGACAGTACTTATCTTGTAAGTTACTATACCGAGACATCTGAAGAAAGGTGGAAGAGATGAAGAACAAAGAAATCTACATGAGGAAAGATGTACATGATAGATGAGGATAAGGAACACATTGAGTAACTTGTTGATGAGTCTATGACTTGATGATATTGACTTTATTATGTTGCATTCATTTATGATGAAGTATAGAGCTGAAAGACACAAAGCAGTGTTGTCGGTAAATGAAGCATTTCTAGTATACACCAACAGAGTGTAGTGTATACCGATCATAGTATTAACTAAGAAGTGTTCACCGATGCATTTCTTTGTTAACCGAGTAGAACATAATGAATTAAATGATTAGTTTAGCTGATAAGATTGATGAGCTGGCAAGAGTATAACATCGAGGTAACATATAATGTTTGTTACACAGATTGATGGCTGACAAAATTTAGGGAAGATCTAACGAAGTAGATTGAAACATGTTATTGACACAAGTACTGAGAAAGTTTGAAGTGGCAAAATCTATGAATGAGGTTAAGTGGAAAAATTTGATGGTGGAGAAGAAAATGATTTACTCATCTATATAAGAGAACATAATTTCTTTAGTAAGAGGCCGGGAAGAAGAAGATGCTACAGGATTATCGTGTGAACAAGGTTTTCATGCATTCTGATCATACTGGTTAGTAAGAACTGAGCTGTAGAACAATTACCGAGCAACAAAGAGCAATTACCAACGGACAGTAAGTTGATATAGTATTGAATCTGAAGTGAAATATTGATTAGAAGGATTTGTATGGACTAAATATTGATCTATAATCTACAATTGAAGTTGTATTAAGGCAGGTCATTTACTGGTACATATTTAACCATTGTATACAGTTAAAATCTCTTAACTGAGTGGACTTTGAAAGTCTTATGATGTATCATTCATAGAATGAACATTGTTATCCTGTCAACCCCATAGTGAATGTTGGTTGGACGATAACTTCTAGTCTAAAATCCTCTAACAAGGTCACACCTGACAGTGTGTTTGTAACCTTTAACAGGGTTGGGTCTTAACTGACCTCACTTCAGAAGAGTGAACATTTTTGGGTTGCCGGTCCCAGGTGGTTTTTCCCTTTACAGGGTTTCCACGTTAAATCTCTTGTGTTATGTGTTGATTGTGATATTTGTTTGTTATCATACTTTACATGCTACATGTTAGATTTGATCGGTAAACTATTATAGTTTTAGACTCGTAATCGGTAAAATCATAGACAGTGAAAGTATTTAGTATTTACTGATAAGCAAAAATAGAAGAAATATTTTTGAATTGTACATTTTGGTTTGGGACACTGGATAACTGATTCACCCCCCTTATCAGTTATTCTAATAGAAATCATCACCAACAAAGCCACCAAGGTCAACACGTGGGGACAACATTGTAAAATGCAGAGGGCATCATTTAAATCCACCCCAAATCTCTTGTAATCTTCTATAGATCACACTTTCCTTTGAAACCATTCTTAATAATAATGGCTTGTAAAAGATAACATTGTGTCGTTATGCCATGTAGACCCCCTATTTTGAATAAAGAACCCTTTGAAAAAAGCCATGTGGTAGTTGAGAGCAGAACAAGTGGTTGTGGTAGAAATATAATAGTGCCAAGCCCCACCTTTTGGTGCCCAAACCAAGAACCAATGTTTAAACATAATGGGATCTGATTTCACCATCACTCATTTCCCTCCTAAGTAGGTCTTGAGTAGTCTTGGGCAATTGACTAACAGTCCTCCAACACCACGTAACCCATTGAGATGCAGACCAGTAGAAGCCATGGCATCTACCATAGAGTTACCTTCCATGTAGGTGTGCATGATGTTGGCCATGTGAGCACATTCCATTAAACCATGTATATCAGATAATATACAATCAACTTTCCATCTAGTGCTAGAGTTTCCTCAAATAGCTTCAATGATAAATTTAGTGTTCCCTTCAATAAAAATGTTGGTACATCATAGAGTGATGGAAAAATTCAGACCCCATAGGAGGGCCATACCCTCAACCTGATTAATAGTATGGTTTTGAAGGGGACCAGCATAAGCAGCCACTAATTACCCCCTGTGATCATAAATGATACCTCCACCCACCTGGAACCCCCCCTCACAGACTGAACCATCAAAATTGAGTTTGTGCCATGAAGCCTGGGGTGGAGACCAGACAATAGCCTTTTGAGTTGTGAGTTTTGTGTTGTCAAATTTGGTGAATCCCTTGCCAATGCCCCATATCTTGGCAATTTTGTGATCAAAATTAGAGGGGGGAAGACCTGGACTATTCCAATGGGAAACCATCGAGTTATCCTATAACAGTTTAAGTCCTAAGTGGAAAATCTCGGTAGTGGTGAGCTCAGTCTCCCTGAATATCTTATTTTTACCCTCCCTCCATAGGATCCAATAGAAGATGGGAGGGACTTGATTCCATAGGATTTTTATTAGGGGATGTTGGGATGGGGAGTACCAGTCATGGATATCCCTGTTAGAAACCCACATAATGTTGAGACGGGATAGGATCTACTGCTAGATCTCAGTGGAAAACTCACAATGTAAGAAGATGTGATTTATACTTTTCTTCTCCTTTTTACATAAGCAACATCTATTAGTAAGGCTAAATAACCTCTTAGCTAGGTTGTCAAGAATGAGGATTTTTTCATGGAGCACCATCCATAAAAATAAATTCACTTTAGGGATTAATTAGGGCTGCCAAACTTTCTTCCAACACGTGGTGTCAACAATCTCAGTTATCAGCAAACCATAGGCCATTTTGAATTTAAAGCCTCCATGTTGGGTGTGTCACCATAGAAGTCTATCAGGCCAATCCATTAAGGGTATGCGAACATAACACAACAAATCATTGAGTTTGGTAGTGAGATTGACAAGGTCCGGTCTATCCTGCAGGATAGGAAGAAGGTCAATCCATTTACCATTGGTAATAATGGTTTGAGACCAGGGTACCAACTCCAAAAGTGAGGATGTTTCTTAGTTGGGAGAAAGGAGAGGTAGTGATAATAATATTAGGTAGCCAAGGGTCCTCCCAAAATTGGATATCCCTACCATTGCCTAATTTCCAAATGGCCCCTTTCTCCAAACTACTTCTGCACTTGAGAATGCTGTTCCATATTTTGGATCCTCTAGGGTGATCTTGTTCCATGAAGAGTTTATAGAAACAACCACCATCCAAGTAATTATCCTCCATAATTTTGCACGAGTCAGCAGATCCTATGACCATGGTCCATGCCACCTTGGACAACAAAGCCCTATTAAGATTGTGAATTTTTATCAGACCTAGCCCACCTAGAGATTTAGGAAGGAAAACCTTGTCCCAAGTAACCAGGGGGTGATGTTTCTTTTCCTTAAATCTAGACCAAAGGAAAGTTCATTGTATCCTTTCTAGCTTATCAGCCATGAAACCAGATATTTTAAAAATAGAAAGGAAATAGACAGGTATACCTTGAAGAGAAGCAACAAAGAGCTGGAGCTTACCAATACTACTAAGGAGCTTACCTTTCCATCCCGCCAGCTTCTTTTGGGTTCTTTCCAGAATGGTGTTCCATAATTCATTCTTCACATCTTTAACAGTTGAGGGGAGCCCAAGGTAAGTGGCAAGAAGAGAATCAGCCTGACAACCCATAATCTTCAATATTTTGTCCTGAACCAAAGGATCAGTGTTGAAAAAGAACATTCTTCTTTTGTGATAGTTGATGTGCTTACCCGAAGCAGTAGCGTACCTATCAAGCATTAATTTACACATCCTAGCTTCTTTAATCGAAGAGGTTCCAAAGAAGAAGGTGTCATCCACAAACTGTTGCAGAACCGCTGTGGGTAGGCTAGTTGTCGGTTTAATTCCCTCAATTTATCTGGAATGTTCCATTTGTATCATGTTACGCCCCAAGACCTCATAAAGAATGATAACAAGGTAGGGAGAGAGGGGGTCCCCTTGGCAGAGTCCCTTACCCAAGGAAAATTTGATGCCTAGTTTGACATTGAGCAGCACAAAGAATCTAATAGTTTTAGTACAGGATTTAATGAAAGCAATGAAGTCTTGAGAGAAACCAAAAGCCATTAAGACCTTATAAAGAAAGGTCCAATTAACTTTATCATAAGATTTTGAGATTTCAAGTTTGAGGACCATCCTAGTAGCCTTACTATGGTCTATGGAGTGAAGGATCTCATGGGTGGTAATGACAATGTCCATAATTTGTCTTCCAGGGACAAATCCCTTCTCATTGGGGCTAATGATATTTTTGAGTAGAGGTTTGATTCTGTTGACCATGATCTTGGAAAATAATTTGTAGAGAGTATTATAGAGACTAATGGGTCTAAAGTCCATAATTATGGGCTTTGCACACTTGGGACAAGAAAAATATAGGTTTCATTGAGCTGCTTAAGGATTTTCTTAGTTCTGAAGAAGTCCCGAGCCGCACGAGTTGTGCATCATAACCAATAATGTCCCAAAATTATTGGAAAAAGGTGGGGGGGAATCCATCAGAGCCTAGGAATTTTTAAGGTCCCATAGAGAACACCACTTTATAGACCTCCTCATTAGTGACCTTAGAGAGGAGGGTATTGTTATCACCATCTGTGACAACCCTAGGTAATTGGGAAGTAAGCCAATTTTGGAGGTTGTCAAGGTTCCCAACTTTCATATCAGTAAAAGATTGGATAAAATAATCAGTGGCTAGATTGCCAAGAATAGTTAGAGTGATGATGGAATTTTGTTTCTTGTTCTTACAGGCATATTGATGGAAGAAGGTCGTGTTGCGGTCCCCCTCTTTGAGCCATAAAACCCTAGATCTCTATTTCTAGAAGACCTCCTCATTGGCTGGAGTATCCTTCTAGTATTTTCTAGTATTTTCTTCTTCAATGTGGAGGTCAGATGATAGGTTACCAACAACCATCTTTCCTTGGAGGATTTATAGCTTCTCAGCCAGAGCCTTCTTCTTATGAAAAATGTCTTTGAAGGTGGTTTTATTCCACCCTTTGACAATGCCTCTGGTGAGCTCCAGTTTAGAAGCCACCCTAAACATGGTCATTCTTTAGATTTGAGTAGACCAACATTGCAATATCCTTTCATAGAAGTTGGAGTGGGAAGCCCACATAATTTCATATCTAAAAGGAGCAAGGTAGGGGTGTCTCACATCCATCCATTTGAGCAGTAGAGGATTGCGATCATAGGTGGTTCTAGGAAGAGAAACCAAGGAGAAAGAAGGTGCCATATCCCAAGAGGAGGAGGAGGTAAAGACCCGGTTGAGATGAACCTAGATGAGGTGGTTCCCTTTTCTGTTGTTGGTCCATGTTAAGGGATTTCCCTTTAGGTCCACATCATAAAGTCCATTAAGGAAAAAAAAGCTGGACAAATCACCCATGCTATCAGAATAGTCCACAATGCCTCCTTATTTTTCAAAAGGGTACAATGGGGAGTTAAAATCCCCAGCCACCAAAAATTTAGAGTTTTGTAGGGGTAAGAAGGAGGTTGTCAGCTCTTCCCAAACCTCTTTTCTCCTTCAACGGGTGTTAGGAGCATAAATTTTGAACCAATGCCAAACAACCAATGAAGTTGTGAAGGTAACTACTAGGTGGTATTGAGAGAAGCTGAGTGCATCCCCCTGGACCTTAGATAGATTCTAGAGGGTGGAAATTCATCCAGAAGCCCCATGCACTTCAGAGTAAAAGAAACTGGCCCCAAGCCAGAGTCTCCCCACAAGAGCATCAAAATGTATATAAGACATTTTAACTTCCTCGATTAAGAGGATGTCTACACTATAGTCACATATATACTGGTTGATAACTAGCTATTTATGGGGATTATTTAGACCCCAAATATTCTAGGAGAAGACAATTATTTATTACCTTTTTGAGTGAGGTCCAGGGTTTGATGCCTTCCAACAAAAATTTCCTTTGTTATGATCCTTTGTCTTTTGACCCTATTTGACGGGCGTCCCAGCTTTGTATCAGCTCCAACATCAATTTTTTTTAATTCCTTATTTTCCTTTGTTGGGTTTGCCAATCCATTTCCTCACTCTTCAGTGTAGTTTTGGGCATTGATGGATTAGTGCATGTCACCTATGGGGATCTAGTGTCAATGGGATTAAGAACCACTTCCATCACAGGGACACCCTTAGACCCAAAAGGTGAATCCCCTATTGGCTTTCTATCAATGACCTTGAGTTCTATCTGATGAATCTCCAAGACAAGGCTAGTATAGTGCTTAGTCTCTGATTCACTATTGGAAGAAAAATCCCCATCATCCTCCAATCCATTACCCATAGGTATTTTTCCATCTTCCAAACTAGTGATGATGGAATCAACACATGTGAAGGGTGGGGTCCCTCTTTCATGGTAGCCATCTGAGAAACAACTTGCATAGCATTTTTAGGAGGCAAGAATTCTGAATAAATTTTCTTTAGTTTGAGATCTGGTAGCTTAGGAGCCTTGTAGTCCTTACTTGTATGCCCTTTAAAGCATTGTAGTCCTGGTAGAATAGGGTAGCATTCTCATGGAATATGGCTTGGGTCCATTTTCCCAGCTTAGATTTAATAATCACAAAATTTGGGAGAGTCTTGTTAATAGAAACATTAACACAAAAGCGGGAAAAGACTAGGCAGGACCTTGAGAGGGTTACCAGATCTATTGAGATGTAATGTCCAAAAGAGTTTCCAATCCATTTGAAAACTTGTTCATCCCAAAACTCAAGGGGAAGCCTAGGTAGATGCACCCATACATGAGCCATTCTGTTTAGGTCAGCTGAAGGGTCAAAACCTGGTTTCCATTTAGCCAGGGTAAGAAGGTGCTTGCCATAGAGCCATGCTCCAAAAAGGGAAAGGGAGAGGTCCTTAGCCACTGTGAACCTAGAGAGGAATAGTCCACCTGGCATAGAAGAGACAATCACACTTCCCTTCAGCTTCCATTGGTTTCCCACCCATTTTTTGACCATATCAATGGTGGGCTGGAAGTTGTAAAAGAGCCCAACCAGAGCCAAGTGAAATTCCCCCATTGTTTTATCCACAATAGAGTCAGGGAGCAAGATCTCAATGCCTTCTTCCATGACGGTCAACACACATAAAGTGGGAACTGACTCAGTGGTTTGGGTCCCAACCAAAACAACTTGGGCCTAGAGAGGGGTAGGGAATCAAAAGTACCTACCACAGTAGCTTTTTTGGAGTCAGACAAAAACAAGCTAGGAATAGAGAAGGGTGGGTCTCTGGGAAGGGGAGGGGTTTCCCCCTAGAAACAATTGTCATGGGAGAAATTAAAAAATCTATTTGCATGCCAAGTTGCAGAGCTATCTAGAAGTTCTTACTACTTAATATAAAGCATGCAACTGTTAGTACCACTAGTACATTTTGCACCATTTTTTGACGCACTATTGGTCAAAGTTTCTACCCAACTTAGTCAAATAGTCGACCAACTAGTTCGTCGCTATTATTTGCATCAAAATATCGACCCATTGCTGCAACCGTAGAATAATCGATGACAATATTGGTTGAAAATGAGGACAATCTTGGCTGAAAATAATATTAGCAGGTGTTGGTATATTGGTCGATCTTTTGACCAATATAGGTTAATATTGGTCAGAAACTTTGGTCGCTCTGACCAGGGTGCCAAACTCACGATGCTCATATTTTGACCCCATTTCATTGCACGTTAGAGCAATATTGGTCAAAATATTTAGTGGCTCCAACCAGGATGCCAAACCCATGATGCCACATTTCGACACAAAATGGTCAATTTTTAGACCAAACTAGGCCAGACTTTCGACGACTGCGAGTCAAAATTTTGATGAAATACAGAGTGTTTAAAAAAAATTGAAGATAAATATCTAGACTAATCACCAATGCCATCATGATCGATGATTATTCTAGATATTTATCTTTAGGTGTCGACACTCATTCTGCTGCTTGTTACCAGTGGTCCCTGCTCATTTTGTTTTCCAGATTGCTTTGGGCTCTAGCAATCCATCTACTCTACTCTGCCTGAAACTATGGGTTTTTTCATTTTGTTTGAACTATTTGAGAGATAGGCTCTGACTGGTGATTTGTGAATTTGTAGAGCTTCCTCTTAGATGCCCACAACTCTTCAGATCTATTGGTGTGAAGCCCCCAAAGGGTATTTTTCTCTATGGGCCTCCTGGTTCTGGGAAAACTTTAATTACTAGGGAAATGGCAAATGAAAATGGTGCTTTCTTTTTCTATATCAATGGACCTGAGATCATGTCAAAGTTGGCTGGAGAAAGTGAAAGAAATCTCTGGAAGGCTTTTGAGGAGGCTGAGAAGAATACCCCATCCATTATATTTATTGATGAGATATTACAGAGATTTTTCAGCGGGCTCTAGCAATCCATCTGCTCTGCTTTGCATGAAACTGTGGATTTTTTCATTTTATTTGAACTATTTGAGAGATAGGCTCTGACTAGTGATGGATAATTGGTTTGCATGTTTGCAGCATGGAAGCAGTGTTGGGGATGCTGGTGATGCTGTAGATAGAGTCCTTAACCAGTTGTTGACAAAGATGGATGGTATGACAACCAAGAAAATAGTTTTCATTATACATAATGGCATTGACCTGTTATACCCAAGGATTCAATGGAGCCGATATTATAGAGATTTTTCAGTGGGCTTGCAAGTATGCTATTAGAGAAATTATTGAGAAGGTGAGTTTCAATTGCGGTAGCTTTTGCAAACTAGATTTGGTTATGAATTTCTTAATAGTTTTTTTTGAACTGGTTTATTAGAATTTTACATTTTTTGATTCAATTTTCCTCAAATTGTATCTTATTATTTCAATTTGTCATGTTCTCTTTCCTTTGTACTTTTATAGGATATTGAACATGAAATAAAAAGAAGTGAGAACCCCGAGGCAATGGATGAGGATGATAGTGATGAGGTAGCTGAAATAAAGGTTACTCATTTTGAGGAGTTAATGAAATATGCCCGAAAAGTGTCAGTGATGTATTTGCTACTACTGTTGCTTCTGCTTCTACTTCAGATGTATTTGCTATAGTAGATAATAAAGATGATGATGACTTATACAATTAGGAAACTTAGTACACAATTGTCATCTTAATGAAGTGACAAATGTGTCTGTTCTAGCAGGGACCTTCCACTGACAAATAGCCAATGCTATTCAATTTGGCTCTGGCTATGGAAACTTTTTCTCAAGTGGTAGATAATGATATGAAAACCTTTCTTTTAAAAACAAAATCTTGCTGAAAAATATTCTATACTAAATCAATTCTACAACAAAGAAAGTCTAGTTCAACTGATAGGTATGGTGTGCATCCATTTTATGGAGATATGCCAAGATGATTTCCCCCACTAAGATGATGTGCATCCATTTTATGGAGATCTACTAAATGTTTTATATGATAAAGGTCACTACAAGTTTTCCCTTGGCCAGATCAATATTGCTCGCAATCTCATTGCCAAAGTGGCCAAAGACTATGTTAGGCTAATAAAATATGGGGATTCTCTTTACCACTGCAAATCTTTGAAGGTTGCTGCACTTGGATGGATATGTACCATTGTTAAGAGAATTGGACCGAGTTTGGCTTGCCTCAAATAGGTGAGGAAGCATATGGTTATGTTATTTTTTCTATCTATCTGGTTTTCACTACCTTTCATTCCTAGGGATATCTTGCAAGGGTTCTATAAATTGATGGTCTATATTTTGGTGGGTGTCTTGTATGGGCCTATGAACTTTTTATCTTGTCTTTTTTTTCAATCCTACAACTAGATTTTGATACGTGGATTGCTTGTAAGGAACTTTGATACTGCCATTTCAGTAGTTCTTCATATGAGAGTTTTCTATGCAGTCCTTAGTCTAGGCTTTATTTGTAGATTTTTTATCTCAATATTAAAAGAATTAATTTAGTTAAATAAAGCTTTATGTCCCAAACACAATGAAAAATAGGATGTGAATTTAATCTTTTTGACAACTAAAGAGTCAAAAAAGATAACAGATGGTTCAATATAACCTATAGCTTTGTCCATGTAAGAGTTGAAATCTAAAATTTATGGTATGAAGACCTGCAACTTGCAGCTAAGAATATGATACTAAATAATTATGACTTATTTAAAAATTTTAGGAAAACTTAACTATTTATGTAGTGATTACTTAAAAAAAAGTATACTTGATCGATGACTCAATATTTGTATCCTCTCAGAAACTTTTCCTTTCCACTTCAATATCTTTCCTTGATAATTCTTGATCTCCTTAGGACCACTAGAAAGAAAACAATGACAACATAACTTTCTACTTTAGAAAATTGCATCAATAAGGGTGTAACAAAATCTGATATGCTAATAGACAAACTCATTTTGCACAAAATGACATTGTGGACTAGGCTTTTGAGGGTACCTGCTTTGAAAGACTTCAAGCCAAACAATGATTAGATGTTAGTCTAAGCATGAAATCAATGCAAAACAAAGAAAACTCTAAGCTAGCCACCTTAGATTGAGCCTAAACAGGTGCACCCAAGCACTGTTTGATTTTCTTTGATAAGAGGGATGTGGGTGTGCTCTCTAAGCACTTGGAGCATACTCTAATGCATTCTAAGATGGTTTGAGACTCATGAAAACCACAAAAAATGGCACAATAATGGGTAGAACACCCAAGATTGCCCCTAAGGCCTCAAGAACTCAAACTATGATGCTTAAATGGAGATTCAATGCAAGTGTGATTATGCTAAGATTGATTTTAGACCAAATAGAGATGTGATATGATGCTATGCTATGCAAAACAACAATAAAAACTATGTTAATCCATTATTACTAAGCTATGATGAGCTAAAATGCTTGAAAGTAAACTAAATTAGAATGATTTGTGCTAAGTCTAGAAATAAAAGGGCATGATAACAATGCATGAGAATGAAAGTTAAGCTAATTGATTTGCTCTTGAAAGGAGGGGTATTTATAGGATTTGGGAAGGAAGAATGAGTGGCCAGGATTGAAATCCTTAAGAGAGGCCAATATTCATTCAAAGGGGAGCACATGGATTGTGCTAGTCTATAGCCAATCAGGAGGTGACACATGTCACAAGGTGAGTGGATGAAGGGAAGGGTAAAGATGAGTCAACAAAGGGGGCTCAAAGCTCATAACTCCCCTCATAAGTGCTTGTAAGAGCATTGAATGAGCCTTTAAGGGACTTTGATGACTTTGTGGATGCATTGAATGTTTTGTGGTTGAGATATTTGGAAGGGGAGACTTTGCTTTGGCTTAGGAAAGTCTTAAGCTTGGTTAGGATTGTGCAAATGTTTAGGGGTAGGATTAGGATTAGGATTAGGGGGATTTAGGATTAGGATGGGTGAAGAGGTTGGCTTGAGAAGTTTCTAGAAGAGTCTAGAGTTTTTCTTGGTTTAGGGAGAATGAATAAATGTTTATTCATTCCAAAGGTTTTAGTTTTGGGAATATTTATTAAAATATATTTAATAAATATGAAAATAAATATTTAATCTTAATTAAATATTTTGAGTTGGGATTAGGGTTAGAAAAGATGGGATTAGCCTTTTAATCAAAATTAAGGAGGGATTAGAAGATTCTGGAAGAGGTTAGTGGTCTAAAGGAAATTGGCCAAGTTTTGGGCAAAAAATTAATTAATTATTTATTTTGGGATTTTTTGTCAATTTATTAATTAAAATAATTAATAAATAAGGAGATAATGTTTAAATAAGGTTTAAACATTTTTGGGAGGGATTCCTTAATTAAATGTTTTTAATTAAGATAAAGGGATTTAATGACATAAAAATAAATAAATAAATTAAATAAATAATTAATTAATAAATGATGATGTCATCAGGGATTTTTCAAAAAATAAAAATACTTTATTTTCTAAAAGATTTTTAGGTGTCTACAGACATTAAGCATGGATTTTGGTTTACATGTGGTACATCAATTCCTTCACCAAAGACATTATCTATTACATTTATAATTGTTTATTTAGGTTCCATAGCACTAGCATATACACAAAAAGAAGCTGTATTAAAAAAAAACACGGACACTACATATATATAAAAATAACCTGTTAAAAAAGAAAGAGGCTACTGAGGACAATTACACAAGTATCCAGAAACAACATTACCCAACTCTTTCTCTCAAGCCAAAGAATTAGTGTGTTCAATTGCCTAGACTAGCAATCAATTCTATGTTGAGTATATCTATCAAGCCCTCCTGCTGTTTGACTGAATTAAGAATAGAAGATAGGAACAGATTTAACACTTCACCTACTCAAAAAAACAAACCAATGAAATAATCCACATTAGGCCAAGAGAGGTTGACGCATAAAATATGAGAATACTTACACAAAATGAAGCCGAATCATGCCAGACAATGACAATGAGAAGTTGACTATTGGCCCTTCTAGTTTTTTATTTGATAGTTCCCTAAAAATGACACATTCAAAATGCACTTATGAGCAAAGACCTGGAATGAATGAAATTGATTAAATAATGAAGGTATGTTAGTTTGAGCTTCACTTGGTTTCGAGAATACTTTAATATTCTCTACTTAACAAGGCCAACCACGTGAAGGTGGAAGCTCGTCTAGCCTCACCCCCCTCCCCCTAACATCAATATAAATTCCCCATTAACATCTAATTACACACTTCATTCATCCATTTATGAACTATAACACTCAATCAATAAAATCACATAACATCCATTAATATGATATAACATTCATTAATATGCAACACTAATTAGGAATTCATTAACACATAACAATATTCATTAGCATGACATATAATTCAATATTAATACACAACATTCATAGGTAATTACTTAAAACAACATTCATGGAGTTATAATGATAGTTTAACTAATATTTTTATCACAATTTGATATTCAGGATAGGGGAAAAGCACCTGCAACAACAAAGGCAATAGCTGTAGATACAAATGAGGATATCCCATAAATCCCTAATATAATAAATACAGTGAAGAAAAAACTAAAAAGAGTCAATGCAGAAATTATTTCTATTTTGCATGATGCTACTACTAGCCTCACCAGGATGTCCATGACTAGGTAATTGAGCAAGAAAAAAATCCTATGACAAGAACACATACATATTTTAGTTCATGACATAAAAGAGTATAAAATATAAACCTTTATTGAACTTTTGTTATAACTAAAGGTTCATTACTGCTTACTTCAAAATGACGTGCTCGCACCATCAATTCATCTGTCCTCTTCAACATCTCCTCAATTGGATTTGCATCTTCCAAAATAGTAATAATTTTTGCATTACTCTTTTTAGTTTTTTCTTCACTGTATTTATTATATTAGGGATTTTTGGGATATCCTCATCTGTATCTACATCTATTGCCTCTGTTGTTGCAGGTGATTTCCCCTATCTAATATTTATCTTTAGGTGTCCACACTCTTTTTGTTGCTTGTTGCCAGCGGGTCACAATCAGTGATTGGGAGAGCCCTATTTTGGCACCAGTCATGTAGTACAAGCACTAGAATTGAGTTTTACGGCACGGGCTGGGAAATTTTTGTATATCAACATGCGATAGAGTCTCCTATACTCCTATTATCTCTATTATATTAGAGTCTCCTATTATATTACTATAATATAATAGAGATAATAGGAGTATAGGAGACTCTATCACATGTTGATATACAAAAATTTCCCAGCCCGTGCCAAAAAACTCAAGTCTAATTTAATTTGTTCATGGATCGAGACCTTAAATTATTGAGCTTCTCTTTTTTTTGAGAATAGTTTAACATTCTCTACTTAACAGGGCTAACCACATGAAGGTGGAAGCTCATTTGGCCCCTCCTAGGAGCCTCTTATGACCCTTTATGACATTTTAAGACCTCTAAGATGTATTCTTAGGGATCGTAAATGGTCATAAAGGGTCATAAGGGGTCATGGGACACAAAAACTAAGAAACATAATTGTAGGCATCATGGTCACATTTTTTTGGAGACAACGTAATTGAGTGGTGTACCCAGACAATGGAGAGCAACTTCTGCACCTCTGGTTCCAAGTTGTTCTCCATCCCACAGTGTCAACTTGGAATCAGAGGTACAAAAGTTGCACTCCATCATTTGGGTATACAACTCAATTATGTTGTCTCCAAAAAAATGTGACCATGATGCCTACAATTATGTTTGTCAGCTATTGTGAAATCTACATTTATGTTTCTCAGCTCTTTGCAGTACTCTTCTTCAATCTGTGTTTGACGATAAGCATCTTCTTCTTCTTACTAATTGCAGCTAGAGCTTCCTTTTCATCAGGATTCAACTCCACTTCTCCCATCTCATCATCCTTGTCACCCTTAGCTACCATCCTAAGCCCTTCTTCCCTCTCTAGTTCTTCAAGCCTTTGCAAGATATCTGGATCAATAAACTTTGCAACTTTGTGTCCATCCATGATCTCAGGAATATCATCTTCTTTCCACTCTTCATTTGCTAAAATATACCGCTTCTTCAATATTTTAGAGTAGTCTCTAGTGGTTGCAAATCGATCTTATTAAAAACTAAAATAAGAGGCTTAGTAAGTCTAATTTAATTTGTCTGTGGACTGAGACCTTAAATTATTGAGCTTCTCTTTGTTTTGAGAATAGTTTAATTAACATTCTCTACTTAACAAGGCCAACCACGTGAAGGTGGAAGCTCATCTGGCCCCTCCCAGGAGCCTCTTATGACCCTTTACAATATTTTAAGACCTCTAAGATGTATTCTTAGGGGTTGTAAATGGTTGTAAAGGGTCATAATGTAATACCCCTCTAACCCTAATATAATTTTTGTGTTTTTGAAACAATTAAGATCTTTCGATATTTTCTTACAGCTTAAGTTGTACATGATACTTGTTTGATCTATTCCTATAGTTTGTTTATAATAATTTCATAAGCTAGTACTCAATGATTCTAATATTAGAGATACTATCTAAAGGTATCATTTTTGTATGTATTTATCTCCGTGTATGTATTGAGTACCTTCAAGACCTTTATGAACATAGTTAGGATGTTATATGATATGTACTTGATAGATATATATAAGTGGTTATTTATATTTTCTTCTATTAAGGTTACTTTGGATGAATCTTGTATCTCACTTGATGATTTGATTATGTTGATTTATTATTAGTATTGATAAGAGACTAACACAATGCTTGAGATTCTAACCTTCATTATGATGATGCTACATGCTTTGAGTGTATATATATACATGATGTGTTTTCATGATTCAGGATGAAGTCGTAGTTACTCACATTGCTGAGGTACACATGATGTATCGATCCCGGTCATCTATCTGCAATGTTTTTTTTTATATGTATATCCATGCATATGTATTTCTTCTTTGTGATGCAGGCTTGCAGGTACTGGGCATTGACTTCACCTAGCTTCATAGGTCTGAGCATGCCCTCAAATCCTCGATGGTTGTTGTTATGGAGATAGTACTAAGGCCCCTACATGAGTCTTCCTTTGTCATTATTCCAATTTGGGAATATTAGGGTTCCTTCTTTGTCAGTCAACCTTTGGGTCAAAAACCCAGATCCAACGCACCTAGTTGGGCACGGTTGTAGTTAGTGCCTTGTGGCCACTTGAATTCATTTGGTTGTATGATTTTTTTACTCATTTTATTTATTTCTCCTTCTTGGTATGATTCTTAGTTAATCTTTCTATGTTTTGTTTCAGGAGTTTGGCTTGACTTTCCTTGTTGACTTTGGTTGACCTTGTTTGATCTTATGGTTTTCTCGATATGTTTCATAGATGATTTGTATGGCCTCTTTGGATGATTAGATTTATTTTGAGGCATGTGATTTTATTCTACCTCAGTGATTATATCCTATAGTAATTATAAATAGGTAATAATATTGTGATCTATTACTTCATAATCTTATAGATTATAGTGTTTGGTATTTGGCATGTATCTCTCTCTCTCTCTCTCTCTATATATATATATATATATATATATATATATGGGTGCACACATATATGTATTTATATATATATATATATATAATTTATATGTGATTATATGTTAATTATTGTAGATATTGTTGATGGTGTATATTTTGGGATTAATGTAAAGTATAATATTATTAATAATTAAATATTAAATAATGCGAGGTATGTTATTCTCAATTGTTAATTATTAATAATGAGGATAGGTTATATATATAGATATTGATGTAATTAATGATGGAATATGCATATATGTTAGGATAATATTACATATGTGTATGAATGAATACAAATAATCTTTTATTGTATATTTGAGTAATATAGTTGTATGATATTAAGTTATTTTATAATACCCTTTAGTTAAGAGTTAGTTGGGAGTTGGTTACTTTTCCTCTCAACCTTTGGAAATATATTTATATGCACTAGTTTCTCATTTGAAGAGAGGAGATTTTGGGGCTGAAGCATTGAGGATAGGATGGCCTTACTTTTTATGGAGATTTTGGAGAGAAAACTTGGAGATGTGAGGGAGAGTTTGTAAGCATATGCCTTTAAGAATTTTTGGTTATCTTTGCTTTTGGGAGAGAGACATTTTGTGAGAATTTCAGTAGTTGAGAGAGTGATTCTTTGCTATGGAATTATTTCTTTCTTTCATGGAGATTTCTGAAAGTGGATAGGGTTTGAAGAATGCATCTCAAGTTTGGATTTGTCTTCTCTTTTGTTTCCTTCCTTCTTCGATTCAACCTTCGTAGGACATGAGGTATGGATTGAATATTTTAGTTACTTTATGTCTCTGATAGATTATGGATCTATTTATATATTATCATTATTTATTATATCTGTACTTTTTATTTCTATGGTTATTTTAAAGTTTTGAGTTTTTGTTTGTAAGAATTGGCATGTGTTTTCCTAGGGTTTTTAGCAACCCATTTTTGGAGATCTATTATTATAATAATTTAAATTGAATCTAGGGTTTTAATAAATTGATTTTATGGAAGTAAAATTTACAGATCTCAAATGGGTATCTCTCTGATTTTATTTTTAGGGTCGAATTAATGCCTTATTGTTGACATTTTGGCAGACTATGCCTGTCCATTATTGATTCTAAATTTTCTGTCAAATGTATTCGTATGCTATAGGCTGATATGATCATATAAAAGTCTGAATTTGATATCAGAGATTATTATATGTCTTATATTTCATTTCCATTTGTTTTGGTTAATTTTAATTATGTTTTGTGAAAATTACAACCATTTTAGTGAAGGCAGGTCTGAACCCTAACCAAAATTTTCTGTTTTAAACCAGAAGTCATAACTTTCTTTCCCACCGTTGGATCTTCCTAAAAATAAAATTTAGAGTCCATAATTATGTTATCTAAATCTCCACTGAAGTGATTTTCATTATTTTTTTTTTTGTGGAAGATATGGATGACTGTTCTATGATGACTATTCTTTGCATTTAATCCTTGCTTGAAATAATTCAGTTTAAGAACATCATTAAGTTTTAAAGTTTCGTATGGTTACCAGAGGCTATTAGAATTTTTTTTTTGGTTAATTGGATCTATGTATACTCTGAATATTTTTATAATATCACTTGGATGTCTTCTTATATGTTTGGAACATTCTGAATACCATATTGGGTTTAGGGTTGTCAAGTGGACTAGGGACAACATATGTTTTCCTAAACTCAATCAAATGTTGTTATGGAATTGATATGAATTCTTGATGATGAATCTATTATGTTCTTATGATTTTTATATGTATGTTAGGGAACATAATTACACTAGGTGAGTGGCTCATAGTGAGGGGCCGGGGCCCTAAGTGGCTAGTACCAGGATAACCTACTATGAGTTATTTAATCAAGTGATAACCTAAATAAATGAATTGGGAATGAGAGATTATTGGAATGGGAAATTACACACTAATCAAGATAATTGTGCCTCACCCATGCCTTTAGTGCTAGTAAAGACTAAGGATGGGAGTGGGAGAAGGTACCTATGCGTAGGTACGACCGAATGACCTTGTCTGTACGAGAGGCATTCGGTTCTGCATGTGCTTACTTGGGGGCCGGGGCCAAGAGTGGCTAGTACCAGGACAACCCAAGGGGTGAGGGCTATGCGATGAAACTCACCTAGCTTGTAGCTTAGAGTCTCTACCAAATTTGATCATGCCTCTGGTAGTCCTTGTGGTCTTCTTGTCTTTTCTTTTGTGTTGTGATTTTGGGAAATTTTATCACCACCTTAGGAATTTCTTAGTTGTTACCTCTTGTATGGGTCTTTGGTTCTATCTCCTAGTTCGGGGGAGTGGGCCTATTGGTTCCATGTGGTTGGGTGGTTAATATTTATATTGAGGTATTGATCGTGATTCTTTGGATGATCCTAGCACATATTCCTTTCCAGATCTGCAGTTGAAGATTTCTTATTGGATATTTTAATATGTTGAGATGTACTTATGTATTTGTATTCATGTAATTTTTAATCTCCTAAAAGGATTCTTGTAGTATTGATGTAATCTCAATTCAAAGCAATGCATAAAGGAATGGGTAGTTCTAGGTAAAAGAAAGGGAAAAAAATGTGGAATATTGGACATGTTACTAGCATTAAAAGAAAGTGTTTATGTTATTTCTCCTATCCTCTTATGTTGTCCACGTGTAAAGGAAATAATCTTAAATATAGTTATATATAATGATGTATCACAACAATAATGTATTCTCTCTGGATGAAAGAATCCAAGGAAATTATTGAGAAATGATAGATTAGTGATTAGAATTATTAACAATGAATGGTTATGAAACAATGCAATAAAATAGTAATTTTATTTTAATGTTAATACTTGGTTCATGTTAATGAAGTACCTAGGATGATGCCTACCTTAATGAATATTAATCTCTTACCTAAATTATTAGAGAAAAGTGATATAAAGGATAGTAGATGTAGATGAAATCAATATGAATTTATGGAATGACTTGATAAAAGGAATAATGATGTTGGATGATTAACTTATGTTTAATAAAAGAAATAAGTTAGGGACATTTAACTTGATGCATTAAAATGAACGCAGATCTTTTAAGCTCATGATTCCATGAATATCTTATGCATGTAAATGGTTTATATGATGTTTCTTTAGTAGCGACGTGAGGGGACCCGTGAGGACTTAAGTTGTATAAATATTACATTCAAGTAGTAGAAAATTATTTCTTCTTTTAGAAATATGAAGTGTAATGATGAATATTATTCTAGTTAAAATTAAAAAAAAGAAATTTACTACTTGCATTTTATAGAGGTTTATGTCTTGTCCTCTTGGGTTTCCTGGTGGGGCATTACACATAAGGGATCCTGAGACACAAGAGCTGAGAAACATAATTGTAGGCATCATGGTCACATTTTTTTGGAGACAACGTAATTGAGTGGTATACCCAGACGATGAAGAGAAACTTCTTCTCCTCTGGTTCCAAGTTGACACTACGAGATCCCAAGACCATAGATAAGGAATAAATTTAGAGAGCGGAGGAGGGCCATAATGACAAAAATAATATAGGACAAACCTCAAGTTAAATGAGGCAACTGCAAACATTTTAATAGAATTTTATTATTAAATAATGAAATTTACATATACTAGTATTCGAAGCCCCCTCATTACATGATTTATTATTGTAAGCCCCCTCTGACTTACGCATCTAGAAAATGAAACTACAACCTATTGAGATTGAGACAAACCTTATAGAACAACAACAGCTAGGAAGAATCACTTGCCAACATCTGTTGAATACATTTTTTGGAGGACCTTGTATTCATGAGCAACAAATGTATTCAATAGATGTTGGCAAGTGATCCTTCCTAGCTGCCATTGTTCTATAAGGTTTGTCTCAATCCTAATAGGTTGTAGTTTCATTTTCTAGATGCGTAAGTTAGAGGGAGCTTACAATAATAAATCATGTAATGAGGGGACTTAGAACACTAATATATACAAATTTCATTATTTAATAATAAAATTCTATTAAAATGTTTGTAGTTGCCTCATTTAACTTGAGGTTCATCTTGTATTATTTTGGTCATTATTGCCCTCATCCGCTCTCTAAATTTATTCCTTATCTATGGTCTTTGGATCCCGTAGTGTCAACTTGGAATCAGAGGAGCAAAAGTTTCTCTCCATCACTTAGGTATACAACTCAATTATGTTGTCTCCAAAAAAATTTGACCATGATGCCTACAATTATGTTTGTCAGCTATTGTGAAATCTACATTTATGTTTCTTAGCTATCGTGTTTATGTACATGTTTTTTATGTGTTTGAGAAGACATCTTTCTAACCTAGGCCTAGATCCTTCGACAATTAGCTTCATAATAATGTAGATGACATATGAGCCATTAGCTTTCCAAGAAAAGTCCCATAAATGAACTATGTGTACCCCAATTCATGTGCCCTCTGTGCGTACCCAAATGATATATTTGAAATAACAAGGGTAAGGCTAAATTTACCCTTGTTGCTTCAAATATATCATTTAGGTATGTGTAGAAGGGATAGGAATTGGGGTACACACAGTTCATTTACAAGATTTTTCTTGGGAAGCTAATTGCTCAGCTCTCATCTACTTCATTTATTATCGAGCTAATTGTCAAAGGATCCAAGCCCAGGCTAGAAAGATGTCTTCCCATTCTGTTTAACCCATATTAATCCTTGTTCTTATCAAACTTACTTGGTATGGTAGGCCTGTTCTCTATAGTACTCTTCTTCAATTTGTGTTTGACGATCACCCCTTCTTCCTTCAAAGAACTTGTAGAGAGTAGCACGCATCATCCCCCCTCTTGATTCTCAAAGAACCCACCCATATTTTTCCCAACCTCAGATCTCATCTCCGTAACCAATTTTGCATCTTCCTCTGGTAGTGTCTCTAGCGAACTAGTTTATTTTAGATTCTAGCAAGGAATGAACAAACTATAGAGGTCTTCCAAATACTAGCAGTTGGTGTAGGAGAACTAAGGTCAAAGGCAGGAGTCATGAAGAGCACTAGGGTCACTAATGGATCCTTAGGTGTAGTTGAAATTACCAAATGGCCTTCAAAGGTCAAGGAACAAATGGAATAACTAAGAAAACACTATATGTTATATCATGTGATTACTGGCAGATTGGGGCTCACTTGAGCCATAAACATGAAGAATTATTCTAAAAGAAGATGTAAACCATATATATGTGTACTTGAGGAAAAGAGAAGTTATGTCATATCCATATTAAAATATTAGTTACAATATGAAAATACTAAACTGACTAATTCCTGAGCTCATCTCCGCATAGGGTCGCAAAAAGATATGCGATTACAATACAGAGAAGGCATCGTAAAAATATAATTTCAGCATTTGCCCTAGCTTGACATGTTTTGTACTCAAATCCTTTATCACAGATAAGTGGAGATGGGCGGATAGATGCAGATGAGTTTTCATCAACCCAACTAAAGTATCCACAACCATTATTTCCCTGTGATGTCCAATCTACATTAGTTCTTATAATATAATGAATAGTATTTACATTAGAAACATTAAATATAGACAAATTAGCAACCCTTTTTCTATTTGGGTAGCACCAAAATTTTCATCCAGGGTTGTTCTATGTCTGTGAAGTCTTCAACACACACTACCCACCACCACATTGACATTTTGGCACATTGAGAAGAGTCATTGAGCCTATATCAATAATGCACCGCACCATCATTACTACATTTATTATTTCTATATGGAATACACCAAGGAGTACCATCAAAAATATTAACCATTTACAATAATGAAAAGTAAACCTAAATCAAATAGCTCATTTTTTTATCAACATGTGTAGTCTCTGTGTATATGAAAAATGAAAGAAATATCAAGCTGAAATAAAATAGTGAACAAAATAGTATTCCACATAGAGTGAATGAAATATACCATCAAAATAAGTTGACAAAATCCTGTCATGAAGCACAGACATAGGAAATCAAAAAGGGACAAAAGACAAGAAATAAGGAAAGTCATTACAACTATAGAAAAATCATTTATACCATAATAAAAAAAAGAAAAACTCTTGGTCAACAATTTTCAAAATCATTAGGACTATAGAAAAATAATTAAGACTACACAAAATCAAATTTTAGAAATGGATGGTTCTGATGCTTTTCCATTACAACAATTGAGCATTCATCATTTGGTATTGTGTATTCCATTTAAGTATGTCAACAGTGTTCAAGAAATAAGAAAAATCATTAGGACTATAGAAAACTTAATTTCTAGAAATGGATGGTTCTAATATTGCTTTGCCATTACAATAATTGAGCATTCATCATTTGGTACTTCTTGGTGTATTCCATTTAAGTTTTTCAGCTGTCATGTTTATGTACATGTTCTTTATGTGTTTGGCTTCTCTCCCTCTCAAGGGATACACCGACAGGTAATTGATTTGAAAGCATAATGATTTGATAGTTAGAAGGTTGGTTAATATATTCTAGTCGGTTCTTTGTAGAGGGTAGTCTATTTGGAGTACACTTAATTTCTCTACAATTTTGGAGTACACTATCTCGTAGGTACAGTCAAAACACTAGCGTATTGATTTGAAAGTTTAGAATGTGATCTTTGCTTGGTGGTAACATAGGAACATTTCCTGTTAATGTTTAAGGTAGTTGCGAGAGAGCTCCTTCATAACTGTGTTGGCTGTGTCATCTTTAGCATATTTAGTACTATTATTGTTATGTTCCATGTTGCTTCTATGACATTAGAGCTATGGTCATGCTTGTATTTATTAATTTTGGCTCATTTTATTATCTTCTTTATGCTAGCTTCTGTGGCTCGTGTCTATGCTACCAAGTCAACTTGTTACTCTTTCATGTTGATTAGCGATAGTGGTGATGTGTCTTTAGCACCAACTATACATATAATATGCGGTTGTTTATTTCATGTGCTATTTTTGTTATCGGGCATCACCTTTAATGAAGACATTGATCTTTTAATGTGTGATGCTTCACATTACTTTTCCTTCATAAAAGTTTGTAATGGGAAAAGTATTTTCATGTGCCATGTCTCTTCCTCTCGGATGCTGTATTTATTCTTTTTTTAGCAGCTATCAGAGTATATATATTTATTGAAACAGTGTATACAGGTGGCCATTAGTTATTATTATTGGCTTTGTGTGTGATTATATTTAGTTATGTGTATGAACTTCAAGTCTAATTATCAGATCTCTATTGCATCATGAGTTTTGTAAGCTCTGTGTATGAGCAACTGTAAGAAGTTTTCTATGCTTTGTGCATGAGTAGTTGTGTCTTGATTTTTCTATCTATGTATCATGATACTTTACAGCAACACTCTGTTGATTATTTGATATTGATCATTGAGTGATCATTCCATGTTGAAGACATCATAAGGAGTAGAGTCTCTTGTAATTGTTTATGCAAATCTCAATAAAGGAATCATCTTTTGGCATGGCTGGGTTTTTCCCTCGGTGAGGAGGGTTTTCCTAGGATAAGGACTGGTGTAATTTGTTACTTGTGTTTTGCATTTCAGTTATGTTATTCTAGTTCTAAAAACTTAACATTTCTAGGCATTAGTTTTACTTGTTTATGAAAGAAATTTTTTGTTTTTGTTGTTTGTGATACCAAAGGAGTAACTGGTATTGTGTAGACAGTGACTGGCCAAATTGTTGCTGAACATTTTTTAGAAAACTGGTCACATTTCAAAGTCTTAAGGCTTCATTGTATTTAAAAGTTTCAAAACTCCAAATTTGTAATGTTGCAAATTTAACAATTTGAAATGCATTAGTTATTAGAAAATGAAGGGAATTGGATTTTGTTATGTTTTAGTGCAAACTAATCCATCCAACCGATTGGGATTAGTTTCAAAGATGGGTCAAAATGTTTGTATGGTAGATAAAGGTGGTGAAAATGATAATAGTGTATGCAATGCACCCATGTAGAAAACCTTTTCAAATTCCATAACAATAGTGACCTTGTGAAAGCTTGAAGATTGAAGAATCACTAGACAAGGACAAAGGAAAAAGACTCTTGAGTGACTGTTATGGGCAAAATGGACTATTGTCTCAACTCTCAAGCACCTAGCTGCACTTGAATCAAAGTTTTGGGTTGTTTGACTGCATGAGTATTTCATTTGATGTGACAAAAGATGGATCCATATTTCACCTATGCTAAAACTAAGAAGTTCACCTCTTACCCCTCACTTATAGTTATTCCTTTAAGGGAAGATTGTAGGGCCCAAATGATAGCCTTCAATTATATGTACTAAGTGTTACAATGGAACTATGTTGACTTTATTTTGTAGTTTTTTAACATGAGAGTTTGTAGATTAATAGGAGTTCACATTTTTATGGGAACGTATCATTCAATTGAGTATTAATGTCCATCTATATCTAGTGAGATGAACATAACTCATGTACCTCATGCTAGTGTGCTTGGATTAGACTAGACATTATCCAATTGCCTGTGAGGGTTGTCACTATTAGGACCACTTGTGTGTTATAGCACTTTATATAAATACTCACTATTTGGATAATGTCTAGTCTAATGAAAAATAGTGTATACAAGGTATCCAAGCACACTAGCATGAGGTACATGAGTTATGTGCATCTCACTACTTATAGATGGGCAACTATGGCACACTAGTATATGTGAACTCCTATTAATCTACCAACTCTCATGTTAAAAAACTACAAAATAAAGTCAACATAGTTTTGTTAACACAACCAAAGTTAAAATTAAATTATCTAAAACAAATGGTGCCTTAGAGGGATAGAGGAACACTTTGCTAAAGAAGTTTGACTATTGTTTGTGAAAATGCCTCCAAGGAATGTAGGTACTGCCAGGCTCGAAGCACTGGAATCCAGTCAAAGAAGAGCAGCAGATGAAGGTGTTGATAGTGAAGAAGAGGAAGAAACCCATAAGGGGAAGGAAAGGAACAAGAGGAACAAATAGATCTTGAAGAGAAGAGGACAATCATGATATTAAAGGCTATGAAGAATGAGCAGCATAAGGTGAGGGGAGATCTCCCTATGTATGATGGAAGTCTAAAAGAAGACGAGCTTTTGGACATAATAGCAAAAATAGAGGAGTTTCTTCAATGAGGGGAAGAGGAGGAAGGAAAAATCAGGTTTGGGAAGAAAAGGACAAAGGATTGAATAGGATTCCATCAAATATGCCAAATTTTCATTGTACGACAGAAGAGGTGTGGTGTACAGACTGTATTGAGTTTTTGATAAATAAACTTCTTTCAAATGCAATTTCCTTGAGTTCTTAGAGTGATTTTGGATTCATTTTGTCATTGTCTTACATTTCAATGCATTTGGAATAGTTATATATTGATCCTAGACCACATCTATGCATTTGTGAGGTCTATATTTGTATTTTTACTCAATTAATTCTGACTGGCAGAGTAGTTTCAGCAATTCCTTTGACAATTTTGTGAGTTTCCAATTGAATATGGTCATTCCATGACCTCTGACCACTGTAACACATGGAATGACTGAGTATTAACATGCACTATAGTTCCCTAATCCATTATTGTAATGAGAAGGAAGAATGTTTGGGTGATCACCATAATTTATAGAGGAAACTTAATGAATTTACTTGGTATGCTACAACAGTAGCCATTTGGTTTGACAACTACCTATTGGACCTAGAAGTGATCGGAGATAGGAGATTTAAGAATACCCTGAAGCTTTAATGGTTACAACTAAAGCTCTTGTAGGCCCAACCAATTATCACAATAGAATAATAATATCGATTCAAACCATGGACAATGGTTCCAACCAACACTGTCAAAACTCCTTAGTCTTTGAATTTCTTCAACCATATGATGATTCTTCTAACTACCAATTTCCTTGAATGGGATTTGTAAAGTTCCAAGTGACACTTTTCATCACAGAGATCAAATGGTTGCTGATATTTAACCCAATTCCTGATTCCCTTCAGGACCACAATATTTCTCTAGTCTTAAGCCTACAACTGTGTTCCTCCCTTCAATTAGTTATTGGATTTGGGTCAAGGCCGTTCTGCATAGAATTCACTATCTTCTAATGTGTCACACTAAATCTTCTAACTAACTTTAACCACTCTACTCCAGCACTATCGACTATCATAGAGACACTCTAATCTAGCTGATCAAGTTAGATTAGGGTCATCTAGAATGGTCTAATAGTGGGACCTTACAATGGTTATTGTCATTTAGAATTCTTCAATGTTCCTGAGGTTTTTGAATTTAACTAAGCCTTGAATCAAGATTATTCCTAGGATGATGCTGCAAGCATTTTCTTACTTTGCTGGTTAAACACATAGCATATATCTAACTAGGGAATCAATCTTGAAGCAACATAGCTACTTCCCCCAAATTTGAGCACTTAGGTTATTAAAATTCATTTCCTTGGCTTGCTTCTCACCCAATGGCATTGGAGACCAATGGAGAAATCACAAGTCAAGGTACACTCTCCATGACAAAGCCGAATGAGGAGTTTTTGGGCCGGTCTGACAAAGAGTTTAGTATCTCACTGGCACAACACAAAAGTTTCAATAAAATTTTTGTAGAACTAACAAATGAACTTCAAAACCATGGATGCATCAAAGGTTAAACTTGCAGAGATGTTTAATCTATCCACTCACTTCACAAATTGACAAGGCATGATATATAAACAAAAACATACTCAGGGAAAATGAAATCTACATGACTGTGTTTGTGATGACAGTCAACTATTTGTTCATTGTGCAACTAGCTATGTAAAATAGAGATAAAACTAATCAAGTGAACATCAAGAACCGTGAATGCATCAAATGGACTTGCAGGGGTGTTTAGTCTCTACATTCCCTTCACAATAGACAACCTAGAAAATACCCAATACATGATGACCTGACACATTGCTCATGGGCACTAAGTAGGTAACCAATAAAACAATGCCAGACAAATGCAGAGTAGGGAAATTCTTATAGGCGGTCCTCCTTTTACACCAAATCATAGTGGCAACCTTCGCAGGCAGACGGTCCTCCTTTTACACCAAATCACAGTGGCAACCCTCGCAGGCAGGTGGTCCTCCTTTTACACCAAATCATAGTGGCAACCCTCGCAGGCAGGCGGTCCTCCCAAAACTCTCACCAAATAATAGTTCAAACAATCATAGGCTCCAGCTTCACGCACTCCAAGTGAAAACCAAACAATGAAATGAGACACAAAATCTTTTTTCTTTTTAAAGTTATGCCTGTGTTGGTCAAAATTTTGACCTGCATGGTATTAGTCAAAATTTAGACTAACATGGGCATGGATTAAAAAAAAAAGGAAGTTTTCCTTCTATAATCCAACCAACCTAAACCTTTTTAATTAATTGTCAAAAATTTTGGTAGAAAAATGAGTTCAAATGTAGTAGTGTACTTATAATTTTTATAATTAATAAATTTAATAGTTCTTTCTAATTAATATAATGAAACACAAGTGGCTTATAGTTATTGTTTAATTAATATGTGATAAGCTTTTATTGTGAATGAGTTTTATCTAAATATTCTTGATCGGATAATAGATTCTTATTTTTAAATCGAAAGATAAGTATTTTATATAGGATTTTATAATTTCATAGAAAAAAGCTTTTGTAACATGAATTAAGCTTAATTTTAAAAATGAACAAATGATTATAAAAATATGTTAATGATCTACTCAATTAAAAAATATATCCTTGGTAGAGGGAAAGAGGGAAAAGAAAATTTTATTGATGAGATTTTTCAAACTTTATCTCATGGACTTTTCAAGTTTGGTGTGTTACTGTTTCCTAAATCTTTTTTCAATTTACATGGCAGATTGTTTTAAGATTTTATATTATCTTTCCTTTACAAGCTTGAATGTTATTTTGTGTTTCATTTATGATTTATTTGCTAGCAATATTATTCAATACATCAGCCACAAATTTGACATAGATCTACCAGCTCATCATTGCACATATAAAAGTGTGCATCTACTAGTTTAGGGACATCTTAGAGATGGGAAAAAGAAGAGCACATTTTTTAATTTTAATTTTAAATCTGTTTGGAATATGTTTTAGTGTTTTCTTTAATTATCAACAATAGGGTTTTTGGTTTCATAAGTATAGATTAATGAGGAGCATGATGTGTGTGTGAAAATTGTACCTAGCTGTGGACACAACTCTTCAGTAAAACATTATTGGTTAATATGTCAGAAATCTGTAATAGTAATAAATAGAGTTAACCAGATGATTTACTGCCTTCTAGTAGGTATGAGTTTGGTATTCTCAGATTATGACCGAGACCAGTGACAATGAAATACCTAAATGAAGGATTCGAAATGATGAAAGCAATGAAAATATGGATGTAGATTAATCTATATTTTTGGATTTTTGGTGCAATATGATAAAAAATGTATGAAATTGATCTAAGATGAATTGAAATGAATTGAAAATATAATCTAACAATTCTATGGAATGATATGAATGAATTGAAAGGAATGAATTGAAAGTGAAAAAATCTCACAATCGCCTGTTTGGAAGAGCTTGATTCTCCAAGTAATTGAAAGCATAGTTGAAGGATTTAGGATCATTTGTGAAGGACTGAGCCTCATTTATATAGAAATCTAGGGCTTGAGGAAGCATGAAAAAAGCCATAAATCACTCCTTGATGAACTCAGCTTGATTTTTGAGTTGTCAATGAACTAGAAACAATTAACTCACAAAATCATGCAAAAACAACTTTTTAACTCAAATCAAGAGTTCAGTTTACTTTTTCAACTCACACTCACATGTTGAGTTTTGAAAGTTAACAAATTGAATTGATTTGTTTATTTAAAGTTCAACTGCTTTTTTTGAATGTGCATGATTTAATATGAATTTATTTAATATTCCAAGTGATTTATTCTCAACTTAACTGATTTTTGAATTTAAATAATTGATTTATGGGTTAATCAATTATTAAATCAAACTTTATTCCAAACTATATCATTAAATATTGACAATTTGATTTAATCAATTATTTGTAGGATTTTTGATTTATTGTCAAAATTAAATAATATTAATTAGGAATGAATATAATTAAATCCAATTAAATTTATTAAGTGGCATAATTAAATCTAATTAATCAAATATTCAACATATTCAATTAATTGACTTTAGGATAAATATGATTTATCGCCAAATAATATTTAATTAGGAGATAATTTGGATAAATTAGGAATATTTAGGAAATATTCCCCAATGTAGAATTAGGATAAAATCAATAAGGTTTTGATAATATGATGTGCATATGTGCCTTAGGTTAGGACTTTTAGATCAATTTCAATCGATTTGTTGATGTAGAAGGTCAATGGTCCTATAGCCCATTTTTGGGGTATTACATTTTGCCCCTCTTTGAATTATTGTGCAAAGTGCAGTGGTTCAAAGAAGAATATGTTTTTGATGATGTTCGGACTCAGTTATGTTGTGGAGAAACTGATCCTAAAAGATTAACCAATTTCAAGAGAGAAACCGATTGAAAGTTTTGATGATGTTTATTCAGGTCCTGATTGACCAAAGAATCTAGATGATGTCAATTATATCAACAATGAACCAGTGATTACAAAAAAGTTTCAAAACACCTAATTCTAAAACTTATGATTACGAAGAAGTGACTGTCCTGACTCCAGACCTGATTGTCTAAAGGAATCAAAAGGATGCCAAATCTGAACCCTTCAGTTACAAAGAACCAAGGAAATAACACTAATGAACCGTGGTTACGAAGAATTGATACGATTTACAAGATTAAGAGAACATCATATTGTATGGATCTCGATGAATCTGATATGCCCCAAGCGATGAGGAATTTTGATGAATCAACAACTAGATGTGGTTGTTGTCTTGATTACTGAAAGATAGATTTGACAGATTTGATTGTTGATGTGCAATACCTTGCCCCCTTCGGGATGAAAATCAAAATCTAGCAAGAAAAGCCAACTTGTAATAGTTTAGAGGTGATGTAATTGAATTTAGAAGTGGTTACGCACGTCTAGAGATGCGTTCTGCATCGTTTGGAGGTCCTGAAGACCAAATTTGACTAGGTTTGACCATGGTTGAGCAAGTTGAAATTCAAATAGTTTGATGTTAGATAATCCATTAAGTCAAATTATGGATTCCTTTGATGTCTATAAGGTTGATTATGCAAGCAGTCAGCCGTCCTAGGTCTGAAAATTTTAAATCATGATTTTGACAAAGTAAATGATCTCAGATTTTGATTTTGATCTCGAATATGGGTTGAGAACGTCGAAATTAGCCAAGGGTACTGTTATACACTAAGTTTGCACCCTTGTTCAAGCTCTCGTAGTCTTGATAACCTAGTATAACATGGGAATCATCTCCAGGTGTGGGACCTATGCTAATTGGGATGAGACCTCCAAGTTCTAGGCTGGTTCCTCTTGGATAATCACCCTAATTTTCTTCTAGACATGAAAAAGTAAAACTTTTGAGGGAAAGAGATAGAAGGAATGCTTGGAAAGGGAAATGACTTGAAAGAAAACAACCTACTAGGTGATACATCAAAATTAGGGTTTGGATCTCAATATAGAGGAATGGAATCAATGAAAGGCCTAGGTCTAGTAGGTCACAACTTACTAAATAGGTTTGCATAAGTGTTTCATAGGAGGGCCTGAACATAAGACACAACTTATGACCTACAAATAGACATTCACTTCTGCAACTCATTGTAGGATTGAGACAAGACTGTTAGGGGGCTAAAGGATACCCACAAAAACATCTAAATTAAATCAAACACAATAACACACATAATTACAGAAAGTAAGAGGGATTAAGAACCCTAGGATACCACCAAAAAACATCATATACTTTGATCCAATAAGAGATAATTTAGACAAGGAAGCATAGGGACATGAAGGATTGTCACAAAATACCTCTGCAATATCTGAATCATCAATGAAATATTTACAATTGTATAAGCTAGAGGGTAGAAATGATACCACAGATGACCCTTAAGAAAAGATGAATTTCTTTTACAATTGTCCAACTCTGAGCACTAAAGCTCTAAAAATACAATATATACATCCTCCTTGCATGTAGGAAAGAGTAAAAAAAAAATATAACTAGGGTTAAAGAATTTTGCATTAGAATAATGATAAACCCTAGTTCAGTCAAGTCTGATCATAAATATATCTTTGCAAAATCACTGCCGATCAGATATTTCTTTGCATGCCCCCCCCTTGTACTTACAATCAACCTATAGAAAAGCAACCTAGACTTACCAACCCACTTGCAACTCCACTAAGCCATGAAGGCTCCAAATTTGATCATATTTCCCTGGGGGATGTACTATTCAAAAGGTGGTGCCAACTCTTTCTAGCACCTCTTGTCATGAAAATGTGGTGAAGGAGCCTACAACACCGACCAATAGTCACTTCTATCATCCTCACAACCACAACCATCTTGAGACTTTATTTCCTGAGCTACCCGACATCGTACATGGCCGAAAGAATGCAAAACCCTTGTAGAGATATTTGAATTTTGAAATATAATGTCTAGTGGAAAATTTTAAAATGTAACCATCGATGAGAAACCCTTCTTGAAAGATGAATGACCATGATGCACTTGAAAACCATTTGAAAACCTATCTCTGACAAGTCAAATGCCACTGTGGAAGTCAACAACCAATGAAACACAAGAAAATCAACACATCTAATAGACTTGGACCCACGACCTACGAAAAGAGCATCAGACAGTTGTCGCAAGATTGTGAGGGCTTGGAAGATCCCTTGCGATCAAGAAACAACCGTAGATCTTTAGTCTACTGACATCCCTATAGATACTCTGATACGGTCCCACTGAGAACAAGATTCCAATCTAAAGGCAGGTGCATGATCTCATACCCTTTGAATATTCCTTCAAAACATGCACCGGCCGTAGATCCTCATTAGACCAGGACCCCATGACACATTAGATCCTCTGACAAATCCTCATTAGCATACGACAACCAATCAGAAACTGACACATCAACACACCTAGCAACATGGCCCCATAAATTTTTCTTTTACTTCGACCAATGAGAAGATGACATGTCATCCTGACCTGGCATCAGACCCACCTAACAAAGCTAAACATTTGGAAAATCTGATGGCTGGTGTAAGATTGCATGTGTTAGAAAAATGCTATGCGAAGATATGCCAGCCATTGATCTTCATCCCTCTGACACAACCCTGCAGAGACCCTAACATGGCCCCACTGACAAATTCTAGTCATCGCTATGTGGACCATTAGAAGATGAGCACATTAGCAAATGAGGCCCCACCGAATGAAGCTCTAACAACAAATCAAGATAAATGGCCATCGTATAATCTCATGGCTCTGACACAACCCATGTGATCATGTGCCAATCATCAGATCAAAAGCTACACAGTCCTCTGGGCCTGCTTTGACAAACTTCCAAATCATCACCAACCGACCAATGACAAGCTTCCACATAGGATGATGTGGCAATGGACCCACTAAAGCCTTGAAGCGCTGAGCAAGAGGGAAGATTGACGGCCATCGCAAGATCATATGTGTCAGAAAAACCCCTTGCAAATTCATGACAACCATCGGATCTTCCTGACTAGGGCCCCACTAAAGTGACCACCAAAAGACTTAGCGAATACATGACTATGGAAAGGTTAGCTATTTCATTGGGTCATGGGATGTTAAGACTTAACCACTAAACATTTGGTGACTAAAATAACCAATGTAGTTGCTGAATCACCGAATAGAAGGGGTAACCGCTGGAGAACTTAGAGAACCTGTGACTAACCAATGAGAATAAAGTGCACATGGGTTTTTGAGGACTTAAGTGGCCAAAATAAAGTAACAAGGAAATAGAAACTGGCCTAGGGTTTTTAGGGTTTTGGCCTATAACGGCTAGTTTTATGAAATTTTAAAGGACTTTTCACCTAGCCAGGGACCTAGAAATAGTTGCAGAGACCAGAGGGAAGTAGACAAAGCCATGAAATTTTGTAGAGCACTTGGAAGGATAAAAAAGTAGACCTTGAGATGGGAATTGGCCAAATTTTCATGCTTCATGAAAATTAGGGTAACATTTTTGGTGATTTCTACTGGATGTCAGCTTGCTAGACATGGAAAACCAGTGGCCTTGATATATTCATTGGGCATGGGGGCACCTCAGGAACACAAAAACTTTGACAGAGACAAACTGGGACCAGAGAGACAAAATTTTGCACAAGCACTTCTTGAAAAGTAGGAAACTAACCTAGAAAATAGGGAAAGAAAGAAGAAAAGCACATATTTACAAGAATTTATAGAGAGGGATTAACCTCAAAGCAGGGCTTCAAGTGGAAACCATTTACTAAGATTGGCAAGGCAAATCCTTCAAGATTTGATAGCCGAAAAACATTGGATCCCTTGCACTCTATTATAACAAATGGTCCACCCCAAAATGAATCAAATTTGGTATGTCTACCAAGCTTGGATCTAAATTCATCCCACTTGAGGACTACATCCCCAACCTTGAAATTTCTGATCCTGGCTCTTTTGTCAAACTTTTTCTTCATTTGGATCTGATGGAATTCCATATCCTGCATTGATTTGTCTCTGATCTCTTCCAATTCCATGAGCTGAGCATGTCTGATCTACAAGGGATCCTCCTCTTCAAATAGGACATATTGAGTGGCTAGGTCCAGGGCTGGCAATTCAGCTGAGATGGATAACTTGGCCTCTTTACCATATACTAGCATATAAGGAGAATTCCCAATAATCTTTTTTGGAGTGATTCTATCTAACCATAATGCAGACCTCATCTTAGTATGCCAATCTCTCTAATTTTCTTGAAGAGTCTTCTTGATTATCCTAATCAAGTTATTATTTGTTGATTTTGCTAAGCCATTGCCTTGAGGGTAGTAATTTGAATTGGTATTCAGATAGATGCCATTCTTGACTGCCCACTTTGAGACTTTGAGGCCTGTGAATGCTAATGTATTATCTGATATTATAGAGTTTGGAGTGTCAAATTTGTGAATTATATTATCATAAAAACTTAAGAAAATGCTCTCATTGGCTTCTTTTAATGCAATTTCTTCTATCCACCTGGTGAAGTAATTTATTGCAGTGATTATCCATTTATGGCCTACACTAGATGGAGGATTGATCATGCCAATGAAGTCTATACCCCATTTCATGAAGGGTTGCTCTGTTCTAACTGGCTGTAGGGGCAAGGCTGCAAGCCTCTCTTTTCCTGTAAACATGGCACACTTGATGCATCTTCTGACATAATCATGACTATATTTAAAGATAGATGGTCAATAGTATCCAGCCCTCATGATTTTAAAAGTAGTGGTCCTAGGAGAGAAATGACCTCCAGAAGGTCCATCATGAAACTCAAATAGGACATCTGCGATCTTTTCTGAATCAATGCATCTTAAAAGGACACCACTGTGATCTTTTCTGAAAAGAACTTCATCTATCAACACAAAAGGAACAGATTGCAATCTATAATACCTCCTTTTTGCTAAATCTAGGCCTGCAGGACATTGTCCTATCTTCAAATAATTGATCATATTAGGCAACCAACTAGTTGCCATGGCTTGTTCTTCTGTAGAATGCACCACCAGAGATGCATCTATTTGCTCTGATTTTTTTGAACTTTCATCCTCTGCCAAATGCTCACAAAGACCTCTTCCTCTAACCAGCTTGGTGGTTTGGATATCTATGTCATATTCCATCACCTTGGTGATCCAACCAGATCTTTTCTCATTTAGGTCCTTGGAAAGAAAAAATTCTTTGACACTTGGATGGGTAACTTTAAAGTGTGCCTTGCTATGAGTCAACAAATATTTGAACTTTTTAAGGCTCTTCACCATAACAAGTACATGTTTCTATACAAAAGAGTATCTCTGTTCATACTCTTCTAAACCTTTGCTAAAGAAAGCAATAGGCTACTCCAATCCATCTAAATTTTCTTGAGTCATCATTGTAGATATAGCATTATGACCTCCATAAGCATAAAGGATAAAATTCTTACTAAAATTTGGGTTTAGGAGAGCAGGGGCTTCTGTTAAGGCCTCTTTGATAGCTTGGAAATTGACTCTCCCTTCTTTGGTCCAACTAAAAGCTGAACTCTTCTTTAACATGGCTATCAAGGGCTTGAGTAAATTTGCAATGTTAGGCAAGGACCTCCTAACAAAATTAATCTTCCCAATGAAAGATTGGAGACTTTTCTTGTGATGTGGTAGGGGTAGCTCTAGGATAGTTGCAATTCTCTCAGGATCTACTGTGATCCCTTCTTTGGATACCACATATCCCAACAATTTTCCTTCATGGACTGCAAACACACACTTCTTGGGATTAAGAGATATCCCAAATTCTCTACACCTTTCAAAGATCTTCCTCAAATGTTTGATGTGATTTGCTGCATGTTTTGAATAGATAGTTATGTCATCTAAGTAGACTAGTACAAATTTGTACATGAGGCTTTTAAAGGCCATATCCATTGCCTTTTGAAATGTAGCACCCGCATTTGACAAACCAAAGGGCATCTTTTGATAAGCCATGGTTCCCCACTTGGTTGTAAATGCAGTCTTATATTGATCCTCTTCATTCACTAAGATCTGGTTGTACCTTGAATAGCCATCCAATAATGAAAATCTCTTGGATCTAGAGACACATTGTAAAATTTGTTCCATAGGGGGTAATGGATGGCAGTCCTTTAGAGAGGCCCTGTTAAGATCCCTGAAGTCAACACATAACTTCAACTCCCCATTCTTCTTCCTGATAGGAACAAGGTTGGAAACCCAACTAGTATGCTTGATGGGGTAGATGATACCACTTTCTATTAGTTTGAGTACTTCTTTATGCATAAGTGGCTCAAGCTTGGGATTAACAAGCCTTTGCTTTTGCCTTACTGGTTTAGCATTTGGTTCTAATTCAATAGTGTGTTGAGCAAGGGCAGGATCAAAACCCTTGAGGTCTTCATATTGTCATGCAAAAAACATCACTGAATTCTTTAAATAATTGGGCATAAGATTTCTTTTCCAACTCAGTGTTCACTTTTCCAAATTGTAAGCTCTTACCTGGTTCCAAATCTAGTTCAACACAATGTTCTTGTTGAACTACCAAGCTAGCCTTGTTCTTCTTAAATTCATCATCCTTTTTGAAGAAAGTCTCTAATGTGACAAGACCTCTAGGAATCTTATAGGACTTTAGTTGTATCACTTGATCACCATAGTTTTGTGATAGCCTATCTTGATTGTATTTTGAAAAAGCATCTTCTTCAAACAAGAATTGTAGAATTTGTTCATCATTGTCAAACACTTGCCAATTGACATCATTATCAGGAATAGAAGATCTAACAATCACTTTGATATGCTATTGATCTACCTCTTTTGAAACACTATTTGGAATGTCATACTGAGATCCAACAGTAGCTAACCTATCTGCATTCTGATTTAGCTTCCTAGGGATAGCAACAATATTGAATGCACAAAAGTCTTTAATCACATCCCAAACTCTATGCTTGTATGCTCTCAAGGTGTCATTTGTGGTTGCACTTATCCCTCTCACTTGGCTAACAACCAACTCACTGTCACCATAAAATTTTAAGGCCTTAAGCTCTCTTTTTCTAGCCCACTCTGGTCCATTGACTAGACTTTCATATTCTACAGTGTTGCTAGTGTAGGAGAAACTAAATCTAAAGGAAGTGTAATACCTTTCTCCTTTTTGTGATACTAGCATAGCACCACCACTAGAACCATGTCTACTTCTAGCCCCATCAAAAAATAGTTCCCAAACCTAATTGCTCTGATCCCCTGAATCAGAGTCTTCTTTGAGAAGGCTTGGCTCTATGGAGCCACTTTCTTGTATTAAATAACTTCCCAAACCAAAATCCCAAACAAGATTTTCTTGGTCTTCTGAAGCTCTTTCATCTAGTAGAATATCAGGGATACTTCCTATCTTTGTGCTTGCTTCACTAGTGGTTTGGAAGTCATTGTCATCAAATATAGGGTAGTTTACATTGATGGCATTGGACACATATGGTTCTATATGGTGTGCTACCAATGGTTCTGATTTAATGGTGACCTTGGTCCCATACCTTGTATGAAATAGCATGTGAGACCAGTCAGAAGATAGGTAACCTCCTATCTTGGCTGTAAATTCCCTTAAAAGACATATAGCAAATAATGTAGGGAGATCTATAATATATATATCAAGGAGGATGGAAAAATTAGGACTAGAATGAAGGATTAGACTGGTATCCTTGGCCACACTTATAGTATTGATTGAGGATCCATCAAGTTGTGTAACCTTCTTTTGGAAGGGTTCATATTTTAGTCCTAATTGGTCAGCTACTTTCTTGGGCATTACAGTGCTAGTAGCTCCACTATCTACCATACAATTATGCACTAAAGATTTTCCAATGATTAAAGATACATAAAAGGGAGGTGGCTTTGAATTCCTACCTTGCATGGCATTGCCTTTGGAGTTGCTACTTGGAGCCTCCTTTTCTTGATCAGTGTTAACCAACACTGGCTTTGCAGCTTCTTTTGTAGGTTGAGGAGTTGTCACTTCTGTCATGGCCTTTTTCAAAATTTCAGGTTGTCCTGGAAGAGCCAAGGAGTCCCACATGGACATGGTGACATTCACCTTCCTCATGTTGTCTAAAATATTAAAAGGTGTCACAGTATGTACTCTTTGTTGTGCTTTCACTATGATGGGCTCCACCTCTTTGGAATGTTGGCCTTCTTTGCTTGTGATGACAGGAACCTCCTTAAGTGTGATGGGAGTAACTTGTTGCAGTGGCTCTGCAGATGTAGTGGCTTTAGCATTAGAATCTTCTCTTTCCATGTCTTAAGCTCTCCTTTTTTATCTTGTATAGGCAACAAAAGCAACTTCATCATTGACTCCATTGAAGTTTGGTTGCTCCCAATTGAAGAGAGCAGTCTCATGCTCTTGTGATTCTTGTTGAGGCACTGACCCATTGGATGAAGCCTCTGATTGAGCTTGTGAGGCATTTTGAACCATTAGAGCTTGGTTCATCCATCTATTTGAACATGTAGCTTGGTTGTGAGGCTGATTGAAAGGAAAACACCATTCATTATCCACAAGCATATTATTTTGACTAGGAACCATATCCCTGACCGGATTTGTAGAATTGATAGGTGTAGGGTTATATGGTTGGAATGGTCTCTGATTAAAACTTTTTCTTTGTCCTTGATACCCTCCTTGGTATGGTGGCCTATTTTGTTGATAAGGCTATCCTTGATTTTGATATTGCTGATTAGGACCTTGGCCTTGTGTCTGAAATGGTGGTCTGATTCCTTGATCTTGTTTCTTCAAATTTGTGACCTCTTTAGTGAAGGTCCTCAGCAAATTTGTCATTTCTTACTGACTACTTTGTTGGCTATTCTTTATTTCTTGTAGCTCTTGAGAGAAACTTGTTCTTAGCTCTTGACCACTAGTATTGGCCTGAGGTGCTAATATGGTAGGAATAGGGGTAAATGGGGGTACTTTTACAGGTGCAATGGGTTGAAGGCTAGGAAAAATGGGCATTGGTGGCCTTCTAGCAATCATGCCTACTTGGATTAAACAATTTTTGGCCCTGACAGCTATGTCAAAAGCTTGGGATAAAGAAGTACCACCCATAGACTAGATCATGACAAAAATTTGACCATTTAGACTTTATAAGTAGTATAGGATAGCATGGTCAGCTGATGATCTTACTAATACTAGAATTCTATTCCATGTTTTGAGGAATCTACTATTATAATATATCATTTTCTCTTGAGGGTCTCTCTTAATGGTTGTTAACTGCTCAACTAGAGACAAGTTATCTGATTTATCCTCAAAATGTTTACTTAATGCATCTCCTTATTCATCCCATGAAGTAATAGAACCAACAGTTAGAGTTCTAAACCATTCAAGATCCTTACCTTTTAGAGAGGCTACTAATAATTTTTTGGCCACATCTTCTTGAGTTATGTTATGCATGCTGCAGATGGTGGTCACATCTCTTATGTGTTCAAAAGTAGTTGTCTACCCTTCACCTATGAAATTAGGTATAATCTTAAGTGCCACCAAGGGCACATCATGATGTTGAGCAAATGATAATGGACTCCCTTGATTGAAAGGTGCAAAGGCAAACTGTCTAGCCATTGTAGGAGTTGGAATCTGAAGATTAACAACTATATGAGCTATATTTGCTTCTGGATTTGAATCCTCTTCTAGATCTTTGGTTAGAGATTTGCCTCTTCTTTTAGAATGAAAGGGAAAAGGTCTCCCTTCTAAGTTATCAGGGGGTTTTGATTGAACTCTCCTTCCAGGGGATGTTCTTTGGGTTGACCTACCTTTATGACTTCTTCTTGAGGGAAACTCTAGAAATTTAGTGGGCTTTGAGCTCCTAGTCTCAATTTTTCTCATAAACCTTAAACAAGGTTGGCTTGGATCTTTGAAATCAGTGGAGTCACAAGATATACTTGATAGAACAACCTCTAAAAGCTTATATTATGCAATCTATATATCAGAGATAACATAATCTTCAAACAATAGTTTCTTTTGTGTGGTCCCACCGGGCGTGCCAGAATTGTTATACACTAAGTTTGCACCCTTGTTCAAGCTCTCATAGTCTTGATAACCTAGTATAACATGGGAATCATCTCCAGGTGTGGGACCTATGCTAACTAAGATGAGACCTCCAGGTTCTAGGCTGGTTCCTCTTGGATAATCACCCTAATTTGATTCTAGACATGAAAAAGTAAAACTTTTGAGGGAAAGGGATAGAAGGAATGCTTGGAAAGGGAAATGACTTGAAAGCAAACAACCTACTAGGTGATACATCAAAATTAGGGTTTGGATCTCAGTATAGAGGAATGGAATCAATGAAAGGCCTAGGTCTAGTAGGTCACAACTTACTGAATAGGCTTGCATAAGTGTTTCATAGGAGGGCCTAAACATAAGACACAACTTATGACCTGCAAATAGATATTCACTTCTACAACTCGGTGTAGGATTGAGACAAGACTGTTAAAGGGCTAAAGGATACCCACAAAAACATCTAAATTAAATCAAACACAATAACACACACACTTATAGAAAGTAAGAGGGATCAAGAACCTTAGGATACCACCAAAAAACATCATATACTTTGATCCAATTTGAGATAATTTAGACAAGGAAGCATAGGGACATGAAGGATTGTCACAAAATACCTCTGCAATATCTGAATCATCAATGAAAGATTTACAACTGTATAAGCTAGAGGGTAGAAATGATACCACAGATGACCCTTAAGAAAAGATGAATTTCTTTTACAATTGTCCAACTCTAAGCACTAAAGCTCCAAAAATACAATATATACATCCTCCTTGCACACAGGCAAGAGTAAAAAAAAAATCTAACTAGGGTTAAAGAATTTTGCATTAGAATAATGATAAACCCTAGTTCAGTCAAGTCTGATCATAAATATGTCTCTGCAAAATCACAGCCGATCATATATTTCTTTAAGTGCCCCCCCCCTTGTACTTACAATCAGCTTGTAGACAAGCAACCTAGACTTACCAACCCACCTGTAACTCCACTAAGCCATGAAGGCTCCAAATCTAATCATATTTCCTTGGGAGATGTACTATTCAAAAAGTGGTGCCAACTCTTTATAGCACCTCTTATCATGAAAATGCGGTGAAGGACCCTACAACACCGGCCAATAGTCACTTCTATCATCCTCACAACCACAACCGTCCTGAGACTTTATTTCCTGAGCTACCTGATGTCGTGCATGGCCGAAAGAATGCAAAACCCTTGCAGAGATATTTGAATTTTGAAATATAACGACTAGCGGCAAATTTTAAAATGTAACCGTCGATGAGAAACCCTTCCTGGTAGATGAATGGCTGCGATGGACTTGAAAACCATTTGAAAACCTATCTCTGACAAGTCAAATGCCACCGTGGAAGTCAACAACAAATGAAACATGAGAAAATCAGCACATTTGATAGACTTGGACCCATGACCTACAGAAAGAGCATCAGATGGTTGTCGCAAGATCGCAAGGGCTTGGAAGATCCCTTGTGATCAAGTGACAACCATAGATCTTTAGTCTACTGACATGCCTGCAGATACTCTGACACGGTCCCACTGAGAACAAGATTCCAATCTAATGGTAGGTCCATGATCTCATACCCTTCGAATATTCCTTTAGAACATGTGTTGGCTGTAGATCCTCATTAGACCAGGACCCCATGACACATTAGATCCTCTGACAAATCCTCATTAGCATATGAAAACCAATCACAAACTGACACATCAGCACACCTGGCAACACGGCCCTACAAATTTTCCTTTTACTTTGACCAATGAGAAGATGGCATGTCATCCTGACCTGGCATTAGACCCACCTAACAAAGCTAAACAGTTGGTAAATTTGACAGCCAGCATAAGATCGCATGTGTCAAAAAAAGGCTATGCAAAGATACGCCAGCCGTTGATCTTCATCCCTCTAACACAACCCTCTAGAGACCCTGACATGGCCCCACTGACAAATTATAGTCATCGCTATGTGGACCAATAGAAGATGAGCACATCAACAAACAAGGACCCACTGAATGAAGCTCTGACAATAAATCAAGATCGATGACCATTGCATAATCTCATGGCTCTGACACAACCCATGAGATCATGCACCAACCGTTGGATCAAAAGCTACACAGTCCTCTGGGACCGCTCTGACAAACTTCCAAATCATCACCAATGGACCAATGACAAGCTTCCACATAGGATGACATGGCAGTGGACCCACTAAAGCCTTGAAGTGCTGAGAAAAAGGGAAGATCGACGGCCATCGCAAGATCGCATGTGTTAGAAAAACCCCTTGCAAATTCATGACAACCATCAGATCTTCCTGATTGGGACCCCACTAAAGTGACCGCCAAAAGACTTAGTGAATACGCGACTGTGGAAAGGTTATCTATTTTGCTAGGTCGCAGGATGTTAAGACTTAATCGCCAAACATTTGGTGACTAAAAGAACCAATGTAGTCGCTGAATCACTGAATAGAAGGGGTAACCACCAGAGAACTTACAGAACCTACGACCAACCAATGAGAATAAAGCACACATGGGTTTTTGAGGACTTAAGTGGCCGAAATAAAGTAACAAGGAAATAGAAACTGGCCTAGGGTTTTTTAGGGTTTTGGCCTATAATAGCTAGTTTTATGAATTTTTAAAGGACTTTTCACCTAGCCAGGGACCTAGAAATAGTTGCAGAGACTAGAGGGAAGTAGACAAAGCCATGAAATTTTGCAAAGCACTTGGAAGGATAAAAAATTAGACCTTGAGATGGGAATTGGCCAAATTTGCATGCTTCATGAAAATTAGGGTAACAGGTACAATTTACATGCAAAAATGGAGCAGTTTGAAAAATTAGGTCAAAATCTATATAAGGCCCAAAAGGGTCATTTTCAAGTCATTTGAACCATTGACTTTTAGAAACCTTGTGGAGCCCTCAAAGCTAAAATGGAAGTTCTTATCACTTTGCACCGATTTGAGCACAACCGTTGATACCAGCAACCACCATAGTATGGGAACTTGATAAGTGGACCTCTGTGCCTATCCTACATTCAAATTTTGCCATGTTTTATGCCTTTTTTGAATTTTTTACACATTTTTAAGTTTTTGAATTTTTGCAGCACGGAAATGCATACGACAGTCTACTTAGACTTGTATGAGTTTTCAATTCCCTGTAGAATGTCATGTCCATTGTAATTGTAACTCTTATGAGAGGGACCCTTTTGTTGTATGACATTTCATTGGGTCCCTCAAGTCTCATATGGAAAGAATTTGAATGTCATATATGCATTAGGTGTCATATGGGACCTTGTAGTAACTCGTACAAGTTTTGGTGCCAGTCTAAAAACTTGTATGGAAAATAGTGACCATTTTTTACATCCTTACATCAAAATTTTGATTTTTCTGACTTCATGATTATTTTCCTTAGTCTTTTATGCACCTGCTGAAGTATTCAATTTCTTATTTTCTATGCTTATAGCCTAATTTTTGACCAAGTTACTGATAGGGTTCCCTATTCTATGTTGTGTAGGTTCGCTATCTAGATGTACATGTTTGTATCTCACACCCAGCAACCTAGAGACTGTGTGTAGCACTTCCTAATCCACTCAAAGTACATTTAGCTACCCGTGACTTTGAATATTTGATTTGATTACCTAACATTTGGGTAAACCATAGACTAATCACTGCAGTTGTAGAGCATTTTCATTTTGAGATGCAGACCTTCCATCTTTCGACAGGGGAGATTATAGTTACACCCAAGGATGTGTATATGATACTCTGAATACCATTTCATGGCTCGCACCCTGATTACATTAGTGTGGGTAATATCGATCTTCATGCCTTTTAGACTTTATTTGGTGCTGATGAGTAGATAGGTCAGTAGATTTCCTGGGAGACCCTTGTACAAAGATATGGAGAGTCACATAGATTAGAGTGTATCATATTTGGGATGATTGAAGGGATCATCATGTTTGATCGCCAGCAGAATGGTTTCCTGATGGGCTGGGCCCTGATGGTTATGTTACCCTAATTTTCATATGCACATAAATTTGGCTGAATCTATCCCCAGTTCTCTATTTTTATCCTGCCAAGCATCCCTAAAATTTTCATGAATTTGTGCCTTGTCTTCTAGCCTTTGCAATTATTTCAAGTCCTTGGTCTGCAAGTTAAAATTCAAAAAGTAGCCGTATGGCCCAAAAAAACCCTAAGAGACCCTAGACTGTGTTATATTCGGTCGTTACTTTATCGGCCACTTAAAAATCCCAATACCCACGTGCACTTTATTTTCCTTCGGTCACCAGTTCTCTAAGTCTTCCAGCGGTTATCTTTTTCTTTCGGTGATTCAGTGATTGTAGCACTCCTCTTAGTCGGGTATTGTTTGGCGGTAACCTTTTCCCAACTAGCAACTCAGCGAAATGGTTAACTTCTCTTTAGTTGCATAGTCGCTAAGTGTTTGGTAGTCTCAGCTTGCAGGGGACCTAGTTCTATAGGATCTTATAGTTGTTGTGAGTTCACGAAGAGTTTTTCTGACACATGCGATCTCATGATAGCCGTCAATCTTCCCCTTTTTCTCAGTGCTTTAAGCTTTTGTGGGTCCACTGCCATGGTGTCCTACTTGGAGGCTTTTTATTGGTCCAGGGATGATGACTTGTATTTTTGTCAGTAGGCCCAAGGATGTCAAAGGCTTGGAAATCTACGGCTAGCATGTGTTATCATGAAATGTGTCAGAGGTATGTGATTATAAGACAACCATTGATTCTCCTTGATGACGTAACTCTTAATGCCTGGCGGGTCTACTACTACATGTACACAAACAGTGGCTTCTCATTGGTCCACATGGTAGTGATTCGACAATGTGTCAGTGGGACCAGGTTTCTAGTGTTTTAAAAGGCTCTGACATCTGCAGAGGATCGACAACTGGTGCATGTCCGCAAGGAATCTTTCTGACACATGCGATCATGTGCTCGTCGTTGATCTTACTTTATCTCTGGGCTTTGTTAGGCAGGTCCATGTTGTTAGATGGTCTGATATGTGAGGTATTTGATTGGTTGTTGCATGCTGATGAGGACTTCGAGGTGGACTGATGTGTCAGTGGGGTCATGACTTATTGAAGATCTATGATGGGCGTATGATCTGAAAGAATATTTGAAGGGTATGAGATCTTGCGCCCACCATTAGATTAGAATCTTGTCTTAAGTGGGTCTGATGTCAGGGAAGAGCTGAGGTGTTTGCTAATGAGGTGAATGAAGTGAATGAGGGTTTGACATGTGGCAATTCTGGGCCCAGGGTTAGTAAGGTATTCTGTGAATCAGCAAATAAAGGGGTTTCTCTTGTTCGCTTAATAAAACCAGGGTTAGTAAAAAGACTCAGTGATCCAGTGAAATGCCTTGTTCATTGAATTGCTTGACTAGACTGAGGTTAAGAGAAGGATTTCATGAATAGGAGAAGAGGTCTTCAGTCATGCAGTCATTGAATGAATTAAAAGAGAAAAGGTCAAAGCGGGTCCAAATATGCTGACATGCTCGACGCTCATTGGTTGAGACTTCCTGATGTGGACTCAAACTTTTCAAAGGGTTTCATGACCATTTCAAAGTTAATCTAAGCTATTCATTTGCTAAGAGATAAAGGGTATCGACGGTCACATTTTAAAATGACCAGCTAGTCGTTAGTTTTCAAATTCAAATAGTTCTAAGAGGATTTTTGCTAGTATTTGATTTACAGGCCACAAGCAGCAAGGTAGTTCAAAAAATTTATGTCTCTAGGACATTTGCAGTTAAAGGAGGATGATGAGGAGGTCTGGGTGGCTGTCATGGGTCATTTCTTGTTTGATAAAGGTACCAGTTATGCATTCATGGCAAGACTTTTGTAGAAAGGTAGATGAGTCCAGGTTGCTTGTCCACAGGTAAATGAGGTATAGGGATGGGCACACAAACTTGAGGTTTGATCGACCATAATATTGTAGAGATATATTCATGATAAAACTTGATTAAGTGAGGTTAGATATTATTTTAATAAAAATCTTCTGTAACCCTAATTAGGTTTTAAATTTAGCCTATGTGCCAGATACGAGATGTATATATTGTATTTTTGAAGCTTTCGAGTAGAGAGTTCACATTTTGTAAAGAAGAAAGTCTCTTTCTTGAAAAGCTATCCATGGCATTTCTTCCTGCCCTCTGGGTTTCCACATTCTATAATCTTTCATTGATAATTTAGATATTGCAAAGGTATTTTGTGACAATTCTTCATGTCCCTATGCTTCCCTGTTTGAATTATCTCTTATTGGATTGAAGTATATGATGTTTTCAGTGATATCTTAGGGTTCTTGATCCCTCTTTCTTTCTGTAATTTTGTGTGTTATTGTGTTTGATCTAATTTAGATGTTTTTGTGGGTATACTTCAGCCCCCTAATAGTCTTATCTCAATCCTACACCGAGTTGTAGAAGTGAATGTTTGCTTGCAGGCCATAGGTTGTGTCTTATGTTTAGGCCCTCCTATGAAACACTTATGCAAGCCTATTCAATGAGTTGTGACCTACTAGACCTAAGCCTTTCATTGATTCCATTCCTCTATACTGAGATCCAAACACTAATTTTGGTGTATCACCTAGTAGGTAGTTTTCTTTCAGTCATTTCCCTTTCGAGCACTCCTTCTATCCCTTTCCCTCAAAAGTTTTACTTTTATGTCTAAAAGAAAATCAAGGTGATTATCCAAGAGGAACCAGGCTAGAACCTAGAGGTCTCATCTCAGTTAGCATAGGTCCTACAACCTAGAGATGATTCCCATGTTATACTAGGTTATCAAGACTACGAGAGCTTGAGACAAGGGTGCAAACTTAGTGTATAACAATTCTGGCATGCCCAGTGAGACTACAAAAAAGAAACTATTGTTTGAAGATTATGTTATCTCTGATATACATGCTGCATAATATAGACTTTTAGAAGTTGTTCTATCAAGTATATTTGGTGACTCCACTAGTTTTAAAGATTTAGGCCAACCTTGGTTAAGGTTTATGAGAAAGATTGAGACTAGAAGCTCAAAGCCCACTAAATTTTTAGAGTTGCCCTCAAGAAGAAGTCATAAAGTTAGGTCAATTCAAAGAACATCCCCTATAAGGAGAGTTCAATCTACACCTCTTGATACATCAGAAGGGAGACCTTTTCCCTTTCATTCTAGAAGAAGAGGCAGATCTCTAACTAGAGATCTAGAAGAGGATTCAAATCTAGCAGCAAATATAGCTCACATAGTTGTCAATCTTCAGATTCCAACTCCTACAATGGCTAGATAGTTTGCCTTTGCACCATTCAACCAAGGGAGCTCATTAGCCTTTTCTCAACATCATTATGTGCCCTTAGTGGCATTAAAGAGTATACTTGATTTCACTGGTGAGGGGTAGACAACTGCTTTTGAACACATAAGAGATGTGACCACCATCTGCAGCATACACAATATTACTCAAGAGGATGTGGCCATAAAATTATTAGCAACCTCTCTAAAAGGTAAGGCCCTTGAATGGTTTAGAACTTTAACTGTTGGTTCCATTACTTCATGGGATGAATTAGGAGATGCATTAAGCAAGCATTTTGAGAATAAATCATATAACTTGTCTTTGGTAGAATAGTTAACAACTATTAAGAGAGATCCTCAAGAGAAAATGATAGATTACAATAGTAGATTTCTCAAAACATGGAATAGAATTCTAGTATTAGTAAGACCATCAGCTGACCATGCCTTTTTATATTACTTGCAAAGTCTGAATAGCCAAATTTCTATCATGATCCAATCTATGGGTGGTACTTCTTTACCCCAAGCCTTTGACATAGCTGTTAGGGCTGAAAATTGTTTGATCCAAGCAGACATGATTGCTAGAAGGCCTCCAATGCCCATCTTCCCTAGCCTTCAACCCATTGCACCTACCCAAGTACCCCCATTTACCCCTATTCCCACTATATTAGCACCTCAGGCTAGTACTAGTGGTCAAGAGATAACATCTAGTTTCTCTCAAGAGATGCAAAAAATAAAGAATATCCAACAGAGTAGTCAGCAAGAAATGACAAACTTATTGCAGACCTTGACTAAAGAGGTCACAAATCTAAAGAAACAAGGTTAAGGAATCAAACCACCATTTCAGTCACAAGGCCAAGGTCCCAATCAACAATATCAAAATCAAGGCCAGCCTCATCAACAAAATAGGCCACCATACCAAGGAGGCTATCAAGGACAAAGAGAAAGTTTTAATCAGAGACCATTCCAACCATATAACCCTGCACCTCTCAATTCTACAAATCTAGTGAGGGATATGGTTCCTAGTTAGAATAATATGGCCATGGATAATGAATGGTGTTTCCCTTGTAATTAGCCTCACAATCAGGCTACATGTTCAAATGGATGGATGAACCAAGCTCTAATGGTTCAAAATGCCTCACAAGCTCAATCAAAGGCTTCATCTAGTGGGTCAGTGCCTCAACAAGAATCACAAGAGAATGAGATTGCTCTTTTCAATTGGGAGCAGCCAGACTTCAATGGAGTCAATGATGAGGTTGCTTTTGTTGCCTATACAAGAGAAAAGAGAAGAGCTCAAGACATGGAGAGAGTAGATTCTGATGCCAAAGCCACTACATCTATAGAGCCACTGCAGCAAGCCACTCCCATCATACCTAAGGAGGCTGCTATCATTACAAGCAAGGAAGGCCAACATTTTAAAGAGGTGGAGCCCATCATAGTAAAGACACAACAAAGAGTACACACTGTGACACCTTATAACATTGTAGACAACATGAAGAAGGTGAATGTCACCATGTCCATGTGGGACTCTTTGGCTCTTCCAAGACAACCTGAAATTTTGAAGAAGGCCATGACAAAAGTGACAACTCCTCAACCTACAAATGAAGTTGCAAAGCCAATGTTGGTTAACATTGATCAAGAAAAGGAGGCTCCAAGTAGCAACTCCAAGGCCAATGCCACTCAAGGTAGGAACGTAAAACCACCTCCCTTTTATGTATCTCTAATCATTGGGAAATATTTAGTGCATAATTGTATGGTAGATAGCGGAGCTACTAGCACTATAATGCCCAAGAAAGTAGTTGACCAATTAGGACTAAAATATGAACCCTTTCAAAAGAAGGTTACCCAACTTGATGGATCCTTAGTCAATACTATAGGTGTGGCTAAGGATACCAGTCTAATCCTACATGCTAGTCCTAATTTTTCCATCCTCCTTGATATATACATCATAGATCTCCCTGCATTATTTGCTATATGTCTTTCAAGGGAGTTTACAACCAAGATAGGAGGCTATCTATCTTCTGACTGGTCTCACATGTTATTTCATACAAGGTATGGGACCAAGGTCACCATTAAGTGAGAACCATTAGTAGCACACCATATAGAGCCATATGTATCCAATGCCATCAATGTAAACTGCCCTATATTTGATAACAATTACTTCCAAACCATTAGTGAAGCAGACACTAAGATAGAAAGTATCCCTGATATTTTACTAGATGAAAGAGCTTTAGAGGCATAGGAAAGTCTTGTTTGGGATTTTGGTCTAGGAAGTTATTTGATACAAGAAAGTGGATCCATAGAGCCAAGCCTTCTCAAAGAAGATACTAATTTAGAGGATCAGAGCAATCAGGTTTGGGAGCTATTTTTTGATGGAGCTAGAAGTAGACATGGTTCTGGTGGTGGTGCTATGCTAGTGTCCCCAAAAGGAGAAAGGTATTATACTACTTTTAGATTCAGTTTCTCCTACACTAGCTATACTGCAGAATATGAAAGTCTAGTTAATGGACTAGAGTGGGCTAGAAAAAGAGGGCTTAAGGCCTTAAAAGTTTATGGTGATAGTGAATTAGTTGTCAGCCAAGTAAGAGGGATAAGTGCAATCAAGAATGACACCTTGAGAGCATACAAACATAGAGTTTGGGATACAATTGAAGATTTTTGTGCTTTTAATATCGTTGCTATCCCTAGGAAGCTAAATCAGAGTGTAGATAGGTTAGCTGCTGTTGGATCTTAGTATGACATTCCAAATAACATCTCAAAAGAGGTAGATCAATAACATATCAAAGTGATTATCAGACCTTCTATTCCTAATAATGATGTCAATTGGCAAGTGTGTGACAATGATGAACAAATTCTGCATTTCTTGTTTGAAGAAGATATTTTTTCAGAGCACAATCAAGATAGGCTATCACAAAACTATGGTGATCAAGTGCTACAACTTAAGTCTAATAAGATGCCTAGAGGTCTTGTCACCTTAGAGATTGTCTTCAACAAGGATGATGAAGTTAAGAGAAGCAAAGATGGCCTGGTAGTTCAACAAGAACATTGTGTTGAATTAGAGTTGGAACCAGGTAAGAACTTACAATTTGGAAAAGTGAACACTGAATTGGAAAAGAAAGCTTATACCCAATTATTCATAGAATTCAATGATGTTTTTTCATGGAAATATGAAGACCTCAAAGGTTTTGATCCAGCCCTTGCTCAACGCACTATTGAATTAGAGCCTAATGCCAAACCAGTAAGGCAAAAGCAAAGGCTTGTTAATCCCAAGCTTGAGCCACTTATGCATAAAGAAGTGCTCAAACTAATAGAAAGTGGCATCATCTACCCCATCAAGCATACTAGTTGGGTTTCCAACCTTGTTCTTGTTAGGAAGAAGAATGGGGAATTGAGGTTATGTGTTGACTTTAGGGATCTTAACAGGGCCTCTCTAAAAGACCGCCATCCACTACCCTCTATGGAACAAATCTTACAATGTGTCTCTAGATCTGAGAGATTTTAATTATTGGATGGCTATTTAGGATACAATCAGATCTTAGTGAATGAAGAGGATCAATACAAAACTACATTTACAACCAAATGGGGAACCATGGCTTATCAAAAGATGCCCTTTGGTTTGTCAAATGTAGGTGCTACATTTCAAAAGGCAATGGATATGGCCTTCAAAAATCTAATGTACAAGTTTGTACTGGGCTACTTAGATGACATAACTATCTATTCAAAGTGTGTAGTAGATCACATCAAATATTTGAGGAAGATTTTTGAAAGGTGTAGAGAATTTGGGATATCTCTTAATCCCAAGAAATTTGTGTTTGCAGTTCATGAAGGAAAATTGTTGGGATATGTAGTATCCAAAGAAGGAATTATAGTGGATCCTAAGAGAATTACAACTATCCTAGAGCTACCCCTACCACATCACAAGAAAAGTCTCCAATCTTTCATAGGAAAGATTAATTTTGTTAGGAGGTTCTTGCCTAACATTGCAGATTTACTAAAGCCTTTGACAACCATGTTAAAGGAAAGTTCAGCTTTTAGTTGGACCAAAGAAGGGAGAGTTAATTTCTAGGCTATCAAAGAGGCCTTAACAAAAGCCCTTGCTCTCTTAAACCCAAATTTTAGTATGGATTTTATCCTTTATGCTTATGGAGGTCAAGATGCTATATCTTCTATGCTGACTCAAGAAAATTTAGTAGGGTTGGAGCAGCCTATTGCTTTCTTTAGCAAGGGTTTAGAGGAGTATGAATAGAGATACTCTTTTGTAGAGAAGCATGTACTTGCTATGGTAAAGAGCCTTAAAAAGTTCAGATGTCTATTGACCCATAGCAAGGTACACTTGAAGGTTACTCATCCAAGTGTCAAAGAATTTTTTCTTTCCAAGGACCTAAATGAGAAAAGAGCTGGTTGGATCACCAAGGTGATGGAATATGACATAGATATTCAAACTAGCAAGCTGGTTAGAGGAAGAGGTCTGTGTGAACATTTGGTAGGGGATGAAAGTTCAAAGAAACCAGAGCAAATAGATGCATCTTTGGTGGTGCATTCTACAGAAGAAAAAGCCAAGGCAACATGCTGGTTGCCTAATATGAGCAATTACTTGAAGATAGGACAATGTCCTGCAGGTTTGGATTCAACAAAAAGAAGATATTATAGATTGCAATTTGTTCCTTTTGTGTTGATAGATGAAGTTCTTTTTAGAAAGGATCACAGTGGTGTCCTTTTAAGATGCATAGATTCAAAAAAGATAGTTGATATCCTATTTGAATTTCATGATGGACCTTCTAGAGGTCACTTTTCTCCTAGGACTACTACTTTTAAAATCATGAGGGTTGTATACTATTGGCCATCTATCTTTAAGGATAGCCATGATTATGTGAGGAAATGCATCAAGTGTGCCATGTTTGCAGGAAAAGAAAGGCTTACAGCCTTGCCCCTACAACCAATTAGAATAGAGAAACCCTTCATGAAGTGGGGTATAGATTTCATTGAAATAATCAATCCTCCATCTAGTGCAGGCCATAAATGGATAATTACTGCAACTGATTACTTCACTAGATGGATAGAAGAAATTGCATTAAAAGAAGCCAATGAGAGTGCTGTATTAAGTTTTTATGATGATATAGTTCATAGGTTTGGCACTCCCGATTCCATCATATCAGATAATGCATTGGCATTCACAGGCCTCAAAGTCTCAGAGTGAGTAGTCAAGAATGACATCTATCTGAATATCAGTTCCAATTATTAACCCCAAGGTAATGGCTTAGCTGAATCAAAAAATAAGAACTTGATTAGGATAATCAAGAAGACTCTTCATGAAAATCAAAGAGATTGGCATACTAAGCTCAGGTCTACAGTGTGGTTAGACAAAATTACCCCAAAGAAAATAATTGGGAATTCTCCTTATATGCTAGTATATGGCAAAGAGGCCAAGTTGTCCATCTCAACTGAATTGCCAGCCCTGGACCTAACCACTCAATATGTCCTATTTGAAGAGAAAGATCCCTTATAGATCATGTATGCTCAATTGATGGAGTTGGAAGAGATCAGAGACAAATCAATGCAGGATATGGAATTCCATGAAATTTAGACAAAGAAGAGCTTTGATAAAAGAGCCAGAGTCAGAAGTTTCAAAATTGGAGATGTAGTCCTCAAGTGGGATGAGTTCAAATCAAGACCTGGCAAGTACACAAAATTTTACTCCTTTTGCGGTGGACCATTTGTAATCGTAGAATGCAGGGGCCCTAATGCATTTCAACTAGAAACTCTAGAAGGATTTTCCCTACCAATTTTAGTCAATGGTTTCCACTTGAAGCCCTACTTTGAGATTAATCCCTCTCTATAAATTTTGTAAAAATGCTTCCCTGCTTTTCAAGAAGTGCCTGTGCACAAGTTTGCCTCCTCGTGTTTAGTTTTGTCTCTCTATCAAGTTTTGTGTTCCTCAGAATGACCCCATGCCCAATGGATTGCTCAAGGTCACTGGTCTATGTCTAGCAGGCTGACATCTAGCAGAAATTGCCGAAATGTTACCCTAATTTTTATATGCATGCAAATTCGGCTGAATCTATTCCCAGGTCTCTTTTTTATCTTGCCAAGCATCCCTAAAATTTTCATGAATTTATGCCTTGTCTTCTAGCCTCTGCAATTATTTCAAGTCCTTGGCTTGCAAGTTAAAATTCAAAAAGTAGCTGTTATGGCCCAAAAAAACCTTAAGAGACCCTAGACCGTGTTCTATTTGGTCGTTACTTTATCGGCCACTTAAAAATCCCAATACCCACATGTTTTTTATTTTCCTTTGATTGCCAGTTCTCTAAGTCTTCCGGTAGTTATCTTTTCCTTTCGACGATTCAACGACTGTAGCACTCCTCTTAGTCGCATATTGTTTGGCGGTTACCTTTTCCCAACTAGGGACTCAATGAAATGGTTAAATTCTCTTCAGTCACATAGTCGCTAAGTATTTGGCAGTCTCAGCTTGAGCTTGTGGGGGACCTAGTTCTATAGGATCTGATGGTTGTCATGAGTTCGCAAAGAGTTTTTCTGACACATGTGATCTCACGATAGCTGTCGATCTTCCCCTTTTTCTCAGTGCTTCAAGCTTTTGTGGGTCCACTACCATGGTGTCCTACTTGGAGGCTTTTTATTGGTCAAGGGATGATGACTTGTATTTTTGTCAGAGGGCCTAGGGATGTCAGAGGCTTGGAAATCTATGGTTGGCATGTGTTCTCATGAAATGTGTCAAAGGTATGCGATTATAACACAACCGTTGATTCTCCTTGATGACGTAACTCTTCATGCCTGGTGGGTCCACTGCTACGTGTACACAAATGATGACTTCTCATTGGTCCACATGGTAGTGATTTGGAAATGTGTTAGTGGGACCAGGTTTCTAGTGTTTTAAAAGGCTCTGACATTTGCAGAGGATCGATGGCTGGCGCATGTCCACAAGGAATCTTTCTGACACATGCGATCATGCACCCATTGTTGATCTTACTTTATCTTTAGGCTTTGTCAGGTGGGTCCATGTTGTCAGATGGTCTGATGTGTGAGGCATTTGATTGGTTGCTGCATGCTAATGAGGACTTCCAGGTGGACTGATGTTTCAGTGGGGTCATGACTTATTGAAGATCTACGACAGGCGTATGATCTGAAAGAATATTCAAAGGGTATGAGATCTTGCACCCGCCATTGAATTAGAATCTTGTCTTAAGTGGGTTCGATGTCAGTGAAGAGCCAAGGTGTTTGCTGATGAGGTGAATGAAGTGAATGATGGTTTGACATGTGGCAATTTTGGGCCTAGGGTTAGTAAGGTATTCTACGAATCAGTGAATAAAGGGGTTTCTCTTGTTCGCTTAATAAAACCAGGGTTAGTAAAAAGACTCAGTGATCCAGTGAAATGCCTTGTTCGCTGAATCACTTGACTAGACTAAGGTTAAGAGAAGGATTTCATGAATAGGAGAAGAGGTCTTTAGTCATGCAGTCGCCGAATGACTTAAAAGAGAAAAGGTCAAAGTGGGTCCAAATATGCTGACATGCTTGATGCTCATTGGTCGAGACTTCCTGATGTTGACTCAAACTTTTCAAAGGGTTTCATGACCATTTCAAAGTTAATCTGAGCTGTTCATTTGCTGAGAGATAAAGGGTATCAATGGTCACATTTTAAAATGACTGGCTAGTTGTTAGTTTTCAAATTCAAATAGTTCTAAGAGGATTTTTGCCAGTATTTGATTTGCAGGTTCCAAGCGACGAGGTAGTTCAAAAAATTTATGTCTCCAAGAAATTTGTAGTTAAAGGAGGATGATGAGGAGGTCTAGGTGGCCGTCATGGGTTGTTTCTTGTCTCAGGAAGGTGCCAGTTATGCATTCATGGCAAGAATTTTGCAGAAAGGTAGGTGAGTCCAGGTTGCTTGTCTGTAGGTAAATGAGGTACAGGGATGGGCATGCAAACTTGAGGTCTGATCGGCCATAATGTTGCAGAGATATATTTGTGATCAGACTTGATTAAGTGAAGGTTAGATATTATTTTAATAAAAATCTTCTGTAACCCTAATTAGGTTTTGACTCTAGCCTATGTGCCAGATACGAGATGTATATATTATATTTTTGAAGCTTTCGAGTGGAGAGTTCACATTTTGTAAAGAAGAAAGTCTCTTTCTTGGAAATCTATCCAAGGCATTTCTTCCTACCCTCTAGTTTTCCACATTCTGTAATCTTTCATTGATAATTCAGATATTGCAGAGGTATTTTGTGACAATTCTTTATGTCCCTATGCTTCCTTGTTTGAATTATCTCTTATTGGATTGAAGTATATGATGTTTTTAGTGATATCTTAGGGTTCCTGATCCCTCTTGCTTTCTATAATTTTGTGTTTTATTATGTTTGATCTGATTTAGATGTTTTTGTGGGTATTCTTCAGCCCCCTAACAGTCTATTCTCAATCCTACACCGAGTTGCAGAAGTGAATGTTTTCTTGCAGGTCATAGGTTGTGTCTTATGTTTAGGCCCTCCTATGAAACACTTATGCAAGCCTATTCAGTGAGTTGTGACCTACTAGACCTAAGCCTTTCATTGATTCCATTCCTTTATACTGAGATCCAAACCCTAATTTCGGTGTATCACCTAGTAGGTAGTTTTCTTTCAGTCATTTCCCTTTCAAGCACTCCTATCCCTTTCCCTCAAAAGTTTTACTTTTATGTCTAAAAGAAAATCAAGGTGATTATCCAAGAGGAACTAGCCTAGAACCTAGAGGTCTAATCTTAGTTAGCATAGGTCTGAAAACCTGGAGATGATTCCCATGTTATACTAGGTTATCAAGACTATGAGAGCTCGAGACAAAGGTGCAAACTTAGTGTATAATAGGTTGCATGTCTAATGGATAGTCCTGCTGAGCTTGGATGGGGATAGTGTCTATTAGCTCACATGTTCAGAGAGATGCATGAGATCATCTACCATGAGGATAAGATGTTTGATTCAGGTGCATTGGTACTATAGATTTGGGCTTGGGAGCACATCTTGATATGTCGACCTATTTATGGCGATGAGCGACAACCGCATGAGCCATTGATTTGTAGGTATTCACGTTATGTCACACAGGTCTAGATGGGCTGAATAGAGTACTAGAGGTGGGTGTTAGATGACATGACTTTCATCATCTGGAGGCCTTACTTATAGATTGAGGTGTGGCTAGGTGCTCATGCTCAGTTTGGATATTTCTTTCAGAGTTGGGTACTGATAGGATGATCCACCACTTTCCTTGAGGTTCCTGATTACACGCATTTGGTGATAGTATATCATTATACAAGATAATCCAAAGGACTTCACCACTAATGCACAGATGGTTTGAGAGATAGGTTTAGGTTGGACAACTCAGTTATCTTATGCACTGTGCAGCCAAGAGTATAGTGGATATGTGGCCAGAGATTGGGATTACAGACTACAGGTTGTCGATGCTGGAGTTACCAATGCCTTTATTTCATATCTAGTAAAGCATCTTATGAGGTGTTACTCAGACCCTATTGAACTTATCCCCACTATGGAGGATGTAGAGGATGTGATAGGTGCACCTAAAGGTAGAGGCCAGAGGTGCAGAGAGGTTCCGATACTAGCAGTGCATCCGACACCACCCCAAACAAGAGTAGTGATGACCCCACCAAGGCCATCAGGACAAATGAGACCACCTCGACCTCAGAGTGGTTCAACCGATAGACCTATAGTTTTGTAGCATAGATATACTAGAGGTGAGAGTAGTACACTTGGTGGTGTTGGTAGTGCTGATGAGGTTTTAGAGGCTCAACAGGATGCTCCAATGGAGGAGACACATGATGCTCCTAATTTTGACCTGGGTGCAGAGGTTCATCACTGCAAGGCACACATAGATATAGGTGCAGAGCAGCTAATGGAGGAGGCAGAGACTATAGCCACTGAGCCAGATCTTGGTTTGAGATAGACACCACAGGATATCATTAGGAGACTTTGGTTGCAGATATGTGATCTAAGGCTACAAAGTGTGACTTTTGAGTCCATCTCAAAGAGTCTGAGAGACAACGAGTAGAGTAGGAGGCTGATGTGAGGTGACTATAGGCCGAGGTGATCCATCAGATGAGTTAGGCCTATTATTATGTGTCTTCTTATTATTCAAGGGCACCTGCTGATCAGAGAGTGCCATCATATTCTGAGTACATGCTTACTTCTGAGGGAGACAGAGCACCATGTGCTGACCCACCACCAGATGCACCAACTGGAGGAGCACTAGATGCTGAGGACCAGGTAGATAGCTGATCTGTCATAGTGTTCTCATTTTTGTCATTTTTGTCTTGTACTTATCTCAATTTTTGATATATATCTATATACGAGATCATTTTTGTTGTGACTTCATATGCACTCATCATTTTGTTTATGATTATTATATCATGTGATGCAAATGCTTTATGTGTTAGCATAGAATGTATGGAATATGCAATGCAATGTTTACTCTCAAATGTATGGATTATGCAATGCAATGATAGATGGATCATGGAAATGTATGATTTGTTTATGCTTTATGAATGCACATGTATGTATGAAATGATTATGATATGTAATGTAAATGAAATGATACACATGATATATTTTGCAGGTATTGATGAAGACAAGTGCTCAGTCATTTGTCAAAATGGATGTTTAACCTAGGATGGTGACTACTTGCTAATCTATTAAGGGGACCTTCATGCGATACTCAGTCCTTGTGTCATGTTTAGCATAGTTTTGGAGAATCATTAGGCATCAAGCTGATTTTGAAATCATGAGATAAATGCAACCATGAAAAGTGCAAAATGAAATGTAGACCTAGGACCTAGGACTTAGTCACTGATCATGTGTTGGTCTTTTTCATCACTAAATATTTATTAGGTAATCGGATAGTCATACAATGCCCACTGGCTAGACAACCATGGACATATGAATATGGACTTTTTGTCAGAATGTCAGATTAGATATAAGCACCAAGGAAAAAATGCTAGGATGACCTGAATATCATGTCCATTTTAATATTGCAATTTGTATAAGCATCAGAACATAAATGTTGTGATGACCTGAATACGCCTTGCGTACAAACACACCAACCAGAGGAGATCATTCTATTTTCCATGTGAAGTATCCGCAGTGACCCTTTATCATTCACATCCTTGGACAATTTTGCATTTCACATTAGAAATAAGAAGTTACTGAAATGACAAAGTTAGATAAAACTTCCTTGAATCATCCAGGCATCAATGGTCAAGGTACACATGGCCATCCAATACATGATGGAGGCACTTATAGTGGACACCAATTCAATCCAGAATTTCCAAAGTTATTAGATTTTTACTTACAAATAGAAGACAAAGAAAAGATTATCCCCCTAGTCACCACTTTCTAAATCCTATAAAGGACATCATCAAAGATCTCGAGGGAAAAAAATATGCAAAAATCTCAATGTGAATCAACTAGCATACAAGAAGATTTAAGCATGTCACAAAGATTTTTTTTCAGTTGGTTGTTTCTATTTTTGTTTGTGTAATTTAAGGTGCAAAAATTCTTTCCTGGTGAGTAGTCAGACTGATTGACTCAGACATAGATTTGGAAGGACCTTGACTAGATATGAATCATCTAAAGCACACCGGAGACCATAGGATATGGCTTTGATTTTCCCCAAGTTTGGAACATTGATAGGATACAGACACTGTTTAATGATGGGTGTACATACCGACTTTATTGAAAACAAGATGTGAAAACAAACTAGGAGATATGTACAAACTAAAGTAGGACTGAAAGCTGGGAAATACCAAGATTGTGCGGATATATTAAGCATTTTGATACAAGTGGCACCTGTTTGCTAGGTTTTCACCATCTTGGTAGAGATTCTATTTTTGCTACCAAGGCGTCTGTTTCTAGGTTTTCACCAAGGCACTTTTTCTTTTTCTTCTTCTTTTTTGGACGTTTCATCTTTTCAATTTTTTTTTTTTGTATTTTTCCATTTTTTTAATTTTTTTTGTTTGTGATTCATCAAGGTGCCTATTGCTAGGTTTTCACCAGGATGATCTTTTTTTTGGGACTTTTTCCAATTTTTATGATTTTTTCAGGACATTTTACCATAGACTGAATGCATTAGGCATAGAATTTCTTTAGATGGAGAATGTTGATTGGTTCTCAGAGCTGTTCTCCTTTAGTCATTGAGATTTGATAGGCTCCAAAGCTAAAATTAGTAGTGATAACAAAGGGACCCAACCATTTGGGTTCAAACTTCCCTTTGCGCTCTCAATGTGATTGATTTTTGGAATTTTCTCTCAAGACTAGATCACCAACCTGAGATTCTCTATGTCTGACTTTCTTATTATAGCCTCTAGACATTCTTTTCTGATATACTTTGAGATGATCATATGCTACTTGTCTGTGCTCATCTAGTAGTTCAAGTTCTTGCAACCTAGACACTCTATAGTCATCATCAATTACTAGACCATGCATTATAATTCTTAGTGATGGGATTTCAACCTCAATAGGTAGTACCGCTTCAGACCCATAAATTAAAGAGAATGGTGTAGCCCCAGTGGGCATTCTGATACTTGTTCTGTAGGCCTAGAGAGATGGATTGATCATGAGATGATAGCCTCTTCCTATTTTATTAACTATGCGATGTAGAATTTTCAACAAATTCTTATTTTATGCTTCTTCTTGTCCATTCCCTTGGGGGTAGTATATGGATGACCAATGTTGTTTAGTCTTGAATTTAGAACACAAGGAATCCAAGTCCTTATTCTTGAATTGGCCACCATTATCTATAACTATTGAATGTGGAATGCCATACTGACATATGATGTAGTTCAGGATGAACATTGAAATTTGTTTGCCAATTGCTTGAGTCAAAGGAATTGCTTCTACCCATTTTGTGAAATAGTCTTTAGCTGTAATGATATGGGTATGTCCATTAGAATAATGTGGATGTATAGCCCCTATTAGATCAAATGCTCATTGTTGAAAAGGCCATTGTGTAGTGGAGGGAATCAAATCTCTTCTTGGTGTATGAATTAAGTTACCATGTACTTGGCACTTTTGACAGTTCTTAGCATATGTGATAGCCTCTTTTTCCATTTTAGGCCAATAGTATCTAGCTCTAATAAGTTTTTGAGATAGTGTTAAACTGTTGGAATGTGATCCACACATGCCTTTTTGGACTTCCTCTAATGCACGTTGAGACTCTTCTCGTTATAAACACCTAAGGAGTGTACCATCTAGACCCCATTTGTACAGGTCATTACCTATGATGACATACCGCGATGCGTTTCAGATAAGGTATCATTTTTCATGGTGGTTGAAGGTATCAGGGATGATTTGGTCTTGAAGGTAGGAGAAAATGTGTTTACATTTGGAAGAATCATGACCAATAATAGTGCAGATCATGCGGGTTTCAGAGGGAATCATATGCAGGGAATGAAAATGCTTCCACCAAGAACTCGTAACGTAGCTCATGTTCGGACTACTATAGTAGAGATGATAGCATTGCCATAGCATCAACATCCTTGTTCTCCATTCTAGGAATCTACTCAAAAGTGATTGAGATGAAATACTTCTTAAGGTCATTGACCATGTGTTTGTATGGAACTAGTTTCTCATCTTTTGTCTGGTACACATCATTGACTTGGTGTATGACTAGCTGTGAGTCTCCATGAATGTGCAACTCTGTTACTCGCCACTCAATTGCTATTTTCATGCCATTAAGTAGAGCTTCATATTTAGCAATATTGTTTGTGTAAGGAAATTTTATTCTAAATGCTTTAGGTATTGAGTAACCTTGCGGTGTTATGAATAATATGCCTGGTCCATATCTATTTTGTGTGTAAGATCTATCAAAGAAAAGATGCCAAGTCCTAGAAGATATGTGCATGATGGATGAATCCAAAAATTCCATCTGTAATGGTCTATCATCAAACATTGGTGCTTTAGCCAATTGATTTTCAATGACTTGGACTTTGATAGCTTTCCTTTCAACATATTCTATGTCATATTCACTCAATAGCATCACCCATTTAGCCAGTCTACCTATGAGGTAATCTTTTCTCAATAGGTATTTCAATGGATCTATCTTAGCTATCAATTGTGTTGTATGAGCTAACATATAATGTCTTAGTTTCTATGAAGCAAAGATCACATCTAGACATGCTTTCTCGATCAATAAATAGTTCTTCTTGTATGCTACCAATGTTTTGCTGATGTAGTAAATAGCTCTTTCCTTCTTGTTTTCATCATGTTGTGCTAGTAATGCCCCCAGTGACGTATCTATGGCTGAGACATACAAAATTAATGGCTTCCCTTGTATAGGAGGCATCAGAATAGGAGGATTTGATAGATATTTCTTGATGTGGTTGAAGTTATTTTAACATTCCTCATTCCATGCAAAAGTCACACCTTTATTTAATATCTTTGTGAAAGGATGTGATATATTTGCTAGCTGAGATATGAAACATCTGATTGATTAAACCCTTCCTTGTAAGGTTCTCATTTGACTGATATTTTTGGGAGGTTGCATCTCCCTGATAGCATTGAATTTAGTAGGATCTACTTCAATGCCCTTCTTTGAAACAATATAGCCTAGGAGCTTTCCAGAAGTGACACCAAAAGCACTCTTTTTAGGGTTCAGTCTAAGACTAAAATTCTCCATTCTATCTAGTATTTTGCTCAAGTCATTCAGATGTTTTGATCTTATCATAGACTTAGCTAGGTGTCATCAACATAGTCTTCCATGGTTCGATACATCATTTCATGAAAGATGGATGTCATAGCTCGTTGATAAGTAGCTCTAGCATTCTTGAGACCAAATGACATGACATTCCAATAGAAGGTACCCCATGCACATGTGAAAGCTATTTTCTACTAATCCTCTGTAACAATTTTGATTTGGTTGTATCTCGAGAAGCCATCCATGAGAGAGTACATTTCAAAGCCCGCAGTCATGTCCACTAGTATCATATTGATGTTTGGTAGTGGAAATTAATCCATAGGGCATGCTCTGTTCACGTCTTTGAAATTTTTGCATACTTTTATAGATTTATTTGGTTTTGATACTGGAACAATATTGGAGATCCATTTAGCATAATCAATAACTTGGATAAATTTGACTTTTAATAGTTTCTCTAGTTTAGGTTTTACGAGAAGTGCCACATGAGGATGTATTTTACATATCTTCTATTCTACAGGTTTAACTCCTAGAGATATGGAAAGATGATGCATGATCAGATTTGGATCTAGCCTTGGCATATTAGAATACTTTCATATGAAGTTGATTTTCTTTTCTATTAGTAAAGTAGTGAATGCTTATTTCTCTTCCTCTGATAGGGATTGTGCTATGTGAATTAGTTGTGGTTCCTCTGTTGTAACCAAATTCATAGATTGAGTTGGTTCTATCAGTACTGGAGATCTGTCCTATAAATGACTCAAAAGGACATCAAATATCTCATCCTTAGGTTCCTCATAGAGGTTTTCACCTTTGGATACATCTTTTATTTTTACTATTTTAGGTTCTGAGACTACCACATAGTCATTTTCACCCTTTGAACTCTTTTTTTTCTTTCTTTTGTTTTTTTGATTGAGATATTTGATATTTGACTCTGTCATGCTAACACTAGGTTTGCCGATGGAAGTTTTCATAGGTTCCACTACATTGAGGTAGTAGGAAAGAGTGTAGTCAGTCTAGAATGTGTGGATATCTCAGTTTGGATCAGTAAATGTTTGGTAAAAAAAGTCTAGATGTTGAATAGTTAACATAGGGGAGGATTGGGAAATGGTGTTCATGCATATAGTGTTGTCATCATTGGTCCTAACCCGACTCTCAAATTCAAAGGTGATATTACTACTCAAAATGTTTAGTTCGTGAATCATTTCAACGTCATTATTGGATTCCACTTCAGCTATAGGTGGATCAGATTCATCAAGTTTGTCATTTCTCTCTAGACTCACATCAGATTTAGGCAAATATTGGTGAATGACATCAATGTGTTTTTCATTGATAATCTCATCTTCTTTTGGAATAACTCCCCATTCATAGTCATTTGATTCATCCTCTGATTCTTCTTTTGGACCTTTGGGAAATCTGAGAACATGTGTGAAGTCAAGACAAATCCCTTAGGCAGGATTACCTTTAGATTCTAAGTGGAATTCATATTCATGGGAGTCAGTCTTAGAACCACTAGAATATCCCACATGTTCAGCTATTGTGAGAGGTTTACCTTTTTCTTGTTCAATAGTGGGTTCTTGTGTATCTACTACATTGATATTCTCCTTAGGTTTCTATTCATCCTTAAGAAGATCCAGTATGTTTCGAGGTAAACTTTCATAAGGAACAAGATCAGTGGTGTCTGAATCATCACTAACTGATTGGTGTGTCTCTTCTTTTAGCTAAGTTTTTATTGTTGGACTTATCTATTCTAGAACACTTGCTAAGTTTCTACTGAGGTGGAAGGGCTTCTTGTGATATCCAATTCCTATAGTTTCTTTGTTTGTTCTCCCACAATGTTCAATAAGTTGTATGATTCCTTTACCTCTTATTCCTAGAGGTCCTTTTCCTATGTATCCCATTTTAGTCATGAGTTTGTGACATGGTCCATATGAATTTGAAGGAATCTTGTTTAACTTGGAGTCACATCTTTGAACTGATTGAGATTGAGAATCATCTTTATATAACCATGCTAGGAAAAATTCTTCCTCTTCAAACTCTTGCTTGGAAACTTTCTCTATGGTAAAACTTCCATTATAGATAGCTTGAGGTTCTTTAGATGCTTGTTTTGTCTGTTTTAAAGGCTGCCCATAAGATTTAGGCAAAATTGGGAGAGATGTTAGAGATAAGACTGGTTCCATAGTATATTCTCCCATGCCTGTGTCCTTGATTTTGACCTCTTTGGTAATGTCTTCCATCTTGGATGTAGATGATATGTCTTTTTTCTTAGTGGAAGATTCCCTATTATTTGGAACAAGTTTGTTGGTACTCTCTTTCAAGGAATTGCAAGATGTAGATATGTTAGTTGGAATTGTTACCTCTACTCCGTCATAAGGAAATTTCATGCATTAATGGTACATTGATGGAATAGCTTGCATCTCATGTATCCAAGGTCTTCCTAGAAGAATGTTGTAGGCCAATGGAAGATCCAGAACTTGACAGGTGATGTCTCTGATAAATGGTCCTATTCTGATAGGTAGTATAATTGTTCCCTTGGAGGATCTTTCTTGTTCATCATATGCTTTTATGGTTATCTTCTTTTTAGGATTAATAACATCTTCTAACAATCCCGTTGTGTGACCAATTTCTAGGAACAGATGTTTAGACTAGCGCCTCCATCTATCAACACACGTTTGACACAATGGTTTTGGATTAAGACTTCAATGTGCAAGGGCTGGTTATGCAGATGACTCAGTGAATTGTCATCTTCCTCTGAAAAGGAGATATATCGGGGTGATGTCAGATGACCAACCATACTCTGAAATCTATCTAGATCAAGATTGTCAGGAACATTGGAACCGAGAAGAGCTTTATCCAGAATAGCCCTATGAGCAGGAGATATCTGAAGCAACTCAAACATGGATATTTTTGTATTGGTATGCTAGAGTTATTGGACAATACTGTATGATTTTTCCTTGGTCTCTTTAGGGTTTGATGATTTGGAGGCAGCATCTCCCTCTCTCAGTCTCTCTCTCACACTCTCTCCCACCTTCTTACCCTCTATCCCTCTATATTTTCCAGTCTCTCTCTCTTTCTCTCTCTCTCTCTCATACTTTATGATGTTTCCTTGGTCTCTTTAGGGTTTGATGATTTGGAGGCAGCCCTCTATTTAGAAGAAGATGAAAGATTGAAAGGCACCTTAGGGGTGTTTGGTGAACTTGAGTTTTTTCCTTGTAGATGTATCTGAGCTTGTGAATGAGTTACTGCATTTTCTGATTGATTATCTCTATTTATTTTTACAATGGTGATGACATTACAATGTTCAAATAGGCATGGTTCAACCATGTTTATGACATCATTGTTTCTAGAGTAGGCATAATTGACTTTAGCAGCCATGTTAGGTTTAGAAGATGAATCTCCTTGATTATGCTTTGGAAATGGTTCCGTGAATGCTATATGATCATTGTTGGTTTTATGGTTGTCAATTACAATTTCCCCATCATTAATTTTGTCTTGTATGAGATGCTTTAAGCACATGCAGTTATTGGTTTTATGACCCTTATTTCGATGGAAGTCACAAAAATTGGTCTCTTTCCACCATTTAGGTTTAACTTTAGGATCATATGGTTTTATCTCAGGTAATGTGATGATTTTGTTTTCCAATAGTGTTTTCATGGAAGATTCTAAGGACTCACCCAAAGGAGTGAACTTGCGCTTTGGTTTTGTAGCCCATGGTTTATAGTCATTAGACTTTTCAGAAGATTCAGATGCCTTTAGTTCTAAAGCTTTTATGGCTTGGGTGCCAATGGTGAGATTGAATGCTGGTGCTTTTGAGGGAGCACTGATGTGATCGACAACACCGTCTATTACAACATTCTTGTTCTCCTTCCAGAATTTGACTTTATCTTTGTTGTTGGAACTAGAACCTGGTTCATACTTGCTATCTTTGTTAAGCGATATATCTCCCTTACGAACAAGCACAATTTTGATCTTTATGGAATTTTCTACCATTTTCTCAAAATAAGTATGATTCTACATTTGCAGGTGATAATTGATTTCTAGAATTAGGTTATTGATAAAGATTTCTAATTTCTCATTTTCTGGGATTTGTCTGGCATAGAGTGAAAATTTCTTTCTCCAACATTTGAGGAAGGTCAGGAAGGGTTCTCCCGACTTTTGTTTAAGATTATAGATGTCGATCATAGTGACCGGATGATGAATATTGAAGGATTATTGTTGGTAAAACTATTTGATCAGCTCCTCAAAATTCTTGATGGTTGGAGGCATTTTAGAGGACCAATGGATAGCTCCTCCTCCTAGAGATCATGGGAAAATATGCATTACGCAGGTTGGTTCATGCATGAACTCCATGGATTGAGTACAAAATTCTTTGACATGATCTTGGGGGTCAGAGTTTCTATCGTATTTGTCATATTTTGGTATCTCCACTCTTTTTGGGAATGGAAGAATGTGCAAGTTTTTATCGAATGGAAAGGGGCATAGAGCCTCCATAGAGAATTCTTTAGGTTCCTTCTCTTTTTCTAGCTTTTTGAGCTTAACTTGCATGGCATGCATCTGTTTCATCATGGTTGTTATTGGGGTTTCTTCCTCTTGTGTGATGATATCTTCAACATTAAAGTTTTGAGGAAGTTTGGCTCCTTGTTGAGCTAGTTGTAAGAAATAGGCTTCTTTCTCTTCTTGTAAGAATTGTTTCATCATTTTTTAAAAGACATCATCATTTCTATATCGTTCAACCTCAGATGGTGTTGGTTCAAGATCTCTACCATGATTAGAGTGATGACCTTGGGAGCCTTGGTTTCCTCCTCCTTGAGACATTGTGGTGGTGTGAGGACTTATAGGGATGGATTGATGTGGAATTGATTGACCACCTCTGTGTGTTGATTGAGGAGGATTAGAATAAACTTCTTTTAGATGTAGATTTCCTAGAGCATCTTCCTTGTACCGAGTGGTATCATACGGTTGATTAATGGTTTGAACAATGTAAGAAGACAAAGCTAAGAATTTTGGTGCTTCTCTAGGTTTTTTGTGTGAGGAAGCTCTGGTTTCCACCATTTACTTTGGGCAAATCAGAAGAGTAAGATTAAGGAAACTGATGAATGATCTGATTCAAGAAAATCAAATGACGCAACCTTGTCAAGATTGAATTGGTTTGATTGGACATAAGTGTAAGATACTGTGCCCTAGATGTATGGGTAGATGCCCAAAAGATAGTAGACACAAGCTCACAACACTTACCCATTTTGAGGATTGAATTTGAAGATGATTTTGACAAGGTTTTGACACTAGATACAATGGGATTCAAATTGATAAATCAGAAGGCTAGATCAAACTCAAGAGACCACTTTAGGAAAATGAATTGGATTTTTCTGGTTCTTTGCTTTGTTCCTGACATAGTGAATATTTTGACAGAATCTGGTAGTTGACTGCAATGATTGAATTTCTGACAAATTTGAAGGCTTTCTAACAATTTTGACCCAACTCTCGTATGAATTTCTCCAGGCTCGTACGAGTTAGGATGGGGTTTGATACGATAATTGGAAAAACTTGTATGATAATTGACTCCAGTATTGAATTTTGCTTATGTTTTCTGACAAAAATCATACGATAGAGTATAGGTTCTTGTATGAGTTTCTGGGGGTTTTTAAATGACAGTTGGCAAAACTCGTACAACAGTTAATTTTCTAGGATGACAGTTGACACTAGAAAGGATTTTTTCTTCAGATTTGGTCAATTTTTCAGCTGTTTGGTGTTTTTAGTATCAAGTTGATTGCGAATTTCTCTGTCCAGGTTATTTTAGATTTGTGAAATGGATTGTTTGAGGTTGTTTAACATAGCAATAGGCTCACAATCATAGAAAATTGAGGGAACTAACTCAATGAATCAATCACACCTATCTTACCATAGCTAGGAGAAGAGATGTATTACTTGCTCATTGACTTAGGAACACACTCATGGATTCCTCAGAATATGGTGAGACAACAACACATAATGGATGTTGAAGCCCATATTAGCCAAGTTCAAGCATCGAAGAGGGCTCGATATGATGAGTTTCTTGGGGTGATTACTATTCACATCGCACAAGCACTACAAATCCTTCGGAGGTAGATCGGTAGGAAACTAGCTTAGTCTTTTAATCAAGGCATCTGTTCACAACTATCCCCCATAGTCCTGCAAGCAGGATTAAGGTTGTTAACCCTATGAACACTCTAAAAAATGTAGTCTCGCAAGAAAGATTGAAGCGGCTCCACTCTACATAGTATCAAAGTGTGTTCATGGCACAAGGCCAAGGAAAAAATACAACTATGTCTTCTGAGGCTTTAACCTCAAGGAAGCGTCAAATTTTATAGTGGGGTGGAAGAGTTAGCATAAGACTTGTCCCCACTTTGGTCATTCCTGGGAGCTTTTTACCTCTCCGATAGGCCCTCTAAAGGATTAAAGTAAATGTGAGGTTGGGGACCACAAGATCTCAAAAATTTTGATTCTTTGGAAGAGAAGAGCATAATCCTCTAACCTTGTCCTTTTCCCTATCCGAAACATGTCAATCAATATTAATCTAGAGATAGTATGCAAACTAGTACCAAGGAAGACATTTTTTGGGTTTTTGGTTCTCCTAAGAAGGAGAAGAGCATAATCCCCTAAATATTTTCCTCAATAGCAATAGACACACATACCTATTAAGCTAAGTGCCTATAAAAATGAATTTGAAATTTAACCAGACACAATATTTTCTTGAATAGTATGCAACCTGCAAAACCACTTATCAAAAATTTTTGTAGAATGAGCTTTCTTTGACCAATGAATTTTTGAAATTAGGGTTATCTACAAAATATGGCTTAGAAGTCAGGACAAGAAAGGCCAAAGAATGGGGTTTTTATGCTCAATCTTCATCTTTCGTCTTGCACATATATCTTTAGGCTGCCAAAAATATTTAGAAACAACAAGTATCAACCATTAGGGTTAGTTGTAAGTCAAAATCTAAAATCCAAATCTAAAAGACTGCCTAAAATTCTAATACGACAATTGAAACTCTGGTGTCAAAACTCATATGACAATATGCTACTTCCCATATGATAATTCAGACATGATACGGTAGTGGGTTAGTATGCATACGACAATTTAGCTCCCATACAACAATGTACTTACAACTGATACGACACTTCAGATTATCATCTTTCATATGACAAAAAATTTCTCCTGATAGGACAATATGTGGAATGTCGTACGAAATTGTATGAACTGAAAATTAAAAATCATAGTTTTAAGAGAAATTGTCAGAAAAATGAAATATCAAAATGGAAACCCGTTGTAGGGCCCCATGGTGGGCGTCAGAAATGTGTGTGTGAAAATTGTACCTAGCTGTGGACACAACACTTCAATAAAACATTATTGGTTAATATGTCAGAAATCTTTAATAGTAATAAATAGAATTAACTAGGTAATTTACTACCTTCTAGTAGGTATGAGTTTGGTATTCTTAGATTATGATTGAGATCAGTAACAATGCAATACCTAAATGAAGGATTTGAAATGATGAAAGAAATGAAAATATGGATGCAAATTAATCTATATTTTTGGATTTTCTATGCAATATGATGAAAAATTGTATGAAATTGATCTAAGATGAATTGAAATGAATTAAAAATCTAATCTAACAATGCTATGGAATGCTATGAATGAATTGAAAGCAATGAATTGAAATTGCAAAAATCTCACAATCACCTATTTGCAAGAGCTCGATTCTCCAAGTAATTGAAAGCGCAATTGAAGGATTCGGGATCGTTTGTGAAGGATTGAGCCTTGTTTATGTAGAAATCCAAGGCTTGAGGATGCATGGAAAAAGCCATAAATCACTCCTTGATGAACTCAACTTGATTTTTGAGTTATCAATGAATTAGAAATAGTTAACTCACAAAATCATGCAAAAATAGTTTTTTAACTCAAATCAAGAGTTCAGTTTACTTTTTCAACTCACAATCACATGTTGAGTTTTGAAAGTTAACAATTTGAATTGATTTGTTGATTTAAAGTTTAACTTCTTTTTCTGAATGTGCATGATTTAATATGAATTTATTTAATATTCCAAATGATTTATTCTCCACTTAGCTGATTTTTGAATTAAAATAACTGATTTATGGGTTAATAAATTATTAGATCAAACTTATTCCAAACTATATCATTAAATATTGACAATTTGATTTAATCAATTAAATAGGAATTTAATCAATTATTTGTAAGATTTTTGATTTATTGTCAAAATTAAATAATATTAATTAGGAATGAATAGAATTAAATCTAATTAATCAAATATTCAACATATTCAATTAATTGACTTTAGGATAAATATGATTTATTGCCAAATAATATTTAATTAGGAGATAATTTGGATAAATTAGTAATATTTAGGAAATATTCCCCGATGGAGAATTAGGATAAAATCAATTAGGGTTTTAATAATTTGATGTGTAGATGTGCCTTAGGTTAGGACTTTTAGATCAATTTCGATCGATTTGTTGATGTAGAACGTTAATGGTCCTATAGCCCATTTTTGGGGTATTACACATGACATGTATTTAGGGGGTATATGCACAAAGATGGGGGACCAAAAAGGTGTCACTTTGCTTTTTGGCCCCCAAATGGCCATACTGCATACGCACTAAAGTGCGTGCACCCTATAGGGCGCACGCACTATGGCTTGGGTTGCCCAAGCCTTAGGCTTGGGAAATTCAAAACATAGTGTGTGCGCCCTATAGGACGCACACACTATGTAAAAAACTAACATGTGTTCACCCTATGCAAAAAGCATAAAAGCGTAAAATGCATAGTCTTGCATAGCGCTAGCACGCTATAGCACATGTGCCCTTTGTAAGAAACACAAAAGTGGAGAGAGAGAGAGAGAGAGAGAGAGAGAGAGAGAGAGAGGACAAAACAACTTTCTCTCTCCCCTTTAAATCTCTCGGTTGTCTCCCCTTTAAATCTCACCTTTCTCTCTCCCCTTTAAATCTCTCAGTTGTCTCCCCTTTAAATCTCACCTTTTTCTCTCCCCTTTAAATCTCTTGGTTGTCCTCTCTCTCTCTCTCTCTCTCTCTCTCCCTATCCTTCTCACTCTCACTCTTCCTCTCAGCCCCAACCACCTTCTCAGTCTCTCTCACTCACTAAAGCCTTTTTGGAGGTTACATATGTGTGTGCACTATAGGGCATGTGCGTTATAGCGCATGCACACTATTCAAGTCATAAATTTGAATAGTGCGTGTGCGCTATAGCGCATGCACGATATTCAAGTCATAAATTTGAATAGCGCTAGTGCACTATTGCGCTAGTGCACTTTGTAATGCATTGGGATCCACCAAGCCTAAGGCTTGGATTTTCTTTGGAGATCCAATCCAAAGGCTTGGAGGATTCAAATAAGCCTGAGACGTGTTTTCCAACAGACATACAAAAAATTCACATATTTTTTTGTGTGCTCCTTGTCAGGTTTACTTGTGGTTCAATAACATTAAAATCAGATGATGTGATATTGTAGATCTCTCTGTTAGCTATCTAACCATATAATTTATTTTTAATTTTGATTATGTTAAGCTTTTCATCTCTAATTTTTTTTGTATGTATGTCCGATTTTTGTCAAAAACCAATGTGTAGTATTTTGAGAATAGATTTTGGCTCGTGGATTTTTCTACTAATTTTTTGATGAATATATATATTTTTATGAATTTTCGAAGTGCACACATCTTGAAAATGTGAAATTTCTATGTGCTCCCCCTAGATAAACTATGTGGTGTTAGCTATCTTCTCATTGGAGCGATTAAATAAATTAAAAAAAAATTTAACATTTTAGAGAGAGCACACCAGATGCTATGTTATATTTTTTTACAAAAAATATGACCACTTTTTGTGGTCCCCCTTTTTGAGGGCCTTAATCTGCACCATTTTAAGAATAAATTAGTAGTTTAGAAACTAGATTCAGAGTATTACAACTCTTGTTGTTGTTGCATCTTAAAATTTTTAGTCTAACTATCTTCAATTTCTCGTTGAAGTTCAGAGTTTGTTGATTTCAAAAAAAAAATGGCATCTTATACCCCCTTTTTGGTCCCCCATCTTTGTGCACTTACCCTAGGATTGAGTGGATTTATATTGTATGGTATATTTTAGTTTTATCTAAATATCATTCAATTGAACAATTTTTGAATTTGTAAAATGAATTTGATTAAATTTATTTTTTATTTTCCATCTAATTTTTTTAAAAAAAAACTAAATAATTTTTTAATTTTAATTAAATAGGTCATTATGTCAATAGGTCTTGATCTATTAGTGAAGTGAAAAGATTGTAAATAAATTCACAAGAGAATCAAGTCTTTTTAACACAAATATTAAATGATGAAATTAAAATTATATTCATAATTAAAAAAATTTAACCTATAACTAACCCATACGAAAATAATTTTATAAAAATTATAGAATACTAAAAAAATAATTCTTATTCAATATAATTTTGTCTGCTCTATGCAATTACAAAATTAAGTCTAGAATGCACCAAAAAACCCATTTGATGAGTTTATTGGCGATTTGGTTTGTGACTCCCAACACTGTGTATTTTAAGATAATTGAGAAAATCGAGCCTTTTACCAATTGTATCTCTAGCATTTTTTTCATCTCCCCAACACTTCCTGCACCTCGAGTTTGTATTAAACCTTACACATGAATCTTATCAAAGGTTATGCTAGGTATTTCTCAATAAGCACCTTTCTGGGATCCCTTGTGAATTCCTGTGCATGCAAAATTAGTTTATTTTTTCTAAACCTCTTCCGTGATCTCTAAATACATACACCGCCACTTCTTATAATGAGTTGACCCTGAATAATTATCTAATCCAGACTTCGGTATGACAAGTAGGGTGATACAGAATAAAGTTTGGCAGGTTTTTAAAGAATAGACAAGAAAATTCTTGACAGAACACCAAAGCAGATAATGGAAATTCCAGGTTGCATTTTCTGTAGCAGGTAAGCCTTAAAAGTTGATCTTACATGGTTACAATATAGTTTGCAATAGGTTGGGAGTACCTTTTTTTAAGCCAACAAGTCTATTTTAAGTTCATAATATGTCTGCTCTGTTCACTCAATATACTGAGCACAAAGGATCACAATCTAAATGCCCTCACAGACAATAAAATAATTTTGCATGCACAGGTGAATGAACCATTTGATATTGCAGAAACATTTGAATGCAATATAACCATAATCATAATATAATTGTAATATAATAGAGAGATTTACATGTTTTTTTAAAAATACAATAAAAATATTGAGAGTTATTTTTACCATTTCTTGTTTGAAATGTAATGATATTGCTCATATAAAACAATTATTTCAATTTGAGTTGGCTATGGTTTGTTTGAATATTGTAGTTTATAGTATTATCCAAAATAAGTGCTTGTGAAAGGTTTAGAAATCAGATTTATATTATTGTTTAAGTTTAGAATATTATAATAATATCAAAGTTGGTGATCTTATAATTTTGTATTTTCAGAATTTAAATTTGTATGCTTTAGTTTTATGTATTACAGCGATAGAACATCCAGGCATTACTAGAAGACGATAAGGAAACAATACTTTAAATGAGATTCCTATTCTATCAGCTACATCACTACCTACAAGTAAAACTAAAATTGTTTAACGTTTTTCAATCGTTCTACAAAATATTATAAACATGTATGTGCATACTAAATCTCAACTTACAAATAAAACTAAAATTGTTTAGCGCTTTTCAATCGTTTTACAAAATATTATAAACATATACGTGCATGCTAAATCTCAGAAAAATATTTTAGTTTAAAAAGAAAATTAAATACATTGAATATCATTGGCCAGTTTAAAAATAATATTTCATAAAACTAATAATCATATTTAATTCAATCAATGGACGCTTCAACCTCACCACTGGTACACAATTTTTATTTCTTTTGCATGGACTTGACTTTCTTAATAATATCGTTGAGTTTACCCTTCTCAGACAAAATCTTAAGAAAATTTGAAAAAAAGTGTGCATAGTTATGCTTCGCATTTTCATTCTCTCTCCTCCACCTCCTGATCTTGTCATCCTCCATTGATATCTGCTGCTTGACAGTTTCGATCTCAGAATCTGTCTCCGTCAAAATCCTCAGGAGGTTTCCTACATCCGTCTTCCCTGTCAATTCCTTCACAACCTGATCTTTCCTACTCTGGAGATTCTCCAGACGGGCAGCATACTCTTCTTTCCAATCTTTTATAACACCCAACACGCTAAACTCTATATCTCTTTCCATATATTTCTCCAATCTTTCTTGAAGTATTGGCCGAACAACATTCAACCAATCCAAACCATCTGAACTTCCATGAAACTGGCCAAGACAGATGGGTCCTTCCTTCAACCCATCTAATTCATATATATTGTTATTAACTGGCACATAGCTAATGAAAGTATACACATCATCTTCAGACGTAGAAGCAGCACCCTCTTCTTTGGCAAAACTGTTGTGGGCATTCCGAAGTGCATCGTTATTGCTAATACAAAGAGATTTGAGCACTGGTTCACTGAAATCTCTACTGTAGTGCTTCAAATTTGAGAGCTGTGGACCAATTTCCACAGATGGGCAGTTCATGAGAATGGAAATAATTGCCTGAGTTGGATACCCATTGTTGAGCTGTTGCTGTGCAAAGAAGAGATTCGGGCTACATTGTTGGAGATCCAATACGGCTCTGTCATCGTTCTCTGGTAGTCTGAACTTAGGCAGGAAGATTAGGCCATAAATGGGTAGAAGATCATTTAGGCATTGAATGTCCAGAGAATATAATTCTTCTACTCGAACTCCCCTCACTTCCATTTCTCCAATGACTTTTGTCAGAACTTCTGGTTCACACTGGACTGATTGCCAAGACATTTTCGACGGTTGGCAATTGCAAATGACGAGTTTTAGGTTTAGGGTAAGCAAATTACCAGATTTGTAACAATGGAGTTACGGTCTACAAATAAAGAACCGAGTGAGGGTTTTTGAGAGGTGAGGTAAGAGTGCAAACAAATTATCTTGTTTCAAATTAGATTCAGATTTCAATTATAAATAGAGTACTTTTTGAAATGAAAGTTTCTTTTGAGGTGATTAATTTATTTGAAATGCCGACATATTTTATATTTAGAATACTTTTAGTATTTCATAAAAAGTTAAAACAAGTACCAAGTAGTGATTAGTACTTGTCTAATTTAATAATTAATTGTAATTATAATATTAAATATAATTTTAATATTAATTTTAATAATTTTATTATATCTTATTAATATAATTTTATTTAATATATAATTATATGTTTATTTTATATAATTATAATAAGAAATTTGAGATTTAAATATAACTAGTATAAAATCTTAATCCTAGTTTTAATAAGTTATTATATTTTATTTTTATTGGTGTAATTCTATTTAATATAAAATTATATAATTATATCATAAACAAACTAGGATTTACCGCAGAATTTATGGAAGAATGCAAAAGAGTCTTAGGCGTATATATCAAGGATTACTTACAAAAGGAGAAAGATGATAGTTGGAGTGTCCTCAATAGAATTGATGAAAGATGGCAGGAAAAGCAGAATCTCCTAGCGGTGCTGAATAAGAGAGAAGTAACACTTAAAAATAGATCAGATATTCTAATATGGACGGGATCAAGTACTAGTAAATACTCAATTAAGGAAGGTTACAATTCTATTATTAGGGACAAAAACATGGATAACATAGACATACCATTAAACCTTTGTTGGAATAAAGCATGTCTTCCTAAAGCTAGTATGTTTCTATGGGCAGCTCTACAAAACAGGATCCTTACAGTAGACAGGTTGAATAAATTAGGTTTCGAGGGACCATCTAGATGCCCCTTATGTGAAAATCATTCTGAGGATGTTAACCACATTCTCCTAAATTGCCCCTTTTCCCAAGAGTGCTGGAATTGGCTTTATCAAAGCTTAGGATGAAATCTGCTTCCCATTATGATCTAATTAGCAATCTCAAAGCTTGGCCTGCACTCTATAAAGACAATCTTTTCAAGGATATATGGATAGTGGCACCTTCCATAGTTGTATGGGAATTATGGAAAGAAAGAAATAGAAGGATTTTTACGGATCAGAAATTAACCTGGATCTCAATCGCAAACAAGATAGAAGCTTCAATAGTAGAAATTATTAATAGCAAACTCAGGGATTCACAGCATTTGGAAGATTCTTTTAGGAGCTGGGATAACAGAATCAGATGTAAATGGCCAAAATTAGATATCCGTCCCCTCTTTGGAAAAGGGGGATCTAAAGCCAAAGTAGACAGATCTTCCTGTATATGGCTAACCCCGAAAGCTGGATGGTATAAACTCAACTTCGGTGGAGCATCGCGAGGTAATCCTGGGGTAGCAAGGATTGGAGGGATCATTCACAATTGGAAGTCAGAAGTTATCGCTAGATTCTCGAAACCCATTAACCCTACAACAAACAATATGGCAGAATGTATAGTAGCACTAGAGGGGCTTAAATTATGCAGGGACCTCAATATTAATAAATTAATTATTGAAGGAGATTCCCAAATTATCATCAATGCCATCCGCACTAGGAAAACTCCTAATTGGATCTTGAATGCAAAAATTGAAGAGATTAATTCAATTACAGAAAGTATTTCAAATTATGAGATCAGACATACCTATAGAGAAGGTAACACAGAGGCTGACAGGCTAGCCAATCTAGGGGCCAACGGAGTGGTAACTATGGAAAAATACTCTTGTTAAGGGTTGAAGAAGTGTTTGAAGGTAGATCTAGGCAAAGGACCAAGAAGGAAGATAAGCTCGCTGATCATCCTACTAAATACAGACACCTCTTAGAACCGTCAGTTTTAGAATCTACCTAGGTTAGGCTTAAACATACTATAAGATTGACAAGAGCTGAGGTAAGGCTTCCATCAATAAAATCTAGCTGAAATTAGTAGACTAATATAGAAAATGTAAGCTTAAAAAGATAAGACAACCAGGGGTTCAAAGCTTCATTGTATAGAATCTAAGCCTTTTTATGAATTTTTAGTATCGCGAGACTTTAAACCCCTCTATAGTATGGGAAAAGTTCAGATGTAAGTTAAGGAATCTACATACATGTAAGAGATATAAATATAGGAGGCTCTCTCTTGCTAATAAAGGAAAAATATAAATAGAAGATTTAAGAAGTGAGAGAGCTACGCTTGATCATTATATCAATGGGAGGTAATATTACAATATATAGTTAAATCTTATTATATTAAGCTGACTAATCATAGTATAGTCTAGGTATATATTTAATCATCCTAAAGATAGACTTCCTAGAGAACCCTTATTAATGGTCATAATTAAGGACATTGCTTTACTCATGATTACTTAAGTACAACGGCCTGGACCTTATATTTAATAAGGTAATCAAATACTAATTACCACTGAGTCTCTAGGAAGATTGTAATCGAAGCTTCTTCACTTCTATGGACAGTCTAATCCTTAAGCAATACAACTACCAATAACCTTTATATTTAATATAAACACCTCAGAAATGGTATTTCAAGTTAACCTCAATATTCATTGGAATCCTTAATAGCAGTAGTCTTCCTTAGATTAGCCATTTATACAATGGCTTCTTTAGTCTTTAGATGACATGGTCCCGATTAGCTATTCTAGCTTAACTTGTTTTCAGGGAATCTAAGAAAACATGGGCCTCACCCATAGCGATACTGGTGTATCTCTTGAATCATAAATATCCATCATAGTTATTTAACCAAATTGTCGAGCACTATCTTCTAATATTAGAACAGACTCTGCTTTAGCTTAACCTAGATTCCTAGATTAACATGGCATTACTAAAACTCATTTAAGCCTCGGGGCATAAGGATTTAGCATAAGTTATTTATAATCCCCAAGCGCCCTCTCAAAAGCTCTTACAAAGCACAGTGTAATCATTTCTATAAAAGGAAGGAAGTTTTTACAGAATACCATATTATCATTCCTATGATTCAAGAACAAATTAGAACAATCTAGTCGCACTTCCAGAGGAGGCCTAAACCAATAATCATTGCAAGCTATCCACGATAGAAAAGGATGGAACTCAATATGATCACATTTCTAGTAACTTCCTTAGGCTTCCATCATATCCTCGATAGTTTCAAACAGAGCCCTGATTACATTCCTCATAGTATGAAATCAACCTTTCTTCGGTATACTTTAAAACATGGAGTCCAGACTGCTCACCTTCTACACCAAAGGAAACAGAGCCATGGCCTTCAGAGGACACATCCTCCAAGAAAGATGGAACCAGATGTAACACCCTGCCAGGCAACCCAAGAGGACAAGACATAAAATCTCTATAAAATGCAAGTAGTGAATTTTATTTATTTATTTATTTATTTTAACTAGAATAATATTCATCATTACACTTCATATTTCTAAAAGAAGAAATAATTTTCTACTACTTGAATGTAAGATTTATACAACTTAAGTCCTCCCGGGTTCCCTAACGTCACTACTAAAGCAACATCATATAAACCATTTAGATGCATAAGATATTCATGGAATCATGAGCTTAAAAGATCTACATTCATTTTAATGCACCAAGTTAAATGTCCCTAACTTATTTCTTTTATTAAACATAGGTTAATCATCCAACATCATTATTCCTTTTATCAACTCATTCCATAAATTCATATTGATTTCATCTACATCTACTATCCTTTATATCACTTTTCTCTAATAATTTAGGTAAGAGATTAATATTCATTAAGGTAGGCATTATCCTAGGTATTTCATTAACATGAACCAAGTATTAACATTATAATCAAGTTACTATTTTATTGCATTGTTTCATAACCATTCATTGTTAATAATTCCAATCACTAACCTATCATTTCTCAATAATTTCCTTGGATCCTTTCATCAAGAGAGAATACATTATTTTTGTGATACATCATTTTATATAACTATATTTAAGATTATTTCCTTTACATATGGACAACATAAGAGGATAGGAGAAATAACATAAACACTTTCTTTTAATGCTAGTAACATGTCCAATATTCCACATTATTTTCCCTTTCTTTTACCTAGAACTACCCATTCCCTTATGCATTGCTTTGAATTGAGATTACATCAATACTACAAGACTCCTTTTAGGAGATTAAAAATTACATGAATACAAATACATAAGTACATCTCAACATATTAAAATATCCAATAAGAAATCTTCAACTGCAGATCTGGAAAGGAATATGTGCTAGGATCATCCAAAGAATCACGATCAATACCTCGATATAAATATTAACCACCCAACCACGTGGAACCAATAGGCCCACTCCCCCGAGCTAGGAGATAGAACCAAAGGCCCATACAAGAGGTAACAACTAGAAAATTCCTAAGGTGGTGATAAAAGTTTCCCCAAAGTCACAACAAAAAAGAAAAGACAAGAAGACCACAAGGAATACCAGAGGCATGATCAAATTTGATAGAGACTCTAAGCTACAAGCTAGGTGAGTGTCATCACATAGCCCTCACCCCTTGGGTTGTCCTGGTACTAGCCACTCTTGGCCCCAGCCCCCAAGTAGGCACATGCGGAACTGAATGCCTCTTGTACAGACAAGGTCATTCAGTTGTACCTACGCATAGGTACCTTCTCCCACTCCCATCCTTAGTCTTTACTAGCACTAAAGGCATGGGTGAGGCACAATTAATCTTGATTAATGTGTAATTTCCCATTCCAATAATCTCCCATTCCCAATTCATTTATTTAGGTTATCACTTGATTAAATAACTCATAGTAGGTTATCCTGGTACTAGCCACTTAGGGCCCCGGCCCCTCACTATGAGCCACTCACCTAGTGTACTTAGGTTCCCTAACATACATATAAAAATCATAAGAACATAATAGATTCATCATCAAGAATTCATATCAATTCCATAACAACATTTGATTGAGTTTAGGAAAACATATGTTGTCCCTAGTCCACTTGACAACCCTAAACCCAATATGGCATTCAGAATGTTCCAAACATATAAGAAGACATCCAAGTGATATTATAAACATATTCAGAGTATACATAGATCCAATTAACCAAAAACAAATTCTAATAGCCTCTGGTAACCATACGAAACCTTAAAACTTAATGATGTTCTTAAATTGAATTATTTCAAGCAAGGATTAAATGCAAAGAATAGTCATCATAGAACAGTCATCCATATCTTCCACAAAACATAAAATAAAAGAAATCGCTTTGGTGGAGATTTATATAACATAATTATGGACTGTCAATTTTATTTTTAGGAAGATCCAATGGTGGGAAAGAAAGTTATGACTTCTGGTTTAAAATAGAAAATTCTGGTTAGGGTTCAGACCTGCCTTCACTAAAACGGTTGTAATTTTCACAAAACATAATTAAAATTCACCAAACCAATTGGAAATGAAAGATAAGACTTAGGAGAATCTTTGATATCAAATTTATACTTTTATATAATCATATCAGCCTGTAGCATACGAATACATTTGATAGAAAATTTGGAATCAAGAATGGACAGGCATAGTCTGCCAAAATGTCAAAAATAAGGCATTAATTCGACCCTAAAAATAAAATCAGAGAGATACCCATTTGAGATCTGTAAATTTTACTTCCAGAAAATTAATTTAGTAAAACTATAGATACAATTTAAATTGTTATAATAACAGATCTCCAAAAATGGGTTGCTAAAAACCCTAGGAAAACACATGCCAATTCTTACAAACAAAAACTCAAAACTTTAAAATAACCATAAAAATGAAAAGTAAAGATATAATAAATAATGATAATATATAAATAGATCTATAATCTATCAGATACATCAAGTAACTAAAATATTCAATCCATAACTCATGTCCTACGAAGGTTGAATCGAAGAAGGAAGGAAACAAAAGAGAAGACAAATCCAAACTTGAGATGTATCCTTCAAACCCTATCCACTTTCAGAAATCTCCATGAAAGAAATAAATAATTCCACAGCAAAGAATCCCTCTCTCAACTACTGAAATTCTCACAAAAAAGTCTCTCTCCCAAAAGCAAAGATAACAAAAAATTCTTAAAGACATATGCTTACAAACTCTCCTTCACATCTCCAAGTTTTCTCTCCAAAATCTCCATGAAAAGTAAGGCCATCCTCTCCTCAATGCTTCAGCCCCAAAACCCCCTCTCTTCAAATGAGAAAGTAGTGCATATAAATAGAGTTCCAAAGGTTGAGAGGAAAAGTAACCAATTCCCAACTAACTCTTAACTAAAAGGTATTATAAAATAACTTAATATCATACAACTATATTACTCAAATATACAATAAAAGATTATTTGTATTCATTCATACACACATTTAATATTATCCTAACATATATGCATATGCCATCATTAATTACATCAATATTTATATATATAACCTATCCTCATTATTAATAATTAACATTTGAGAATAATATACCTCGCATTATTTAATATTTAATTATTAATAATATTATACTTTACATTAATGCCAAAATATACACCATCAACAATATCTACAATAATTAACATATAATCACATATAAATTATATATATATAAATACATATATGTGTGCACCCATATATATATTTCCATATATATATATATATATATATATTTATATTTATATAGATACATGCCAAATACCAAACACTATAATCTATAAGATTATGAAGTAATAGATCACAATATTATTACCTATTTATAATTGCTATAGGATATAACACTGAGGTAGAATAAAATCACATGCCTCAAAATAAATCTAATCATCGAAAGAGGCCATAAAAATCAACTATGAAACATATTGAGAAAACTATAAGATCAAACAAGGTCAACCAAAGTCAACAAAGAAAGTCAAGCCAAAACTCCTGAAACACAACATAGAAAGATTAACTAAGAATCATACCAAGAAGGAGAAATAAATAAAATGAGTAAACAAATCATACAACCAAATGAATTCAAGTGGCCACAAGGCATTAACTACAACCATGCCCAACCGGGTGCGCTGGATCTGGGTTTTTGACCCAAAGGTTGACTGACAAAGAAGGAACCCTAATATTCCCAAATTGGAATAATGACTAAGGAAGACTCATTTAGGGGCCTTAGTACTATCTTCATAACAACAACCATCGAGGATTTGAGGGCATGCTCAGACCTGTGAAGCCGGGTGAAGTCGATGCCCGGTACTTGCAAGCCTGCATCACAAAGAAGAAATACATATGCACATATATACATATAAAAGAAAACATTGCAGACAGATGACTAGGATCGATACATCGTGTGGACCTCAGCTATGTGAGTAACTACGACTTCGTCTTGAATCATGAAAACACATCATGTATATATATACACTCAAAGCATGTAGCATCATCATAATGAAGGTTAGAATCTCAAGCATTGTGTTAGTCTCTTATCAATACTAATAATAAATTAACATAATCAAATCATCAAGTGAGATACAAGATTCATCCAAGGTAACCTCAATAGAAGAAAATATAAATAACCACTTATCTATATCTATCAAGTACATATCATATAACATCCTAACTATGTTCATAAAGGTCTTGTAGGTACTCAATACATACATGGAGATAAATACATACAAAAATGATACCTTTAGATAGTATATCTGATATTAGAATCATTGAGTACTAGCTTATGAAATTATTATAAACAACTATAGGAATAGATCAAACAAGTATCATGTACAACTTAAGCTATAAGAAAATATCGAAGGATCTTAATTCTTTCAAAAACACAAAACTTATATTAGGGTTAGAGGGGTATTACATCCTCCCCCACTAAGATTCGACTTACTCCTGGAAGTCAGGAATGTGAACTATACACACACATTATCTAACAGAATTATATTATTACTATTCTAGATCTTAATATAATGACTGCACACATTCTTCTCCTATCAAGAGTTTTGGTAAATCCTATCTTATTACAACTTTAGTGTAGATTAACTCAATTCAATTAGTAATGACTTTAAAAAAGAATTACCTATGTGAGTCTATCACTTTATGCTGTAAGTTTGTTAACAAGATACTTGAAATTGCATCAAAATTATTGTTATCAAGTCGAAACTCTAAGGTATTCATGTTTACTCACTAATATCAATATATTAGGAAATTGCATGTTTTACCAACTAAGATTATCACTTCCTTTCACAATATCAAAGTTCCTATCTATGGTAACCAGTATAAAAAAAAGAAAGAATTTATGATATATTTTCCCTTTTGAGACATAATCTAACCCTACATACTACAACTTGTGAGACCTTATTACAAATAGGGTCCAAAATTTGTGTCCCTTACAAGCTATGAATACCAAACATAGAGAGGTAAGTAACATTTATATTTGTTATGATCATGAAGGGAATACATCAAATAATTGTTATTTACTTTTGTAATCATGAAAATAAAACAATCTAGATACTTGAAACTTACCATTTTCATTAACACATAGTTTTATAAGAAATATTCCTTTCCATCAAAGCTTTAAGTAGAATTCCAATGACATAGGACACACAAATTTTACAATATACATATTCTAAGTCATCTTTCACAATAGTTGTAGTGCTTGATTTCCAAAAACACATTCATACCCTAGAGGAGATCTAAATAATTTACAATTTATTGCACTATTATTCATTAAGTTGGGATCCCTTCTTAAAGCTTACTATTTATCTATGCACTTTTCCCTAATTTGCATGTCAGGAGGTTTCCATATAGCATTTACTTAAGAGTTATTTCAAATTATTTATTTCATAATGATCATAGATCCATCAAGAGAGAAAGAAGTATACGAGTCCTACTACTATAACCACAACATCTAAATTAATAACATTAACTACTGTACATAACTTTAATTTATACCTTTTACCTATTTAAAACATTACCCTCATACACTTTAAAATTTTGAGATAACATCAGTTCTAAGTAGAAATTGAGTAAGGTACATTTCTATAACATTTATTTACCACAACTCCTTATTCATAGTTTTTCAATCACTTAATGTTGTTAATTTCTTACTGTTATGGTGTTGATCACAATGTATACAAAACATGAATTTGTTTCCAAAATACCCATCTAGGATCCTAACTATTCACTAGGCATTTTGCAAGACATATATTTAATAAAAACAACTTCTATCATTAGTACAGATAATCCATCATCGCACATACTCTTCCCTAGAATTTCTTGATTATGTTATCTTAAATCCTTTTTGTGCACTTTAATAAGATATGCAGAAAGGATATAACTTCTTACCAAGATAGGGACAAAAATTCCTCTTCCTAAATAAAAATGTGAATTATAGCCTATGATAAAATCTTGGGGACATAGGTCCTTCACCCAAGGGTTTCCTAATTGAGTATTTACAAATTTTCCTAATATATTATTGCCTTGTCTAAACAATTTTAGTCATACAAAACTTATTTCTTAAGAGGGGAGAGAGAAAGAGAGAGAAATGCATATGACAGTAAATTATTTGTTCCTAATTTATTTATTTATTATTATTATTATTTTTCACTTCTTTCCTAGGTACATATTATTAGCCATGTAATCTTATTATTTCCCTTTTAATCCTATCAAGTACTACCACAATCATTTCTTTCTTTTAAGGATCCAAAAAAAATTTATTTCTAAGATACCTTGAGTAGGATAAAATTCAACTAGGTATTTGTAAGAAGATAGAGTGCACAACATTATATTATAGGTAAGATCAGGGGGTAATATTATGTACGACCATAATTAAGATTCAAAATATTTAGTATCCTTTAACTTTTGACCCTTCTAGGGATACCATTACCTTTCAAGAAAACAAACACAAGTCTCAAAAATTCTTCGCCATTCCATTAATATTATAGGAAACGTACACTTAACACATCATTGATCTCATTGTGCAAAAACATAAGTAATTGTTAGAATATAACTCAATCATAGAGGAATAGGTTTGCCCTTGTAAGACAATACAACATGAGAACATGAAATGTAGCCTTCGTTTCCTAAGATTCAAGTTTTAGCATAACAACATAATCCAAAAAGAGACAAAGTTAAGATACTCAAGGTTATGCATAGGTGAGCTATGAGACCCAGAGTTCCCAGTGTAGAAACCTAGGGCTCTGATACCAAATGTAACACCCCGCCAGGCAACCCAAGAGGACAAGACATAAAACCTCTATAAAATGCAAGTAGTGAATTTTATTTATTTATTTATTTATTTTAACTAGAATAATATTCATCATTACACTTCATATTTCTAAAAGAAGAAATAATTTTCTACTACTTGAATGTAAGATTTATACAACTTAAGTCCTCCCGGGTTCCCTAACGTCACTACTAAAGCAACATCATATAAACCATTTAGATGCATAAGATATTCATGGAATCATGAGCTTAAAAGATCTACATTCATTTTAATGCACCAAGTTAAATGTCCCTAACTTATTTCTTTTATTAAACATAGGTTAATCATCCAACATCATTATTCCTTTTATCAACTCATTCCATAAATTCATATTGATTTCATCTACATCTACTATCTTTTATATCACTTTTCTCTAATAATTTAGGTAAGAGATTAATATTCATTAAGGTAGGCATTATCCTAGGTATTTCATTAACATGAACCAAGTATTAACATTATAATCAAGTTACTATTTTATTGCATTGTTTCATAACCATTCATTGTTAATAATTCCAATCACTAACCTATCATTTCTCAATAATTTTCTTGGATCCTTTCATCAAGAGAGAATACATTATTTTTGTGATACATCATTTTATATAACTATATTTAAGATTATTTCCTTTACATATGGACAACATAAGAGGATAGGAGAAATAACATAAACACTTTCTTTTAATGCTAGTAACATGTCCAATATTCCACATTATTTTCCCTTTCTTTTACCTAGAACTACCCATTCCCTTATGCATTGCTTTGAATTGAGATTACATCAATACTACAAGACTCCTTTTAGGAGATTAAAAATTACATGAATACAAATACATAAGTACATCTCAACATATTAAAATATCCAATAAGAAATCTTCAACTGCAGATCTGGAAAGGAATATGTGCTAGGATCATCCAAAGAATCACGATCAATACCTCGATATAAATATTAACCACCCAACCACGTGGAACCAATAGGCCCACTCCCCCGAGCTAGGAGATAGAACCAAAGGCCCATACAAGAGGTAACAACTAGAAAATTCCTAAGGTGGTGATAAAAGTTTCCCCAAAGTCACAACAAAAAAGAAAAGACAAGAAGACCACAAGGAATACCAGAGGCATGATCAAATTTGATAGAGACTCTAAGCTACAAGCTAGGTGAGTGTCATCACATAGCCCTCACCCCTTGGGTTGTCCTGGTACTAGCCACTCTTGGCCCGGGCCCCCAAGTAGGCACATGCGGAACCGAATGCCTCTTGTACAGACAAAGTCATTCAGTTGTACCTACGCATAGGTACCTTCTCCCACTCCCATCCTTAGTCTTTACTAGCACTAAAGGCATGGGCGAGGCACAATTAATCTTGATTAATGTGTAATTTCCCATTCCAATAATCTCCCATTCCCAATTCATTTATTTAGGTTATCACTTGATTAAATAACTCATAGTAGGTTATCCTGGTACTAGCCACTTAGGGCCCCGGCCCCTCACTATGAGCCACTCACCTAGTGTACTTAGGTTCCCTAACATACATATAAAAATCATAAGAACATAATAGATTCATCATCAAGAATTCATATCAATTCCATAACAACATTTGATTGAGTTTAGGAAAACATATGTTGTCCCTAGTCCACTTGACAACCCTAAACCCAATATGGCATTCAGAATGTTCCAAACATATAAGAAGACATCCAAGTGATATTATAAACATATTCAGAGTATACATAGATCCAATTAACCAAAAACAAATTCTAATAGCCTCTGGTAACCATACGAAACCTTAAAACTTAATGATGTTCTTAAATTGAATTATTTCAAGCAAGGATTAAATGCAAAGAATAGTCATCATAGAACAGTCATCCATATCTTCCACAAAACATAAAATAAAAGAAATCTCTTTGGTGGAGATTTATATAACATAATTATGGACTGTCAATTTTATTTTTAGGAAGATCCAATGGTGGGAAAGAAAGTTATGACTTCTGGTTTAAAATAGAAAATTCTGGTTAGGGTTCAGACCTGCCTTCACTAAAACGGTTGTAATTTTCACAAAACATAATTAAAATTCACCAAACCAATTGGAAATGAAAGATAAGACTTAGGAGAATCTTTGATATCAAATTTATACTTTTATATAATCATATCAGCCTATAGCATACAAATACATTTGACAGAAAATTTGGAATCAAGAATGGACAGGCATAGTCTACCAAAATGTCAAAAATAAAGCATTAATTCGACCCTAAAAATAAAATCAGAGAGATACCCATTTGAGATCTGTAAATTTTACTTCCAGAAAATTAATTTAGTAAAACCATAGATACAATTTAAATTATTATAATAACAGATCTCCAAAAATGGGTTGCTAAAAACCCTAGGAAAACACATGCCAATTCTTACAAACAAAAACTCAAAACTTTAAAATAACCATAAAAATGAAAAGTAAAGATATAATAAATAATGATAATATATAAATAGATCTATAATCTATCAGATACATCAAGTAACTAAAATATTCAATCCATACCTCATGTCCTACGAAGGTTGAATCGAAGAAGGAAGGAAACAAAAGAGAAGACAAATCCAAACTTGAGATGTATCTTTCAAACCCTATCCACTTTCAGAAATCTCCATGAAAGAAATAAATAATTCCACAGCAAAGAATCCCTCTCTCAACTACTGAAATTCTCACAAAAAAGTCTCTCTCCCAAAAGCAAAGATAACAAAAAATTCTTAAAGACATATGCTTACAAACTCTCCTTCACATCTCCAAGTTTTCTCTCCAAAATCTCCATGAAAAGTAAGGCCATCTTCTCCTCAATGCTTCAGCCCCAAAACCCCCTCTCTTCAAATGAGAAAGTAGTGCATATAAATAGAGTTCCAAAGGTTGAGAGGAAAAGTAACCAATTCCCAACTAACTCTTAACTAAAAGGTATTATAAAATAACTTAATATCATACAACTATATTACTCAAATATACAATAAAAGATTATTTGTATTCATTCATACACACATTTAATATTATCCTAACATATATGCATATGCCATCATTAATTACATCAATATCTATATATATAACCTATCCTCATTATTAATAATTAACATTTGAGAATAATATACCTCGCATTATTTAATATTTAATTATTAATAATATTATACTTTACATTAATCCCAAAATATACACCATCAACAATATCTACAATAATTAACATATAATCACATATAAATTATATATATATAAATACATATATGTGTGCACCCATATATATATTTCCATATATATATATATATATATTTATATTTATATAGATACATGCCAAATACCAAACACTATAATCTATAAGATTATGAAGTAATAGATCACAATATTATTACCTATTTATAATTGCTATAGGATATAACACTGAGGTAGAATAAAATCACATGCCTCAAAATAAATCTAATCATCGAAAGAGGCCATAAAAATCAACTATGAAACATATTGAGAAAACTATAAGATCAAACAAGGTCAACCAAAGTCAACAAAGAAAGTCAAGCCAAAACTCCTGAAACACAACATAGAAAGATTAACTAAGAATCATACCAAGAAGGAGAAATAAATAAAATGAGTAAACAAATCATACAACCAAATGAATTCAAGTGGCCACAAGGCACTAACTACAACCATGCCCAACCGGGTGCGCTGGATCTGGGTTTTTACCCAAAGGTTGACTGACAAAGAAGGAACCCTAATATTCCCAAATTGGAATAATGACAAATGAAGACTCATGTAGGGGCCTTAGTACTATCTCCATAACAACAACCATCGAGGATTTGAGGGCATGCTCAGACCTGTGAAGCCAGGTGAAGTCGATGCCCGGTACCTGCAAGCCTGCATCACAAAGAAAAAATACATATGCACGGATATACATATAAAAGAAAACATTGCAGACAGATGACCAGGATCGATACATCATGTGGACCTCAGCTATGTGAGTAACTACGACTTCGTCTTGAATCATGAAAACACATCATGTATATATATACACTCAAAGCATGTAGCATCATCATAATGAAGGTTAGAATCTCAAGCATTGTGTTAGTCTCTTATCAATACTAATAATAAATTAACATAATCAAATCATCAAGTGAGATACAAGATTCATCCAAGGTAACCTTAATAGAAGAAAATATAAATAACCACTTATCTATATCTATCAAGTACATATCATATAACATCCTAACTATGTTCATAAAGGTCTTGTAGGTACTCAATACATACATGGAGATAAATACATACAAAAATGATACCTTTAGATAGTATATCTGATATTAGAATCATTGAGTACTAGCTTATGAAATTATTATAAACAACTATAGGAATAGATCAAACAAGTATCATGTACAACTTAAGCTGTAAGAAAATATCGAAGGATCTTAATTCTTTCAAAAACACAAAACTTATATTAGGGTTAGAGGGGTATTACACTAGATCCTCAAAACACTGCCAGACTCCACGAGAAGAGCAATTGAACATGCGATGGGTGATCAACACTTTGATAATGAATTCACCTACGGAACAAATGGGGAAATAATGGTCTGTGGAACTGGATGCTATCTTCATTCCTGCTACTCTTAAATATAAGAATAGCTAAGAATAGATAATGGTATTGTGCAAATAGTGGATTTGGTAGCCCAATACATTAGCTTACTATTTTATTCCAGTTTAGATGGTAAATGAATGTCTTCAGCCAGTTTAAGGTGATGTTGTTGTTGAAATATGCTCTAAGGAATTGTGCTAAAGGAAATATCCTGAATTATAAACTACAAACTAAAAAATCTTAGTTTAATGGCAATTTGTACAGCATTAAGTATATGGATAATATTGGACCTTAGTGAGATAATAGCCAGTGAAGGCTAAGATGGAAGCCTGGTCCCTATTTTCTCAAGCTTCTAACTTTTTGAGCAGTTGAGTGTATAGGCTGTTCTGGTACTAGAATTGAGAAACTAGACCCTTGATTTGAATGTTTGGTGATTGTTTTGTTCTAAACCTACTTCACAAAACCCAGAAGTTATTAAAATTCTAAGGTCTGTGGGAAATATTTTAAAATTTTTTGCCATAGTATCCAAAACCCACAGTGTTTTCAAAAACTCATGATGTTTTCGATTTCCCTGCTATCTTTCGGTCTGTTGATATTCCTGTGTGTTTTTAATCTTTTGTCGAAAATCATCGTTGTTTTTGACCTTTGCCCTCCAGCTTTGTGCACTTGTCTTTTGGTGCCGAAAATTTTGTGTGTTTTTGACCTAGGTCTTAACTGTGAAGGTCCAACTGGATGGTGGGTCTAGACTCTTCCTGATTGGTTGTCACATGGCCACATGCCATACTTTTCTGACATGCGATCATGCAACCGCTTGCCACCTAGCCGTGTGGGTCCCAGTCCTGTTTAGCTTCCTAGTGGTCTACTTTTTCTTAGGTGCACAAGTGCGATGATGTGGGGCCAGCTTTTTCAAAGTGGCAGAGGGAGGAGATCAACGGTCGGCGTGTGATCACATGGAATATTCTTTCCCCATGTGATCATGCGCCTGTCATTGATTTTGTTTGTTCTAAGCGTCTCTTCGGTGAAGTGGGCTCGGTGTCAGAGGGGAGGTAGGGGGCATGTTCTTATAGGCTGTCACATGGCTGCATGTCAAAATTTTTTGACATGCAATCATGCGACCAATTGCCATCTGTCCACATGGGTCCCAGTCTTTTGCGGTGTTCAATTTCTTGGTGGTTAAGTTTTCATTCCGTGACCTGGTGACCAACAGTTATCTCCTTGTCACTAGATTCTGGTGGTTAAGCTACTAATATCTGGTGACTTGGCTAGCGGTTAAGCTTGCCTTAGTCGTGCGGTCGCGTGATGGTGGGCTTGGATTTTCAAAGTTTTTTGTGGGTGGGGTCTCTTCGGCGGTGATTGGACTAGTGGTTATGTGGTGGCTTATGATTGGCTGTTGCATGGCCGCATGTCAGACTTTTTTGACATGCGATCATGCGACTGATTGCCACATGTCCCTGGGGCCCGGTAGCAGGTGATGGGGCATCTTCCGGATGCTAAGTGGCAATGTTCTATTGGCCGGTGTGTGACAGATGTAGTAGTCTAATGGTCTTGTCACATGATCACAAGGGCCATTTCCATGGCTTGCGATCATGCGATAGAACCCCTGGTGTTGACTTCATGTGGTCTGGCGGTTCCTGATTGGTTGGTGGGTGGCGGTGGTTTTGCTCGGCATGGTTAAGGTTTGTGGGTTGTCGCATGATCACATAGCCCATCTCCTGGCTATGCGATCATGCAACAACTGTTGTTATGGTGGCAGTTGCAACATGATAAAGGGGGTGCAGGTGGTTGTATGTTTGCATAGCCCGTCTCTGTGCTATGCGATCATGCGACCAAGCACAAATTGAGGCCCATTTTCCTGTGACAGTCAAGGTTGGTGACTGCGTAATTGCATGACTAGGGGCAAATGGTTAAGGAGCACAAGCTCATGAAATGCATGGTGACCGTTTGTACTTGCATGGCCATTTGTACTTACATGAAATGCATGGCCACATGTCATACTTTTCTAACATGCGACCATGCGATCGCTTGCCACCTAGCCGTGTGGGTCCTAGTCCTGTTCAGCTACCTGGCGGTCTACTTTTTCTTAGGTGCACAAGTGTGATGATGTGGGGCTAGTTTCTTCAAAGCAGTAGAGGGAGGAGATCAATGGTCAGTGTGTGATCACATGGAATATTCTTTCCCCATGCGATCATGCGCTTGCTATTGATTTTGTTTGTTCTAAGCGTCTCTTTGGTGAAGTGGGCCCAATGTCAAAAGGGAGGTAGGGGGCATGTTCTTATAGGCTGTCGCATGGCCACATGTCAGACTTTTCTGACATGTGATCATTCGACCAATTGCCATCTATCTGCATAGGTCCCAGTCTTCTGCGGTGTTCAGTTTCTTGGCGGTTAAGTTTTCATTCCGCGACCTGGCGACCAACAGTTATCTCCTTGTCGCTAGATTCTAGCGGTTAAGTGGCTAATGTCTGGTGACTTGGTTGGCGGTTAAGCTTGCCTTAGTCATGCAGTTGCATGATGGTGGGCCTAAATTTTCAAAGTTTTTTGCGTGTGGGGTCTCTTCGGTGGTGACTGTGCTGGTGGTTATGTGGTGGCTTATGATTGACTATCGCATGGCCGCATGTCAGACTTTTCTGACATGCGATCATGCGACTACTTTCCATGTGTCCCTGGGGCCCGATAGCAGGTGATGGGGCATCTTTCAGATGCTAAGTGGCAGTGTTCTATTGGCCGGTGTGTGACAGATGTAGCGGTCTAATGGTCTTGTCGCATGATTGCAAGGGCCATTTCCACGGCTTGCGATCATGTGACAGAACCCCTGGTGTCGACTTCATGTGGTTTGGCGGTTCCCGATTGGTCAGTGGGTGGCAGCGGTTTTGCTTGGCATGGTTAAGGTTTGTGGGTTGTTGCATGATCGCATAGCCTGTCTCCTAGCTATGCAATCATGCAACAACTATTGTCACGATGGCAGTTGCGGCATGATAAAGGGGGTGCGGGTGGTCGCATGTTCGCATAGCCCATCTCCGTGCTATGAGATCATGCGACCAAGCACAAATTGAGGCTCATTTTCCTATGACAGTCAAGGCTGGTGACTACGCAATTGCGCGACTAGGGGCAAATGGTTAAGGAGCACAAGCCCACGAAATGCATGGTGACCATTTGTACTTGCTAAGTATTTTTTTTGGCAGGAGGTACCAAAATTCAATTTTTGAGTGGCCAGAGTGGGCAGAATGGATTGCCAATTGCTGCGGCTTGACCCCTGTCATGTCTGTGTTTATTCCTTGGTGGGGTTAGGTGATTTTGAAAATTTGATTTTGAAATGATCGTGCTTGCATTGTAACCCTAGTATAAAGGGATATATATATATATATATATATTCAACTATCTATATGTATATATATAGAAGTATACTTATATAGATATATATATACATCCATATACATATATATGCACAGGTATTTACTTAACGATATATATATATATATATATATATATATATATATATTTATATGTTTATGTTAATATATAGGTATATATATAAATAAATACCTGCTCATATATAAGAATGGTATATATTCATATATAAAGGTCTCTATATATATGCATATATACAATTTATTTATTTGGAAATTGCCTGGCCGGTCTTGCTCTTTTGTCTTGCCTAGACCTGGTGTAGTAGGTGGAGAGTTGATTTCTTAGGCCAAATAAGCTTGGGCTATGGGTTATTTATAGCAATAGGGAGCTTATCTTCATCTGGTATGCAGTGATTAGTGCTAAGCAACATTTAAAGCTAAAGGGAGTATCCTTTCACCCTTTCTTGTGATTTATAGTTTAGACTTTAATATAGCATGGTTCTGCTAATTATTTCTAATTAAGGTTTCAAGTTAAGGACTGCAGCTTATTTTCTCTAATAATGTAGTTGGCTTAAGGATGTTTGGATCCTCTGCTTCAAGGTTTCTAAATTAGTTAGAATATGGATTAGAATTGTCTGAGCAGTACAATAATTTAACTCATATTGAGATAGTAGGGGAGCTTAATTGTATGAACTATGATCTATGAATTTCTAGTAAATTATTCTAGGTACATAGAGTCAGGTAACCCATGCTATCCTCCGTTGGTAAATAAACAAGGTCTTTAACAATTATTTTAATCTAGTTTGAAACACTAACCATGTAAGAGGATAGGGTTTTGGATCCTTTTATTTCTTTTGCAAATCGAATCACCCAACGACAACAATATCACTTCTCTCTCAAAGGATTTGAATTGGATCTACAAATTAATACCCATATATTTGGATATGGAATTCAATCTTATAATTAAAATCACAAGTAAAAATTGTAAATATCTAAGCATATATGTACCCTCGACAAGTTCGAGCTGTGGGTATGCCCACTGAAAACTATGTATGATGCAGGAGCATCCTGGGTGTGAGAGCAATCTTGCATCACCCAAAAATATTTCTATTTTTGTATTCAATAAGGGCTATTTTGTGCAGAGCTGCTATTTATGGAAAGTTACTATTTTTGGTAATTTTTGTATGTGCTTAGAATGATCTGATTTCTTTCTTGGAGGTTCATTTTGGTCATATAAGTCTGCCAGTAAAGTTTCATTGCCAGATCAAGTGTATATTGGAAGATATTGAAGATTTTCGGTATTGGTAGCAGGGTACAGAAACTTTGAACTCAGTTTTGAAAGCTTTAGAGGCCCCGGATGAGGTCAAAAATTTGGGTGACGGGTGCTTGCACGGGTCAGGCCCGTAGAGCGCTTCGTGGCATTTCTAAAATGGGGTTATAATAGCCGAGCGGGTCAACTGGTGATGACTTATGGTCTTCGGAAGTTGGGCCACCTGAAATGGCGGAAAATAATTTTTTTCAAAATTTTTGTTCAGGTTTCAAAGGTTATCTTGAGCCGACTATGATGTAATAAAATGTAAAATAAAATAATTCTAAGTTGGTCGGCTTTATTGGCTAAAATTCTGAAACCTTCCCAGGCGGTGGAAAATTGCCTATATAAGGAAGGCTGTATTATTGTCTTAGGCAGTTCAGAATAGTTCTGGGTAGTAGATCTGGGTATTGATTCAAGGCTTTGTCCTAAAGAATATTGTAAGGGAATGCCCATGTGGCTTTGCATATTGTAATTCTAAAAGTTTGTAATTTCACATTTGTGGAGATAATAAGAAGCCAATTTTCTATTCTTGCATATTATTGTTGTTGTTTCTCTATTTTTGTTATGTGTTTGTGGCATTAAGGGGAGCACCCTTCATCAGGTGGTATCAGAGCAGGAGTTCTTGAGTGTGTAAACAGATCACCGACTGTGAGGTAGTTTGCACCAGGACCGTGGCTAGGGTTTCAGTGCGCATCACGAAAATGCCTCCACGAAAGGAACGTGGCGGAAGAGCTGGTGTTGTAACACCTGAGGTTAGAGAGCTGCAGAGACAAGTGCGAGCATTACAAGAAGAGATTCATAGAGGAATGAATCTTAATGTCAGAGACGAAAGCAAGGATGAAGCCGAAGAAGAATATCAAGAAGGAGAAACTGAAATTGTGAACCAGGAGGAAGAAAGACTTTTTCGGGCGATTTCCATGATTGGGAAAAGACCTAAGATTGAGGTTCCTACATTTTCTGGAAATATTAACCCAGAGAAATTGATCGACTGGATCAATGAATGTGAGGAATATTTTGAGTATGAAGATGTTGAGGATCCTGATAGGGTCAAATTTGCGAAGGCCAGACTGAAAGGTCATGCAAAAATCTGGTGGCAAGAAATTCAATTGGAGCGAAATAGAAGAGGGAAAGATAAAATCACAAGATGGGATCGGATGGTGGATAAATTGAAGCGACAGTTCATTCCTGTTGATTATGAGCTTGATCTACTAAAGAAAATGCAAAGTTTGAAGTAAGCAGGAAGATCTGTTCAGGAGTATACAGAGGAGTTCTATCGACTCCTCATCAGAATAGGCCATGCAGAAGCTGATAAGGAGAAAGTTGCCCGATACCTTAATGGGTTAAGGCCAAGCATTCAGGAGGAGTTGAATCTGGTTCGAATGAGCAGTATTGAGGAGGCATACCAATTTGCCCTAAAAGTAGAGGAAAAGCTGAACAAGAAGTTCAAGAGCAGACAAAACGGAAGAGGTCGCGGTGGACGATCTGGTGGATGGTCATATGGTGGCTGAAATGAAGATCTGAAAAAGAAGGATGAGGCTAGTAGCAGTCAGAATCAGCGTGGAAATAATTCCAATCGCTTCCAGGATCAGAATAATAGAGATTAGAGAGGAAGAGGAAGAGGACAAGGATCTGGAAGAGGAGGCTTCCGTGGAACATGTTTTCATTGTGGAGAAGAAGTTCATAGGGCATTTGAATGTCCTCAGCGCCAAGGCAGAACAGACAGAAGAAATGAAGGCCAGGCCAGAGTTGTACATGTAGATGAAGATGCCAGATCATCAAATTCTGAAGATGCTGAAAGAGGAGAAACGTTGATTAACAGAAGAGTCCTGTTGAGTGGTGAGAATGAACCTGAGCAAAGGAGGAGCCTGTTTCACACCAGGTGGAAGTGTGAAGGTAAATATTGTGATGTGATCATTGATAGTGGAAGCACTGACAATTTGGTGTCAAAAGAGATGGTGACAAAGTTGAAGCTCAAGAGACAGAAACACCCACATCCATATCGGATTACCTGGGTACAGGATGACCACAAGGTCATGGTCAATGAACAATGCCTAGTAAAGTTCAAGGTTGGCAGATACCAAGATGAGGTATTGTGTGATATCATATCTATGGATGCATGTCATATGTTGTTGGGTAGACCATGACAGTTTGACAGATGTGCTGTACATGATGGCCGTGCGAATACCTATTCCCTGACAAAGGATGGAGTGTGACATAAGCTAAAACCATTGAAGGAGACCGAAGAAAAGGTATGTGGTAATGCAAGGATAACTTTTGTTAATGGAAGAAATTTCCTAGATGGTGTGAGGCATGAGCATGTATGTTTTGCTTTAATTCCAAAAGTTGGTAAAGAGGAAGTAGAAGATGTTCTTGTAGAAGTTGCAGATTTGTTGAATGAGTTTTAGGATATTGTATCTGATAACGTGCCTGATGGATTACCACCAGTCAGGAAGATCAGTCATCAGATGGACTTGATCCCAGGAGTGAGTTTTCCGAATAAGGCAGCACACAGAATGACACTTGCAGAAAGTGAGGAGTTGAATAGACAAGTACATGAACTGTTACAGAAAGGATTGATCCGTGAGAGTCTGAGTCTCTGTGCTGTACCAGTGGTATTAGCACCAAAGAAGAATGGAGAATGGAGGATGTGTATAGATTCTAGGGCAATAAACAAGATCACAATCAAGTACAGGTTTCCATTGCCATGAATGGATGATATTATGGACTGTTTGAGTGGAGCTGTGTATTTCTCAAAAATAGATCTGAAGAGTGGATATCATCAGATTCGGATCAGAGAAGGAGATGAATGGAAGACTACCTTCAAGACAAAGGAAGGACTATATGAGTGGTTAGTCATGCCTTTTGGGCTAACCAATGCACCGAGCACTTTCATGCGGCTCATGAATGAGGTTCTGAAAGAATTTTTGGGTAAGTTTGTCATTGTTTACCTAGATGATATTTTGATTTTTAGCAAGACATTGGAGGAACATATGATGCATATTCATATGGTGTTTGAGAAGTTGAGAGATGAGAAATTGTTGATTAATTTGAAGAAGTGCAATTTTGTGAAGAAAGAGTTAGTGTATTTAGGATTTGTAGTTTCAGCAGAAAGTCTAAAAATGGACCCAGAGAAGGTACAGGCTATCCTTGAATGGCCTACTCCAAGGAGTGCTACTGAGGTAAGATCTTTTCATGGTCTAGCTAGCTTTTACAAAAATTTTATCAAAAATTTTAGCAGTATTTGTGGACCCTTGACTGAAACAATGAGAGGGGATAGAAAAGAGTTTAAGTGGACTAATGGGGCAGAAAAGAGTTTTCAATTGTTGAAACAAAAAGTTACAGAACAACCTATTTTAGCACTTCCAGATTTTAATAAGGTGTTTCAAGTAGATTGTGATGCTAGTGGTACTACAATAGGAGCTGTTATGAGCCAAGAAGGTAAACCTATTGCTTATTTCAATGAGAAATTAAATGATGCCAAGAGAAAATATTCTGTTTATGATCAGGAATTTTATGCTATAGTTCAGGCATTGAGAAAGTGGAGGCACTATCTGCTTCCTAAGGAGTTTGTTTTGTATACTGATCATCAAGCTTTGCAATATTTGAATAGTCAAGGAAAATTGAATCAAAGGCATTTGAAATGGGTTGAGTTTTTGTAGAGTTATACATTTGTTTTGAAACACAGGAGTGGAAAGTCTAATAGGGTTGCAGATGCTCTTAGCAGAAGGCAACTATTGCTGACAAAAATGCAGATTGAAGTGGTTGGGTTCAAGGAACTCAAGAATTTATATCCAGAGGATCCTGATTTTGGTGAAGCTTGGAAAGCTTGTACAGAACCTGTTACTCTAGACAGGACGAAATGGTTGGATTTCATCATCCAGGATGATATGCTATTCAGAGGGAGTCAGTTGTGCATTCCATGAAGTTCTATGAGGGAGAATCTCATCAAGGAGAAGCATAGCGGAGGATTGGCTGGACATTTTGGTCATGACAAAACCCTTGGTTTGGTTAGTGAGAATTATTATTGGCCACAGTTGCAGCAAGATGTGAAGAAGTTTGTACAGAGTTGCAGAGTATGTCAGATGGCAAAAGGAGTGAAGCAGAATACAGGGTTGTATCAGCCATTATCTATACCAGAGAAGCCTTGGGAGGATATCAGCATGGACTTTGTTCTTGGTTTACGGAGGACACAGCGGGGACACGATTCAATTTTTGTTGTAGTTGACAGATTTTCAAAGATGGCACATTTTATTCCCTGCAAGAAGACTAATGATGCTGTTCATGTAGCAGAATTATTTTTCAGAGAAGTAGTGAGACTTCATGGTTTTCCAAAGACCATAGTTTCAGATCGGGACACTAAGTTTGTTGGATATTTCTGGCGTACATTGTGGAAGAAGTTGAAGATAGATTTAAAGTTTAGTTCATCACATCATCCACAGACTGATGGACAAACAGAGGTGGTGAATAGGAGCTTGGGAAATTTGCTGAGATGTTTGGTTGGAGATAAGCCAACATGATGGGATTTGATTTTATCACAGGCGGAATTTGCATACAATAATTCTGTCAATAGAAGCACTGGTAAATCACCATTCCAGATTGTATATGGAAGTAGTCCAAGAAATGCATCTGAATTGAGGAAGATAGATAAAGGAGAAATAAGTAGTGCTGAAGCTGAGGATTTTGCAGAACACTTGAAGAACATCCATGAGGAGGTGAGGAAGCATATTACCAAGATGAATGCACAGTATAAGGCTAAGGCAGATGAGAAAAGGAGGTATAAGGAATTTCAGGTTGGTGATGAAGTCATGGTTCATTTGCGGAAGGAGCGGTTTCCAGTTAGTACATATAACAAGCTGAAAATGAAGAAGTTTGGACCATGTAGGATACTAAAGAAACATGATTCAGGAAATGCATATGAGGTAGAATTACCTACTGAGCTAAATATTTCACCAGTGTTTAACATTTCAGATCTGACAGAGTATCATGAAGGAGGTGTTGAAGATGAGATCACAGCAGCACAGTGGAGTATTCCAGCAACTAGTTCAGACACTAAGGAGATCTAAGATATACTGGACAGTCGTGTTGGTAGAAGCACAAGGAACATGACATATGAAGAATATCTGGTCAAATGGAAAGGATGACCTATTGAAGATTCATCATGGCTGACAAAGGAGGAGGTTAGCCATCTTGGTTTTCCTCTGCACACCTGAGTCGTGACAGGGTCACTTCTCAAATTACCCCGGGTGTCTGATGCAGGAGCATCCTAGGTGTAAGAGCAATCTTGCATCACCCAAAAATATTTCTATTTTTGTATTCAATAAGGGCTATTTTGTGCAGAGCTGCTATTTATGGAAAGTTACTATTTTTTGGTAATTTTCGTATGTGCTCAGAATGATCTGATTTCTTTCTTGGAGGTTCATTTTGGTCATATAAGTCTGCCAGTAAAGTTTCATTGCCAGATCAAGTGTATATTGGAAGATATTGAAGATTTTTGGTATTGGCAGCAGGGTACAGAAACTTTAAACTCAATTTTGAAGGCTTTAGAGGCCCCGGATGAGGTCAAAAATTTGGGTGACGGGCGCTTGCATGGGTTAGGCCTATAGAGCGCTTCGTGGCATTTCCGAAATGGGGTTATAATAGCCGAGCGGTTCAACTAGTGATGACTTATGGTCTTCGGAAGTTGGGCCACCTGAAATGGCGGAAAATAATTTTTTTCAAAATTTTTGTTCGGGTTTCAAAGGTTATCTTGAGCCGACTATGATGTAATAAAATGTAAAATAAAATAATTCTAAATTGGTCGGCCTTATTGGCTAAAATTTTGGAACCTTCCCAGGCGGTGGAAAATTGCCTATATAAGGAAGGCTATATTATTGTCTTAGGCAGTTCAGAATAGTTCTAGGTAGTAGATCTGGGTATTGATTCGAGGCTTTGTCCTAAAGAATATTGTAAGGGAATGCCCATGTGGCTTTGCATATTGTAATTCTGAAAGTTTGTAATTCCACATTTGTGGAGATAATAAGAAGCCAATTTTCTGTTCTTGCATATTATTGTTGTTGTTTCTCTATTTCTGTTATGTGTTTGTGGCATTACGGGGAGCACCCTTCATCAATGTAATTTTTTCAAAATCTCGATGTATATCGAGTCATGGGAATGCCCATGAAACTATGTATTAGTATCCGGACTTAAGTCCCAGGCACGGTTGGAGGTTTTCTCTACCTTGCTCTTTCCTACCAGTGCCTGCACTGAGCAGGGTTCTATATGTAAAATCTTTTTATTATTAATAAAATTATAGGGCTTTAGCCTTTTACTGATCAAAAAAATAAAAATAAAATAAAATTATATAATTATAAATATAGTTTATTTTATAAATTTTAGAATTATGAAAAAGTTATAACTAATTATGGTAATAATTTTTTTTGAGTTAGCTTAACATTTTAATTTATAGGTTATATGTATTTGTTCAACAAATATATAAATTGTTTCACTTTATTGGTTATATGTATTATGTGTGGCAAGTATTTGTTATGCAGGCACCATTTCTGTCTAAAACCATGCAATACAATTCCAAATTCTTGTGTAATAAGACTTCAAATTCTTTAGTACTTGCTTAGCCTATTGGCAAGTACTAATAATAACATATAGAAGTTTCAAATATTTTTAATTTTTAATTATAAAGGATTCGGATTTTTAATTATAAATAGACAAATTTTTAGAAAACTTTTAGTATTTATAAAAAGTTAAAATAATAAAATATCGAAGTTAAACTATGGCTCCAACTACTACAATGCTAATTGTATAAACTACTAGTAGAAATTTGGAGCTACACATTCATTTAAACACACAAACAACTATTGCTCCAACCAACTTCTCTAAATCACTCAAAACACACACAACAAAAATATTTTAACATTCTCGATAGAAAGATTACTTATCCCAATTTACTAGTAATCATATTTTGATATGTTATGTGATGAAATAACTAATATGTACATTATATGAATATGTAGTATTTGAAGGGTTGTTTGATTATTCATATATGAACTAGCAACAAATTGACCTTGGACATTTTAAGTTTGATACGACCTAAACTATGTGGTGAATGCATTTTAGAACAATTCTATCCTAGGGACACATATTTAAAGATTATTTGGCATCCTTTAATTTAGGGACATCTTAGAGATGGGAAAAAGAAGAGCACATTTTTTCATTTTAATTTTAAATATGTTTCGAATATGTTTTAGTGATTTTTTTAATTATCAATAATAGGGTTTTGGGTTGCATAAGTATAGATTAATGAGGAGCATGACATGTATTTAGGATTGAGTGAATTTATATTGTATGGTATATTTTAGTTTTGTCTAAATATCATTCAATTGAATAATTTTTGAATTTGTAAAATGAATTTGATTAAATTTATTTTTTATTTTCCATCCAAGTTTAAATAAAAAATAAATTAAATAATTTTTATATTTTATTAAATTGGTCATTGTGTCAATAGATCTTGATCTATTAGTGAAGTGAAAAGATTGTAAATGAATTCACAAGAGAAACAAGTCTTATTGAACACAAATATTAAATGATGAAATTAAGATTATATTCATAATTAAAAAATATCAACCTATAACTAACCCATACCAAAATAATTAAATATAAAAATTATAGAATACTAAAAAAATAATTCATATTCAATATAACTAAACTAAAATAATTACCTCCAAATAAAAACAATTGATACCTAAAATATCAAAACTACTTTTAAAAAAAAAACTTGATTCACGCAATTTTTTTGACAAGATTGATTGTAATTTGTGAGGACTAGAAGAGGCTCTTAAATGTTCATGAACGTTCACAGTTTCTTTTGGACAAAAAAATGTGACTCTGGGTGGAGTTCACTTTATTTTTATTTTTTTTTATCGGTAAAAGGTCGAAGCCATGACTTTTATTAATATCAATTAAATTACAGTATATACATTCAATGCAGACACTGGTAGGAAAGAATGGAGAAGAAAACCTCCAATCTTGCTAGTCTTGCCTAGGACCAAAATCCAAAAAAAGGTACAAAATACATAGATTATGGAGGCATACCATCATTTACATTTTACAGAATCACCTGCTATACTAGATTTCTTTAGAAGATTATAAAAAATACATAATTCTTAATTCAGTACAAACATCTGCTACTGGCGAGAATAGTGATTTTAGATCTCTATCCATGCTCTTGTCCAAAATATTCTTCTGCAACAACTTTGGGATAATCTGTACTTGTACCTGCATTTCCTAGGCTAACCTTATACATTTATATGCATTACATAATAATCTCAGGATTGTTAATTTCAAATCTTACAATCTTGTTTACTAACTATTTCAATATTTCATACTAAAAAACTTTACCTTCAAGCATTAGGTCCAATTTTTATATAGCCAATCCTAAGAAACTAAGTCTGACATTCTTATTTATGAGCACACCACTTTATATACCTTACCTTGATTGGGACCTTAGTGAAATAGAGATTATCCAAGACTAACTCTATAACTTTCTAGGGTCAAGGTCTAATTTGGTCATAAATAGAAGTCACGAGCCATATATGATGCAATAATTCCAAACAAGGATCTTTTAAGTAGGGGATATGAATACATAAATTAATTAAACTGAGTCTATAAGTGTAATTGTATAAAGCCTATGAATCTGTATAATGGGTTTGTATGAATATATATTTTTATCCATATGTACATCATGCCCTTAGTTGAAGAATTTAATAATTTATTTACTTCTGGTTGCCTGAGATGTTTGATTCCTATAAACTCTAATCAAAATAGGTCTATGATAGAAACGATAACACTGTCAATCTGATAATGGTAAACTGCTTAATTGATGCTTTACAAATATAAACATTGATACTTGAAACAAAGTATAGAAGTAAAAGAAAGAAGTGCTTAGTCCTTCTTTGACTAGATAGGTAGTTGAGGATTTAATTTAGTTGTTTGATCCATAGCTTTGGGGGTTTTGGGGGAGTCCTCATTTTTCTTCCTCTTTCTGCTAGGACCGACAATTTCTAATTTTTCCATTGCTTCTTCTTCATCATCTGAATCACTGAAACCCATGCTATCTATGTTACCCACATCATCTTCATGCCAGTATGTGTAGAACCATTCTACATCCTCAGGAAATCTTACATGGAAGTAAAAAAATAGAAAATCTAGATTTCTTTTGATTATGGGAGTTCTGGAAAACAATGTTGCTAGATCTTCAATGTTTAGAATAGGGGATGCAGGGGCTGGTCTGCCATTGATCATAGGGATATTATATAATCTTTGTCTTGTTTTTGTCAGGTCTCCTTGGATGTTGTGAATAACTAAATCTAAACCTCCTAGATATTTACGTTTGAAGATGCAGGCACAAAGCCTTCCAATATCATATTTCCCTGGATCTACTTGGATGGCCGAGGTGATGAACATTTCTAGTATGTTAGAGTTAACTTGGTATGATCATCATTATTAAGGAATTCCATCCCCAAAATCTTAAATACATCCCTAAGGGTCAAATAATGTGTACTTAGCATGACACATTTAAGTCTATTAACAGTAATAATGCCATGAAAGGAAACTTGAGGCTTAGTTCCTTTGAACTTGATGGGGGTTGTCATCTTCCAGATTAATCAAACTGAATCCTACCTCTTTAGAAGCCTAACTCTTGGGATACTATTCCATTTCAAGAAGAGAAATAAGGGGTTACAAAGTTCTAGAGAGGTGGAAGTTGAGTATATGTTGATCATGATCTAATAGTTTATTAGAGTTTTAGAATTTCTAGGGCAAAGTTTGAGATCAAATGTAATAGTTTAGGGATGATATATCTATATAATTTGACCATGATAGTTATGATTGCCTCAGAAATATATGAAACCAAGAATCAAAATTGAAAATTATTGGTTAGTTGCAACCCTTACAATATATTTAGAAAGATAATATAATTTTATTTTTTTGTTGGAAAAATGGCAACACCACTATATTGAATGATATAAATTATACACTACGTTGAAAGGAGCTCAAGGGGGAAAGAAGCAGGGAAGAAAACCCCCCATCCCTGCCCCTAGATGTGTTATCCAAAGTGTTACAAAATAGTCCATTCAGACCAGCATTACAACCATAATTTTTTGAACCCTATCAACTAAAGACTAAATAGGAAACATATAATAGAGATCAGGGATAACTTTAAGAAACCCCCTTTTAGGAAAAAGTGTGAAATCATGGCAAATCGTACATTATTTTAGGGGGGAATTTTTTTTAATGTAGGCAATTTTTTTTTTCAAATCCATGATTTTTCATAGTTTGTATTGGTGATTTTTTCCCTGCCAAATGAAAATTTCATAAATTGCTGGCGAATAATTTTCTTTTGAAGTAAAAAATTATAATATATGACGCGAATGATATTGTTTTGAAGGGAAAAAAAAAATTGTATTGGAGAATTTTATGTACTGTTTAAAAATTTATTTATTTTATTGTCTAATCATTCATTAATTATGGGAAAAAAATATTTTATTGGTGATTTCCAAAAGATGGGACATAACACGGACACGTAACCTAACCTAACATACATAGTCATACATTATTTTATAATGTTAAATGTATTATTTGAGACCGTTTAATGATCCAAGATCAATGGCTGAAGTTTAATTTAGGCCCCAATTTCTTAAAGGAAACAAAGTTGTTGAGGAAGTCACTAGAATGTTGACACGTAGCAAATTAGGGTTGTCAACTTGCCTGCAGAATACAGTGTACACATGTTGGTATCGATAATCACGGTCCTATTACTATAGTGCAATTTGTAACCTCTTAACTCGGTAAGAAATAAATGCCTTGTTAGTGGCGAGTGACATTCTTTAGCTATCACACACCACTTCCAAATTTGTACAGGTGATCTAACCGATTTATGATAGTTTTGCATTTATGGGAAAGATTTACTGCCAGATATGAAAGATTAAGGACAAAATTTTAATTTCTCACACACATGCATTTAAGGAAAAGATTTACATGAAAGATTTAGAGGCATATTAAGGACAATGGATTTAATACCATTAAAGATAGAATAATTTATTGCTAAGTAACGATCAAGAATTGAAGGGCTATTTATAGACGATCTAGCTTCATTATTCATCGATTCATCTTTGGCCTTTGCTAGATAATTTGTTTGTTTAGGATCTGCAGTCTGCACTCTGTAAATAATTTTTTTTTAAGTTTTCTAAAGTTTTACTTTTTTAGATGGACACTCCAATTAGGCTTAGATGCACATCTAAGGAGGCCCACAAGGCCTTTCTAGGTTCCTTTTCTGATTAAACCTTAGAATCTATTTGTAAGGAGGGTGGGCCTTTCGTAATAGAGGCTATGAAAATGGTGATGGGCTGAGAGTTTCTCAACAATGAAGATAGGCACCGGGTCAACATAGACATTACGTCCCATTTTTTGGCATCTCTTCTCGACCTCAAAGGAGAGAAGGTGGACATGTTAATGCTGCTGAGGAGGGTTTTTAAAGAAGAATACCTGGGGACAAGGTTAATGTTTTTGTGTTCACAAAAATAAGAGTGGAGATCCCATGGACAAGTGAAATACCCAAGCTTCTCCTCCCAGGCCAGAATGTGGCCATGCAACCTTTTCTGTTGGGCTTGACTACTGGGCAGTTGAAGCCTCGTAGGAAATGGGCACTGATTGCTAGGGATTTTCTTTCTAGGTGGTTTATGCTTGACAAAGAAGAGGCTCATGCATGGCAATACAGGTGGCTCAATGAATTCTCATAGTTAATCCTCTTTACAGAATTCTACTTAGATGGAGCCGAAGGATAAAATCACTAGTGGACTATTAATGGTTTTTTTTGATAAAAACATACCTCATTTATGGGTTTTTTTGTTTATAGTAGGTTTCTCTTTGTAGTATTGTACTGGAAGTCGACAATGTAATTAAATTTTATGAAAAGTACAATGAAAATTTCACAAGCTTTAGCTCATTTCAATTTGTGTTTTATGGGTACAAAAAATGGTTTTTAGACTTCTCTGTCACTGTGATTGCAAAATTTTAATTAGTTGCTTTGTTTGTGTATTTGACATGTATGATGTAACTTGTAAGTATGTTTTAGTAGAAATAAGGAAATGTTCAAATGATGCCGATGGTATTTCCATTTTTAAATCTGAATATTTAAAATGTATCACAGTTGTACAATGTAGACAATTGTAGTTAATATGAAATATTTATAGAATTTTGAAGGACAAATGGATTAATAAGGTTAATGATGACATGGTATACCAACAATGTCATTTCAATTTGATGATGACATAACATGTCTGACTCGTGAGGTGAGTCAGACTGACTAGGTGAGTTAATGGGACCCATGGGGCCACCACACCACTTAGTGCACTCCCAAAATAGTGACTAACAATGACATAATGACCGTTGGATGATTTTAGATCAACGATTGAAGTTGTATTTTAGGCCAAAAGGAAAAAGAAACCCCATCTTTTCAAACCCATTCTGGAATCATGACAGGTGTCACTAAACACGTAACACGTTCCACTCGCAATCTCGTATGGTCTACCAATAATGTCATTTGATGATGACGTGACATGTCTGACTCATGAGGTGAGTCAGCCATCATGTGACTAGGTGAGTTAATGGGACGCATGGGGACACCACACTAGATAGTGACTAACACTGACATTATGAGTACTGGATAATTGTAGATCAATGACCGAAGCTATATTTCAGCTGAAAGGGAAAAGAAAACCCATTTTTGCAAACCCATTCTAGATTCATGACGCATGTCTAGTTGTCCAATCACATGGTCTGTGATAGTGACAAGTGTGATGACTATAGATTGTACAATTTTGGTGCTTTAAGTTTCACTTTGCAATCTAATTTTTCATTTATAAGTATAAGTAGTCTGTAGATTTAGAAAGGGGTTACAACTTATGGATTCTTAATTTCTAGGTTGAGGATTGAGGTCCGAGGAAAGCAAAAAAGTCTCTCAGCTCTCTTCCCAGTCATAGTCTACAAAAATCAAAACTAAGGGCAACAGGTAACTACTAAAATCTTGAACACCTACATCCCACATTTTAAATTTTTTAAATCTCTTGATTTGCAACTTTACTGTTTATATTATATAAAAAAAAATAGCTTGTTAGGGTTTAATTTTGAATCACCCCTGTAAATTGTAGGCTTGTAGCTGTGTTTAAATATTTGAATTTTCCTACGAGTAAATAGTGATACCGGTTACCAACTTACCATGATGGGCAAAACAAATACCAAGAGTAAGACTATGAGTAAAAGGCCAAGTCAAATAATAGAATTCCACAATCTGCTTAATACACCAGGTTTCACTGATTTATTCTATGATATTTATGGAAATAAGGGAGTAATGGAAATTTGATTTGCACTTGAAAACAAGTGGAACGATCTAAATAAGGGTTCAAAATTTTATTCATTTAACCCCATGGTAAATTCAACTGCAAATAAAATTGGACAGTTGGTTGCTGGGTCGGCACACATGGCGTTACCTCAAGTATTCCCTTGCCCAGAAATTGTCATGGTCTGCACTGAAAATTATGATGAAAATAGAAAAGAAATTGTGAATAAAAATACTCAGGAGGAAATTATCCATAACCGAGAGTGAATTTGCTAGTCTGTTGAACGTAGAGTTTTAACAACAAAACTCAAACGTGCACATTGACTTGGGAAAGCTGGTAGAGGATTATGAAAACTTAGATGCAACATAGAGAGATTCTTATATCAGAGGAATAACAAGCGGTTCTAGTCCGAGTCCAGATCATAAGCCTCCTTATGATTATGAAATTTTTGTGCCATGGGCACAGGACAGTATTTCCTTGCTAGCATTTTTTTGGGATTGGATAGTAACAAACAAGTGGGTGCTAGCATTCTTGAAATGCTTTTTCATATTCATTTTGAAAAAGAACTAGTAAATTTCTTTTTTATTGAGCACATTGTTCATTGCATGCAAGATCAATTACTAATGATTCAAAGAGGTTCAAAGAAGACATTTAAATTCCCAACCTACTTGTGCTATCTTCTCTTAGCAAAAAATCATGCAATATTTCAGAGAACAAACTCTGCAGTCAGGGCCAAAATCCAATATATGAGTGGACACCTCAGATTAGGATGATTGATAATTGAAGGAACTACAATTTTGTAGACTTCTTTTTGGCACCAATGTACCATAAAATTATAGGCACTCAAATGCCTAGATTGCCTGTTACTTGTAGAAATTGAATTCAACTCAGAAGTCAAATACAATTGGTTGACTAGTACTTAATGGAAGAGTACAATGTGTTAAGGTTTTACAGTTCAGTGGTAGAAACCTAAAAACTTCCAATACATGTAAAAGAGAGGGTATTTGCATTGGAATATGTACGGTAGATGGAGAGCACAAATGTACTCTTTAATGGTCAGCAAAATAAAATGATATTTCCTTCCTTGCCTTTCTCCTTTGGAGGGTTCACATTTGAGAGAAGAGGATTCAAAGTGGCAGAAGCCTTTTTTTCAATTTTTCTCTTTGATGTTGATAGTCACTGGTAGTATGATCCACTCAACATAATTGGAACAAAGCTTAGAGAGAATGGGAACTCTGTAAGCAAATGTCAACATGAAAGTATGCCATTGATTGAAAATTTTAAAAACATGGAGTCTTGGGACGAGGTCAAAAAAGAGATGGAGAAATATGCTGTTGAAAATAATATGTCAATACAGGAATTGTCATCACAAATAATGGCATTGCACAAACAAAAAGGAAAAGTGCAAGTCATGACATCATCCAATTTCTACTAGATAGCTACTCAACCATCTACAAAATCTATTCCAAAAGAGCTATTGGATGAATGTATGGATGATAATTGGACTTGAACCAAAATTTTTGATTTTTGGGAAATGAGGAAGAATCTCTATGAGCCAAAGATCTCTACAAATCTTTATGAGGTGGAAGAGGATACAATGTTTAGCGAATTGTGGAATAAGGAGCATCCGGCTAAAGAATAGCACAAAAATGATGATGACTATGACCAAGATTATTTGAATCCCACATCCAGTGTGAATCCCACATCCAGTACAATATATTCAATTAGTATAGGAGTTAATGAGTCCACAAAACTTCAATTTACCAAAGGGGCAGATATTGTAGAAAAAATGGGCTACCTAGGTTTTGGTGGTCTGGGTCTCAGTGGACAAGGGATTTGGTTTGCACTTGACCTAGTAGCTCCACCAAAACATGGTGAGAAACCAAGCCTTGGTCTTGGAGTTCAATCATCATATTCATCAACTCAATAAATTCCATTTGTTCCAGCTTCAAATACAGTTCCACCTGTTCTAAGCACTCAGATTCAATCTGAATCAATTGCCACTCCCACAACTATGGATATCATGGGTACAACTACAACTAGTGGTCCAAAAAGGAAATCATAGATAGACATGAAAACATTGGTTTCCAGAGATCAAGGAAGTGTAAATAAGAAAAAGTTTATGAAAAGTATTAGTACAAAAATGACAATGGTGACTGTGAGTCCAACAATTGCCCAACCTTCAGGACAAAACCCTCAGAACAGTCCAAAAAATCCACTTGTAATGGGTCAGGGTGTTGCTAATCCCTCATGGTGGAATTAGCAGAACCCCAGGAAACATAGGTGGAAGCTCATACATCAGTGCAAGTGCTATTTCACCATTCAAACATTCAATTGTGTCACAAAACCCTAATTTTCATTACAATGATTTTGTAACTAACTATGAACAATAAAAAAAAAGAATAGAAAAAATAGTAAGAAAATGAAGATGGAAGCAGTTGCTATAGCTCATGATGCAGAACCTGCATCCAACAGGTTATTTCCCACATATGACCCAAATAAAGATATGATGGAATTCATGGTTGTTATGCCCCTAGTTAGAGATAACAATCCACCAGAGAGTCAGTTAGATCCATCTCAATTTGAAGTTAGCACCCTCCAAATGGATTTATCCAAAATTAAAAATGTGGACAAGATAAATGTGTCGAAAATGACCAACCAAGTGGTCTATAGTTCAATGATGAAGTTGGAGAGAGAGAAAGGAAAGCTTCAGGGCACAATAGATAAGTTAAAGGTAGACCTAGAAAATGTAAAGGCAAATGAGAAAGCAACAGAAAATAGGTGCAAAGAATTAGAGAGAAGGATAAAAAATTCATCCTCTAAAGAAGCAATTGGACAACAAGAACATATGGACATAGAAATGAAAACTCTCAGGGAACAATTGGAATAGAGTGAAAAAAAACTTGAGGATGAAAAACCCTCTTCATTAAGTTTATACAAAAACTTGGAGAATGCGGGATAGACAAACAATAACTTAAAGAAAGAATTGGAGAATGAGAGGGTAAAAAAAAAATAGTGGGAAGAGAAAGCAGAGAAAATAAAACAACACAGTGAACACCAGTTCTAAGAAATGAGAGAAGACCTAAAGAAGGAAAATAATATAATTAAAAATTATGAAAATAGCTTGAATGACCATGTAAATAATACAGTCAAGAAAATAAAAAAATTCTTTTGGGGGAAAATAAAGATGTCTGGTGATAGGTTGTGTGATTGGTTTGAATTGAATGAAACTCTTATAGATGTTTTTGGAAAGCTGAAAGAGAACATTGAGAAGAACAAAAGTTTTTGTCAGAGATAGAAAAATGAAAAGCAGATTATGCAAGAAATCAACAAAACTAGTGACAGGCATTTGGCAAGCAAGGGAATTCAGGACCACATTGGTGCAACAATAAAGGTGACCTCTATCTTTCAAAAATGCCAGAAACTAACAGAAGCAGAGGAAACTCTTGTCTTATTCAGGCCAAAGCTCGCCAAGATGAATGGTAAAACAACCAAATTGATATCTCTTGGTTTGTCGAGCCCTGGTCATGATTAATCATCAATGAATTTCATTGGAAGAGAAGCTTACAAAACAAGTTGGAGGACACATTGACGTCTGATTTAGGCAACCTTCCTAAGGACATAACTCATGAAGGCATTGCAAAGTGCATGAAAAGATTCACAAATTTGAATGTAGTAATGGAAGGAACATTTCTTTCAACTCACTCTTCTAAGTATGGATGGCTGATGAGGTTGCAAGTCATTTACCATAACATCACAAATTTTTCCCTTCTAACCGACGAAGAATGGAGCATACTAAATAAACTAACAGAATCATATTGATCTCATCAATCATAGTATGTGAAAGTAATTTCAATTTCAATCATCTCTATATCTTTAGTATATATCTTTGATATTATCCTAAATACTAGAGCCTAGAATTGAGTTTAAAGTAACAAGTTTGAACTTTGTTTTTTGAATAGGATCAATGTTGCAGTCTTGCAGATGCTATTGCCATTGCTAATTTACTAAACCGGCCTGTCAAATGTAGAAATGTACAACTAAAGTTGTAGAGATGTTGTAGACTTATAGTTGTCTTACTGATTTATATTTTGAGACTTCACATTAGGAAAATTGACCTGAAGCTATTGTTGCTCCCTTGTTTCTATAAAAGGGAATTCAGGGTCATTGGCTTAGGGTAATGAAATTGAAATTGGGCAATGTGCCAAATTGCCAATGGGTATTATGTCGTTGACTTTTGTAAATAGAATCAAAGAGTTGTGTTCTTACTAGTATTAATAAATGAATTGTTACATTGTATCATATTTGTAATTAAATTAATGAGAATAAGTATTTCTAACTCTAAGAATTGTAACATATGAATTTCTATGTTGTCAAAAAAAATAATGAAAAATCTACAAGAATTATACCATATGAGCTTAATAATGCAAATGAAAACCATTATTAATTGTGGAATTGAATCTTGAATCTTGATGATGTTATCAACCATATTCATGTTTTTGACATTGGAATATGCTATTATGCATGATTGATGATGAGATACAGAAACTGACAGTAGACTTCAGGAAAAATTTTAATAAATACCTAGGACCTGCTACTTCTACAATGGTTCAAGTTCAAGCTGTCACATCTATCATTATTGAGATCATCAGATTCATCTCCATCAACTTCATAGCTTCCTTGGTTCTTCGATATATTTTATGCACTCTGCATACTTCCGCTTAACTGATGTTCACTGCTAGCAGTACCAGTACCAGTACATGATTCAATGACATCACTATCTCTAGAATTCCCAGTCCCACTTTGGTTTGAAATGTTTCCCAACCCTCTTCTCTGATATTTCTTCCTCCATAATTTTAGTGCCCTTTCATATGGAAAAGTATTGATTTCATACCTAGATGTATACAACCTCAAGCAATTTTCCAGATTCTTGTCTAGTTTGTTTCTTAGCTTTTACTTTAGGAATCCCAAAGCACTGAAAACTCTCTTATCCTCCACTGACCCCAATATCATGGTCAGACATAAATCAAAAAGCTTGAAATATTCTGATATTGAATCAATCAACATTTCGCTCTTAGCTAGATTTTTCCAAAGCCTTAATACTGATCCATCTTCATGAGGGTTCTGCATAATATTATATTTTTCCCTCATTGTTATTAAAAAATGACTTGATTTCTCTCTCAAATGATTTGCATCTAAAATTCCATTTAGAGTTACTCCATTTAACTCTTTGGTTTTGCAGAAATGATCTATCAAAGTTAGTAGCTTAGTTTTAAAATCTTTCAGATTGTTTAGATTCCAATATCGAGGAAACATAATAGCCATGGTTTCAAGTAGTTTGACTGGAGGGAATCTTGCTCTAATCTATGCGGAAAGATCAAAGGCAATGTGCTTCACAGAAGTTGTTGTAGACTCAATGATCTTGGTAAAGTCTTCCTTTTTAATACTTGATACTCACCTCTTGGGGTTCTTTCCTGGTTCCTCAGACTCGATCCTAGAAAAGTAGTGCATTGGTATCTCAACTCCATGAACTTCTGCACATAACTCCCCATTTGCACTGATTTTTAAAAAGTTATCAGGATTATCCAAATCTATGATTTTCAGCCATCTTGCAAATTTTACATCATCGCCACAAGATTGATAGAGATTATTGAGCATCACACATGTCAATTACATAGCGCAACATATTCTATAATATACATAACTCTTTGCTGGGCCTTTTTCATTAAATTTCTCATTTCCTCAAGCATGGGGAGAAGACCTACTAATGTTAAGAGTGTCTCTACATTACTTAACATTGCTAGTAGCGTAGGAAATTTTGGTTTCCTTGCTTCGTCACGACTTGAGTTCATTAGACAAGAAACGATTGATATTCTAAAAAAACTCAATGTGCTGGTCCATCCAAAGAGATCCATCTGGTATCATTATCCTTAAGAAGCTTGTTCCCATCGGTTAGTCCTTCGATGAAGTGTTGAAATTCCCTCAATCATTTCAAACTTTGACAGAAGTATTGGTAGAGATCTTTGATTAAAAATTCAATTTTTTGTATTGGAACATGCTTGTTGACAACTCCAAAAGCTAGATTCATTCTGTGGGCCATGTAGTGAATGGAGTAACATAGGGTGCACAAGAAGATTATATCTTTGTGCAAAGACCACCCCTGTGGCCTTGCATTAATGAAGCTCCATCCGCTCCAACACACACCATCTTTTGGGCAATCGTCATGTCATTTATACCTCCATATTCAATTAGAGAACTCTTTACTAGTTCAAATAATTTTTTCGCTATTGCATTATCTTTCATTTTAGCAACAGTTAGTAGATGAGGTTGACGAACAAAATTGTGTATAGTATAAACATGCATGCATACCCAGGAAGTATTGTCTACTACTGTAACCTCATCTAAAGACAATGCAATAAAATTTGACTCTTTAATTTTTTCCTTCAGATCCTGCTTTTTCAACCTTGGCAAGACAACTTGCCCATTCCCATCCATTGTTGACTGACCAATGACTGTTAGGATAGTTACAAACTTTCAAAAAGTGTAATAAAGCACTCAATGATGGGTAGTTTGTCATAGGATGCCCTCTGATCAAATATTAAACACAAAACTTAACTAAACATCTTTTCCAATTAGTTCTACTTCCAATGCTTTTCCAAAACAAGCTTCAATAGAGCCTTTAACTTCACCAGGCTTCATCTTTATATTATTCTAAAATTCATATAATTCTACATTCCTAACATGCTGAGATTCCTCCTTTGTTTTCCATCTTTTCACTGATTTTTGAACTCTATCTATGGTTTTCTTTTCATAAACTTTACCCAAATGCTTCTCTATGGTGTTAATTTTTAGCTGCAACCTCTTTTCCTTCTTATTTATCTAGCTGCAAATCTGACATCTACATTCTACTAGAGACTCTCCTTCAATTGGATTGTCCACTGGTTCAATGAATGGATACTTTGACACCCATTCTACTTGAAAATTCCTTGATAGATCCCACATCCTATGATTATTTGATTTATATTTTATTTTCTTCTTCCGTGCACCATCATCTTCTCTGACATTCTCAGTCTCATCCAACTCGATTATATCATTATGGCTACTCTAGGTATTTAATTGAAAATATTCTTCAAGTTCATCATGATATGAGATATCAGGTTCATTGACTTCTTCAATATGTCATGCAGGTTCAGGTTGTGAATCTTGAAAATCTTCTTGTGATGAAGTAGCTTCCTAATTTTGGCCAGAAACATTTCCAACACCATGACCAAAGTACGATGATAAGGTTCTATGTTTTTTCGGCCTCTCTTGGCTTTCCCCATATGTCGGAGCCTTACCCTTATTCTTGTTCAACATATCGATTCTTCAATGAAATAAAGGCTACCAACCTACCAATGAAAAAAAAATGTTTACTTGTTGAAGAAGTTGCAAATGACAATAGAACTATAATATACAATGTTGACATAGTCACAAAATAAAAATCACTTACCTTTGCCTCAAATTCAATTGCAGTCGCGACTCGCCAAAGTAGTCAAGACTCAACAGTCTGAAATTTTCTATCGATCAAATTGAACCAATCCAAATTGTGTACAATAACACTGATCTATGAATGTATTTATACTAATATTTTTTGGCAAATTGGGTGGGAGGTATTAGGTCAGTGTCCAAATATTTGGCGAAGCCCGTGTAATTATAACACATCTTGTGTTATTTCCTAGGCAATTATGGGTCATCCAATACCTTGGTATGATTAATAAAGTTGGTGAAAATCCATTGGTTTGAGACACGCATCCGTAAAATGGCTAGCAAAGTTGGGGCCACCTAAATACACACACACACACACACACACACACACACACACACACACACATATATATATATAGAAAATAATTGTTGAATATAGGCCGTCCATTTGGGGCCGCTTTGAAATTATAGGAAAATGTTTAAAATATATCGTGCCCAAAAATTATATGCCATTGGTGATAATGTGAAAGAAATGGACAAAATTAAATAAACTGATGGGCGATGGGCCCGGGCATTGGACCCAATTTTAATAAACCCAGGGCAATAGGGTCAATCCCATATGTGAAATATATTCACCAAATTGTGGGATGCCAACATGCGACATTCACCAAATGGAGAATAATCGCCACTAAAGTTTTCACTGCTAGAGATACCACAAGCATACTTGCCGACAGTGCTTGAACAAACTTCCCTACCAACTCGGAGAAAAAGACCAAAACGCTACCAGCTATCTTCAATCTGTACAAAAAACAAGTTACTGCCCCCATGTAGACACCTTCAAAAAAATACCATAGACCCACGAGCTGAACAAGAAGTGAGAGAAAAAACTAATGATATTAAGCTAGGTACCTCACATCTTACCTTTACCATTGCTTGGAGCACACCCATTTCTGGATACCCAAGATGATATATCCATATTGTATATAGACTGATGTAATATTATGTTTTGATCATAGAACATCCCAACTTTTTGACATATGAGGTCCCTCGCACGTATTACAATCGACATTCCTCCTTAAGAAAATCTAGAAATTTGTTCAAGTATACTGGTATAAACTCTGATTCCCAGTCTCCCTTAGGCCCATCCACTCCCAGGTTCGCAAGCCAGTCAGTAAAACTAGTTTCTTCCCTATAATAGTGCAACAACGTGTATGACGAGAAACGAGAGAGAAGCTTAACCACTTCTTGGAGAAAATATTAGATTTCCTAATTTACTATAGATTTGGTCATTAAGGAGGATATAATCAGAAGGGAGTCTCCTTCAATATGAAAGTTTGCAACACCTAATCTTAGGGCTAGCCTCACTCCACAAAGAATAGCCCTTGCCTTAGCCATGTTATTTGACCAATTTGGAAGCCTACAGGGAGCAGCTACCAAGATGGATTTGTTCGCCCTTCTAATCATAAAACCTGCACCTGATTTCCTGAGGTTCCCTGTACATGCTATTGGAATTAGGAGAGATAGGTACTGAGAGGGGAGGGGTGAATCAGTGCCTTCAAAAATTTTTACTTGTAAAACCTTTCTGATCTAAAACTGAATACTGTGATAACCGATCAAAATAACTTGAATACAATTGTATAAATCAATCATCTAGTTAACTTAAGAAAGTAAACAACATGAAATCAATATGACAATCACATAACACAAGTATTTTGGTAATGCAGAAACCCTTGTTAGAAGGTAAAAATTGTGGTGGGGATGACACCCACAAATTCTTCACTATTGCAGATAGAAAAGGTTTGCCTATTAAGGCTACAAGTTTTGATCACTTCTGGTGATCTTACCCTATTAGGAGTAACATATTAGATCAGCTAGATCTACCTAGTTATAGGATTTAAACAACACTAATGAAGTGTGTACTCGGTTAAGAGATTTACATAAGACTGTTAAGTCTACCATGTTAAGAGATTTATCAAAACTCTATCACAATTGTCAGAAAGTAATAGGTAATTATCTGCTAGTTGAAAACTCAATTGTCTGAAATAGATCTATAAGTGCTCATCAAAATATCACCTTAACTGTGATGGTTTCCTTCTCTGTTGTGCTCGGTAGCCTTCTCTAATTCTGCTCAATCTGATATCCTCTATGCTATGTTCTTCTCGGTAAACTGATTGTCTTGAAGATAGGCAATTTCTTCAAGTGCTCTATGATTCATATACATTAGTTCACCCAACCTCATAAAAATGGTGGGAACATAAAAAATATATAGTGTTCTATTTTTCCACCTTAGCAAAAATTAGGTTACAAAAATAATCATAACCCTAAGATCTATGGTGCAAAATAACCTAGATCAACTATTACAATAAGATAAACATTACATTTAATGAGTATCTATTTACAATAAATGCTCCTCGATCTTGGTAAACCATTTTACGATATGTTATAACCATTTGCATAGAATAATGTACCATTTTAGATTACTATGCCATTTTCTATGATCATCAGTAAACACTGTATAATTTTCTCAATGTATACTATGATGCTCGGTGTTTACTGACTGTCGGTGTTGGTGTCGCTGGTGCTTGGTTAACTATGTGATGCTTGGTGTAAAGGCTTTACCGACTATTCTATCTTACTTCTTGTTACCGACCAACTCAATATAAGTAACCGACCGACCTGTTTACTATCCTTTGATACTAATGACAACCTTAAATGCTCAATAGAGATTAACAATCTCCCCCTTTGGCATTAGTATCAAAACTTTGAATGTATATAGACAAAATGTTTCTATATATGCCCTATGTCTCTGCCATATACATATCCACAACAAAAATTTCTAAGTACAAAGTACTTCCCCTCGGTGCATGCTCCCGATAGTGTGTAATATACATATCAAAGCATACTTATTTGGCATATACATGGTTTTTCCCTCTTTTTGATAATAATAGAAAATGCAAAAAAAAAAATATATAATGTATACTTACATCTTATCAAAAATGTGTGGATGGGTTTTCTTTACAGACTCCAAGAGGTTGTTCCATTCCTCTTTCAAGTTGGTAAGAGCAATATGCTCAAGACCAACTTGTGCATGCATGTCAAAGATATTATCCAACACCAAAATCTCTGGTGTTGCCACAAGTTGTTCAGCTTTGACAATGTGTGCTTCAAAAATTTTTAGGTAAGGAGTGAGTTCTTTTTGTAACTCTGTAACCTGATCGGTGATGTGTGCTTCTTGTTTCCTTAAGTCTACTATTAGCTGTTGGAGTTCTTGAACTCGGTTAATATGCTTTAAGAAATTAGTTGGCTCACGATAGCTACTTGTGTACTTAACTTTATCTCTTCTTCTAAACCTTTTATCTTTTCACTGACTTCTACAGTGAAGGTGTCTGAAGTACAAAGCTTGATTAGAAGTTGATAGATTATTTGGGTGATAGACTTTACCTCGGTAATGACCTCAAATAATTTTACCTTGTTCAGTGCCACTTATGTGCTAATCCTTTATGCCAATTTGTTCTGAATATTTGATTCTACCCTTTCTTCTATTCTTTTGTTTGCATCTGTATCAGGGGCATTGATTTTGTCGGCAAGTGTGGCAAGTTGATCTAAGATGGGAGTATTCTCATCAATATTTGTTTTTGATACTATCTATTGTAGAATATCCTGTACATCATTTAACACTTCTTTACATTTGTGTTCTTACCTTAACTTTGCTTATGCCACTTTCCTTGAACATAATTCCCCATACCTACTTAGTTCCTCAGGTCTTAGGGTTCTTGGGTCACATTATGGTATAATGATAACTTCATCAATGGTGACCGACCCTTTGTCTTTCTTCTTCTTCTTCTTCTTCTGGGCAAGAGGTGACTTCTTCTCACTTATGACAATATATTTTTCTTCACTTCTTGGAGTATCCTACCCAGGTGACACTGTATCATCCTTCTTCAGCTCCTCAGTAGATGGCGTGGGAGTCTCAGTTGTAGTGTCAGGTGGGTTCACCTTAGTTGAATTTGTTTCTTCTAGTTCCTTTGTTTCTGTAGACTATGCCTCTAGTTTATTAGGCTCATTTGTATCTGTAGGTTGCTTAGGTGCTTGAATCTCAGTTGTATCTTTATTTGGCTTAGGATGAGACACATCGGGTTGTACTTGTGAAATTATTTCAATTGCCTTTGCAAGTATAGGTAGTTCACCCAGTAGTGATGTGAGCACACTATCAGTGTCTAATGCTTCATCTTTATATGGTGCAATTGTCACATCTTCATCATCCTCATCATCAGGATCATCGTTAGTGATGTCCTCAATGAGTGCATCATCATCAGTTTTCTTTTGCAAGTGGATCTTAACTTGATCTAGTGCATCCTGTGAAATTTTGATTTCTTCCTTTTGTTCGGTGATATCAATTACCTCGGTAACTGATATACCGGTGTCTTCTATTTTCTTACCTTTGTTATCATCAATGAAAATACCTTTATCTTTTGAACTGTGTCTCTTCTTAGACAGTTTTAGGAATGCTTCCTGTTTAGCTTTCTCTTCTTTCAAAATTGTTGTCCATAGAGAATCACATATGACATCCATATCATCCACATTCTCATCCATGATATGCATTGCTCTATTCTTGACTAGAAATCTAGCCTGATATTTTGTCATGTATTCACTTACCACAACATAGCTAAAGTGTGAGGCTACATGACTTAGTGACTGTTCTCTTTTCCTTTTCCTTTTCTTTGTATCTAGTGCAATAGCCCATATCTCACTTATTTTGTCATCAAGTTCTTTTGGAAATTGACATGCAAATTCCATCGGTACTCTCTTGAATTTTATCATCATTTGGATGATAGCATGTTCTATCTTTGTCTTGTCCTCAATTGACATTTTGTCAAATTTTCCTATGCCTAGATCTATAAGATTTCCATTCTCAATTATATCTTCAATTATTTCTTCTATAGTACTTTCCCTATTATGAACTAATTTGAATTGATCAGGATCATTTTCAGTTTCTGTATCCTCTAGATCTTCTTTGTTTCTTATGTATTTCCTCTTTTTCTTCGGTGTTTCAACTACTTTCTTGGTCTTTCTCTTAACATATTTCCTGGTAGGTGTAGCTACTCTTCTTTTTGCTACTTTTACTACTTCTACTTGCTCAGTGGATTGTGTAGTAGTTGATGAATGTGTCTTCATTCCTTCAGGTTCTGGTAGCTGCATATCTTGTTCATCAGTTGTGGGAGGAATCGGTGTGTGATCCTTTTCTTTGTCTGACTTGGTTTCCTTGCTATCATAGGGCTTGTCAGCCAATTGTAACTGACCTTCAATTGCTTCATCAACTGATGACTCCTTAGGTGAGTTAGATGTAGTTCCATATTTTGCTGTGAGATCTTTTCTCATTTTCTTTTCCCTTCTTGACATTTTACCAATCTCTATGTCTGTTGTGATTCTAGACTTAGCTTCCTCATATACACCAAACCTACTGGCAGTGATGTCTATCGGTAATGCCAACAATGCATTGATAGATTTCAGAGTGAAATCGTGATTCATTTCATATCCCATCAGTGCTAGCCATTTTGTTCTTGGTTCTACTACCTTTATCATTGAGTGGTCTGTGCTTACTACAAAGCATATATCATCTTCAAATTTTCTCACTAATTCCCTTGGAATTCTACTCCTTTGTTGCATTTTTGTTTGAAATTCCTTGAAATATGCATTGAATTCCTTATTTAGATTGTCTCCTAAACTTTTCATCATTTCACTGATTTGAGTAGTTATTGGTTTGCCTGATTGCTAGTTTACTTTACCGATACTCGGTACATATTTTTGTAGATAGAGAAATGTATAGACAAGTAGTGATCTGTACTTACATGTATTAGACTTCTTTGCTTTTATTATCTTCATATTGTCATGCAGTTGGTGTAGTAGAAGCTTGGCAAGATCAACCTAGTGATCTTTCTTCACAATTTTGTAAGCTATGTCCACGGTGCTACAAGGTACACTATTTGGTTTGCTAGATTGGAATATATTGTACCCGATGACATGAGCTGTGAATTTTACCGCTAGATCTTTGATAGTTGATATTTTCAGCCCTACCATCCCATTGAGCTCCAATGTTCTTTTCTACATCGGGATGAGACAAAATTTGAAAGGCTTTGGCTTTGTTGGTTGTAGGGTATCCAGTAACCCTACTGATAATATTCTTCATGAGCTCAACAGGTTTATCCAACCAAAATTTGTCATCATGAAATTTTCTTAGCACAATTCTTATCCAGTCATTGTGGAAGGATTGTGGGAAGTATGTGAAACACTATAACCCTGACTCCTCAATCTTCTTATATTCAGATTTAATCTTACCATCCAGTCCATAGACTTGCTGATAAGTAGCAATGGTCTCAAAATCATATACTTCACTGATCTTGTAGTGAATGTAAGCCCTAATGTCTTCTGTCAACAAAACCCTATCTGGAATACTAGAAAATGTGCCCATATCATCTATTTGTGCTACGACCTTGGGATGAGGTTTGAATTTCTCCTCGAAAAAATGTGCCTTAATAATTAATTCCACTTCCTCCTCAATGTTCTACGATTTTCTTGCAGTCGATGTCAATGCCATAAATTATTTCTAGGGTTTTGGCAAACAATAGATAACCAATGTTTGGTAGGCAGATGAGCTTACTCATTATTGTCGAAGATTTGTTGTCAGTTTGATCTATAGTAGCTTGGAATCTTTTCTAAAAATCTCCAGCTCAAAGTCTTCTCTATAAAATCACTATTCTTCGAAGTCGCAATGTAACAATGAACTTTGTTTCCACGTATTTATAGGTTTTTTGATATTCTCACTCAAACTTTGATGCATTAAATGTGTGACCTAAATTTTGATACAAAATAGTTGTCAGCTCAGTTAACATAGAATTTCTTCATCAGTTTGCACTGTTGTCAGTTAACCTTATATAGTGATTACCGATGGGTAACCAACTCACGTTTCTTCTTTTATCGACTATATAACATTTGTAAACTTATAACACATAAACCATGGTGCATCTTTATTCATGCAGATTTGGTATTTGTACATCATATATAAGGAACTGTATGTAAAATGTGATCATTTAAAATGTCAGTTCCATACATACCTTTGTCATCTTAAGTGGAGGTACCGATGTCATCCAATCTAGTGGATGAGGTTTCAGTGAAAGTGTTACTTGACTTAGCATTCTCATTAGATGCCTTCTTCCACATTGTGTTCCTTAACTTTGTAATATCTACAATGTTATATCCACTCTCAAATATATGGTTTTCATCAGGTGCTTGGTCTCTGTAGTTCTTGCTTACATGACTGACCTTGTGATAGTGCATACATGCCATTCCTGCATTTGTCTAGTTTCTTGATTGTCCAATCTGATTCTTTCTGTAACAATTTTCTACAATATGTCCATATCGACCACATATAGTACAATTATTCCATGTATTATAATCCCAAACATATGTGTTACCTTGTCTCTTCGGTTGATATGGCTTTCGTTGTAATTTCTCCTTAGGTGTCCAGACTTGTGTCATTTTTGCCTTACAGTCCCTTGCAGTGTGTCCATGCTTATTACAAGTATAGCATATTTTCTCCTTAGTAGTATTATTAGCAATGTCATTCTTCTTAGCTCTACATTCATAAGCTGGATGTCATAACTTACCACAATAATAAAAATATCTATTAAATTTAGGAATGATAGGAGGTTTACCTTGTGCTTTGCTTCTGCGCACATTAGATGTATGTTATGATTTTCCACAGTGGTAACATGTCATCACTTTAGGTTTATGAGTTTGATTGTTGTTGACTTTTTCATCTTGTTGTGATGATTCTCCTTCACTGGTGTAGCCTATACTGGTTCTACTTCTGAATCTCCTCTGATTAGTCAGGAAGTCATCAATCTTTTTAGAACTATCCTTAGCTATCTTCATCATTTCATTGTGTTGCTTTTGTATCTTTATTTCATTTCTTATTTTTTCATTATCTACTCTGATTATTGCAACATCTTCAAGTCTTCTTGATAATTCTCCATTTACTCTTTTCATTTCTTGATTAACTGTCATCATCTAATTTGATACTTGGAAGTGACGATCAGTGAGTCTTTGTATTTCACTTTCTTTTACTTGAAGTTGTTCAGTCATCAGTCTTCGGTCTTCAATAGCCAGATTCCAATCTTGTTCAGCTTGTCTAGCATTGTTCATGATTTCCACCATTCTCACCATTTGAGATTCATGACTGATTTGAAGTGCTTTCACTTGCTTAGATAGATGTTGATTTTTTTTCAGATAAATCAGAGATTATGCTTTCAGATCCGTCAGAGATGCTTCCAGAGCTTGATCCAATATGATCAAATATTTCATCAATAGGTTCTTCATGATAACTAATTTCATTCAGCTAAATTGCAAGGTTCTTCCTATCAACCAATAATTTCTTCAATTCTTCCTTGGCTTGTTTATACTATTCCACAAACATCTGTATTTGTATCTTCTGATTCTCAATAGTCTTGTCAAGTTTGTATCTCTCCATGACTTAGATCTTTACCCTTCAGTGGTTAGACTATTCAACAAGAGAACCATGCTCTGATACCAATTGTTGGAATTAGGAGAGATAGGTACTGAGAGGGGAGGGGTTAATCAGTGCCTTCAAAAACTTTTACTTGTAAAACCTTTTTGATCTAAAACTGAATACTGTGATAACCGATCAAAATAACTTGAATACAATTGTATAAATCAATCATCTAGTTAACTTAAGAAAGTAAACAACATGAAATCAATATGACAATCACATAACACAAGTATTTTGGTAATGCATAAACACTTGTTAGAGGGTAAAAACTGCGGTGGGGATGACACCCACAAATTCTTCACTACTGCAGATAGAAAAGGTTTGCCTGTTAAGGCTACAAGTTTTGATCACTTCTGGTGATCTTACCCTGTTAGGAGTAACATATTAGATCAGATACATCTACCTAGTTATAGGATTTAAACAACACTAATGAAGTGTGTACTCAGTTAAGAGATTTACATAAGACTGTTAAGTCTACTTTGTTAAGAGATTTATCAAAACTCTATCACAATTGTTAGAAAGTAATAGGTAATTATTTGCTAGTTGACAACTCAATTGTCTGAAATAGATCTATAAGTGCTCATCAAAATATCACCTTAACTGTGATGGTTTCCTTCTCTATTGTGCTTGGTAGCCTTCTTTGATTATGCTCAATCTGATATCCTCTGTGCTCTATTTTGCTTGGTAAACTGATTGTCTTGAAGATAGGCAATTTCTTCAAGTGCTTCGTGATTCATATATATTAGTTGACCCAACCTCATAAAAATGGTGCGAACATACAAAATATAGTGTTCTATTTTGTTGCCTTAGCAAAAATTAGGTTACAAAAATAATCATAACCCTAAGATCTATGATGCAAAATAACCTAGATCAACTATTACAATAAGATAAACATTACATTTAATGAGTATCTATTTACAATAAATTCTCCTCGATCTTGGTAAACCATTTTACGATCTGTTATAACCATTTTCATAGAATAATGTGACATTTTAGATTACTATGCCATTTTCTGTGATCATCGGTAAACACTATATAATCTACGCGGTGTATACTGTGATGCTCGGTGTTTACTGACTGTCAGTGTCAGTGTCGCTAGTGCTCAGTTAACTGTGTGATGCTCAGTGTTAAGGCTTTACCGACTATTCTGTCTTACTTCTTGTTACCGACCGACTCAATATAAGTAATCGACCGACCTATTTACTATCCTTTGATACTAATGACAACCTTAAATGATCAATAGAGATTAACACATGCACCATCAAAGTTTAGTTTACAAAATTGGGAATCTGGAGGGGTCCATTTGATGTCTTTCCTAGCTTGTAGTTTAGGCATTTTCCCAATAAGAACCCCTTTGAATGGGATAGATATGAGTTTCCACTTGTTCAAAATTGTATTATCAAAAGATTAAAATGGAGATGATAATGTCTTGACCTTTGAGAGATGTGCATTTACCAATTATGAAACATATTTCTCCACCAGTGTGCAGACCTAAGTCACTGATGCCTTTTGTTTTATGAAGATTCACTTGTTTCTCTCCCACCATATCCACCACATAACTGCAGTTGGAATTACTTGCTAGATTAATGAGAAGAAAGACTTAGTATGTGGTAAAGGCCACTACTGCAAAATCCCATGAAGTGTGGGATGAAGGGGCCCTTGCCACCCAAGCCTGTTCTAAGTCCATTTCCATATTTCTTGAGCATAATCGTACCCTGCCAAGAGGTGGTTGGAAGCCTCTAGCTCTTTCCCACATAGAAGACATGGGAAAGTGTCTAAGATGCTGAGGCATTTAAGGCATGTGTTGGATAGGATCCTATCTTGAATGGCTAACCACATACAAACCCCAAATTTTGGAAGAATAGGATTGTGCCAAGCAAACTTTAGGATAGGATTAGAAGTATTAGCACTTGTAACTAATAATTTATACCCCTCTTTGACTGAGTACCTACTTTAGTTTATTTTAGTCCAAATCAGCTTGTCTGATGTGTCATTAATAGATAGGAAACACTACCTAAGAATATCCTCCAACTCCCATCTCTCAGAAACATTAATGGGTAAGACAGAGAGGTCCTTCCACTTAGCTCTCCCTTCATTAAAGGTAAAATAATCTACTACTTTCACCCCTAGTACTGTTCCAATATGATTATGGCTTGCAGAAGATTTAGATAGGTGGATAATTGGAGAAAACCATTCTATGAGTCTTGCCAGAATAGAGCTTGATTTCTTGAATTAATAACCCAAGATAGTTGTGGAAGTATAATACCTCTTCTTTTTACAATGAAGTTCCACATAACTGACCCTGAGGGAGGATTAAAAAGTGAAAAGATTCTATCCAAGTCATCCAAGTCAAGATATTTGGTTCTAATGAGCTTCGCCCATAAATAGTGTGGGCACTCATACATTTTCCACAATAACTTTGTACCAAGGCTTAGGTTTCTTTCTATAATTCTGTGGAATCCTAAGGCCCCAGAATCTTTGGTTTTACATAATGTTTTCGAAGACACCAAAGGGACCTTCCTCTTGTCATCCATGTTACCATTCCATATCAAATTTCTTAGGCATTTTGTTATGTTCTTCATCAGTCCTGGAGGGGCAAGAATAACTATCATGATGTAGTTGGGAATAGAGCTAAGGATAGATTTTGCCAATAGCATTCTATATATAATTTTTATATGGTTATATGTGTATTATATATATAAACATATATTTAGTTATATGTATTTCTATATTTAATGTAAAGAAATATATAATTATACTAGAATGTATAAACATCTAAGAACCAATAAGTTAGTATGATATGTGGGTGGTTGCAAGAAGTTGAGTCCCACTTTTGGGCAAAAAGTGGAAGTTTTTTCTCCATTTTTCAAAATTTCTGTCAATTCATGTTGAAATTTGAGGTACTTAAAGATTGAATCTTGAAAAACTTCAATAATATAAATTTTAGTGCTTGGAGTCTACATTTCAAATATGTAATTTATTTCAATACCCACATGGTATAAATTGAATTTTAGTAGGCATGTTTAAAAAACACTTTTTCAAAATGCATGTTTTAGGACCACACCTCACACGTGTATGATCACTCCTTTTTGAAGAAAATGTATTTTTGTGAATCCTTTTGGGGAAAGGTACCTAAAACACTGAAGATTGATGAGAATATTTTATATTTTTTTATTGAATACTTTTTTTTTATTAATTCTTAATTGACTATAAAGTACATTTTCAAAACCTTTGATGTACGACCACCATAATTCGATGATAACTTCATTGTTTAAAAAAAAATAAAAAAATTTGAAGGAATGTAGATTGATGTCATATAACTCATTTTTCAAAAAATGTAAAATTAAAAAAGTTATTAAAATTTTAGTTAGCCTTATTATTTCAAGTTTAGGTACCACGTTGGCTTAATAAATATTTTAAAAATATTAAAATTTCTCATCTCACTATAAAATTTATATTTTTTATAATATGCACAATAAGAACTAAAATGGGTTTTGATTTTATCAAAAGATTCATTCGGGAAGGTGTCCAAAAAATTATGGCAAGACATAAATTTTATACTGTAATGCCTTAGCCATATTTCTGTAGTGCCAATCATAGGATTGGTCCCACCAAGCATGTCCCAAACCAAAAACCAAGCTAGTAGGTACGGTTCCCGCTCATAGTTTTACAAAACGGGCACCTGTTTTATGAAATTAAAAAATGGGTGTCTGTTTCATCTAAATAATAGGTGCCCATTTTATAAAGAGATGTTGCAGCCAAAAAATATGAATGTGGGCCTGATCTTAATGATTGACAAGCATTCAATCATTTTTTAATGATCCATACTACAAACATAATATTTTGATTAACATTCTCATTTTTTGTCTTGTTTTGGATCTAACATGAAAAGAATCATTTGAACTCAAATCTTGGTGCAAAAATGGGATCAAAGAAATGCATAAAGAGGCTAAGGAAGGTTTTGACAACTGAGGAGGTTGTAGCAAATAGAGAGGAGGCAAAATGACAACAGGGAATAAGAGACAGACTTCAAAAACTAAATAATGTTAGAGCATTGAGTTCAACAATTGTTTGAGAAGAGGAGGACAATGAAGACACCATGATGGATGCAGAGGTCAACGAAGAAAATTTAGATGCATCTTCTAATCTAGTATTGGATATAAGTATGTCTTCACATCCAAATGTAACTTATTTTGATAAAGAAGTTCATCATTTTCTAGAAGCAGGTTACAATATAACAAATTTAAATTTTATTCCAAAAATAGAGTAACAAATTTAATTGCACATCAACTTCCACAAAAGAGTAATGTTAATCATAATGATAAAGGTACTGAAAGTCAAATTGCGATTGAAATTGAAAATCAAACACCAATTCAAATTGAAATCAACAATGTGGATGTAGACATAGAAACACCGATTAAGAAAGAAACTCCTTTGAATGATAATGAAATGAATGAAAAATTTCAAATAAAAAGTGATGTGCTAGAAAATCTACATGGTTTGGTTTCATGGAGACATATTAGGACACACATGACCAGATTGTTTAGACAATTTTTTTATAATAAGAAATTTGGGTTTCAATGTCAATTAATATTATAATTAATTAAAATGTCTAAAATGTGAAAAGTGATGAAGAGGTTAGGCATTTATGTGAAATCCAAGAAGAAGGATGAGTCTCTAAAACAAGTTGTATCAATCGTTTCTAGTGCCTTTGACACAATTGGAAAGAAAAGTTGTTCTAAAGATAGTAATGCAGGACAACGAGAAATAACAACAGATTTAGTAAACAAAACTACTACTAATAAAATAATGATTTTAAACATAAGTGGATATCTTAATATTCATCGTAAAGCTTTAACAAGATTTGTAAAGAGAATATTTAACTTTGAAAGTGATCTGACAAACCATTTATGGACCTTTAGTGGTAGACTCCTGAGGTCTGACATGAAACTTACTAAACTTTGATTGAAATTTTTTGGCATGATAATACAAGAGTATCCATTAATGCCAGAGATGTTCTTAAATTAGGAGTCAATTCAAAAGTTTGGGATCCACATCTAAAACACCTTTTGGATATCACTCAAACTGAATTCTATAAAAACATTGTGGATGATAAGGTGTTAACTATTAGTATTAGTCAAAGATCTTTTAAAAAATGTAAACCATGGTATGTAAGGATTAACAAGGAAAGAATCAACTGTTATTACAAAAATCATGTTCAATTTCATTATCATTATAATATTTTTCGATCTATACATTCTACTATGCATACTAGTGAAATGTTGCAAGAATGTGGTATAAATATACCACCTCAAAATATAAAGGAGTTTATATAAAATTTGTTTTGTAACCCACCTAATGAGAAATTTTATCTTTTGAATGCATGTGTTTCTGATGTATGTGATGTATGTGGAAATCTTACATTATAGATGAATATTTGCATAAAAATATTTCAATTAATTTTGGATGAAAATTAGTTGATGTACAAAGATTTAAAACTACTGAGTATCCATTGAAGGATGGAAAGCTTGGAAAATGGTGCGATCTAATAACTGAAAAAGTTAGTGTTCATACTTTTATGAATGAATTCAAGAGTAAGGTTGTACCTAAATATGTGAAACACTCTCAAAATTCTAGATGACTTGATGGACAATTTTGCATATGCAAGAATACATTTCCAATTGGTAGTATACTTTCAGTCATTGAGTTTGCAAAGAAATGCACACTTGCACCACAAGATGAGATCCAACCACTATATTATCATTCAGTGAAAGTAAGAATTTTTTTTCTTATTATCTATAAGAATGCACCTAATCGTACAGAAGAGGATCCAAAAATATTGAGAGATTACCATTTCTATATGAGTGATAATAAATTACACTCATCAGAGTTTGTCCAATATTTCTTTAAGACCTTTTATGAAAATTTAAGGGAGAGAGAAATTCATATAACACAACATCTAATATGGTCAGATAATTGCATAGGGCAATTCAAGAATGTTAGAATGTTTTATTGGTTGAGTAGGACACATAAGAAAATAAATATCCAACATATCTGGAGTTTTTTGAGGCTGGACATGGGAAGGGAGAACATGATGGTGTCGGTGCATGTGTTAAGAGAGCCCTTTCTAGAGAGCAACTCAGATTTGAGGAAAAATCAAAATTTAAAGATGCACGTGTAATTGTTGAATGGTGTAAAACAAGTTTCTCTATAGGATCAAGTCAGAACTCTACAATCAGATATTTTTTCTGGCTAGTTGAAGAGAAGAATATCCTTTCAAGATATGATTGTGATATAATCAGTGGATTGGCTAAATGACATTCATTTAGGAGTTCTAATTCTAACAATTGGACTATATGGACTAGGGAGCTTGCATGTTTTTGTCAATTTTGTGTTGCAGGTGAATGGGAAGAATGCGAGAATACAAAATGGGTTGAAGAATGGAAACAAAAATCCTTAACACCTAGTGAGACACAAGATGAAGATGATATAATAAATGAAGACCTTGATCATGCTTTTGCATCAAAATATTATGATCATATTTCAGACCTCATACAACCTAGTAATTTAATTCAATTTATTGTAAAACTTTAAATTATATTAGTTACATGTGCATGTCATATAATTTTATGATTATATTTGAATTATAAACCTTTAAATAATTTTTATTTATACATGTACTTAATTTTGTTTTGTAGGACATGTGTATGTTGTTGTTGCACCCGAGGATAATAAAGAGGAGACAGAGTATTGGTTAGCTTGATGTTTAGAACCTAAGAAAAAGTGATATGCCATTAAGTAGATGATGATGATTTTCAGTATCCAATCAGGTCTATTGTGGTAGTTGGTACATGGCTATGAAAATACCTAACAAGGAATGGTTTACCAGATTTTGAAGACTACCAATCAGAAAAGAAGATTATGCACTATTCCCATTTGGTAGTGGCAACAAATATCAAATTGGAAAGATACAAAGGTAGACCTGCTAATAAAAAATTATGGACACTTTCAATGGAAGAGCATGAAGAAATCATATATAGATGCATTGTAGAAGAGAGAGGATGTTGATGGTAGATCATGTTAAATTAAATTTATACATGTAAGTTTTTGTTCAATTTGTCTTATTTTTATATGTTTTTCTATATAAATATCTATATCTTCTTTCAAGTATCATATAATTTATAATTTAGAGATATAGATTTGAAATAAATTAAAATTGACTTTAAATGAACTTTACATTTAAATACATACATATAAATTCTAACATTTCAACATTTATTTTTATGATGCAGGATGTCTGGAAGAACATAGACATGAACTGTTTATGCATTACAATGCACACTTGTATTCGTCCAATTTTGGTTTTGTAAAAAGTTCATGAACTCACTTTTATTCATCCAATTTTGTTTTAAATACTTAAGTTAAATTCATATTGTATTCACCTAATTTTTTTAAAAATATTAAACTATGCACATTGGTCAGATTATGTTCACTTAATAGATTATGATAGATTTATTTGTGCATCCGTATTCATTGTTCAAATTAATAGATCTCATTGTTAGATAGATGGTTTTTAATAGTTAATCAAAGTCAATAAATTACTTGTAACATCGATATTGTTCTTGTCAATTACATGAATGAATAGATCTCATTGTTATCTATAGATGGTTTTTTATAGTTAATCAAAGTCAATATTACTTGTAACATCGATATTGTTCTTGTCAATTACATGTATTAATAAATCTCATTGTTTTTGATTAAGTAAAAAAGGTTTTACAGGGATCTTGAAACCCACACCAGTATTAGGTCAAAAGAAAGGCATGAAAACCAAGCATAGAAAAGCAATTCAGAGTAGCTAGGAACAGGCCACTATAGGGATAAACAAGAAAAAACAAAGTAAATTAAAGCAAGGAAAAAAAGAAGAGCACCATAACATGTTATGCCAAGCTCCTGAGAATGACAACTGCATTACTTTCAAGGGCCTCCATCAGTTGAACAGTGTCTTTCATGTTCTAAACTTGGGAGCCTTGAGGATCAATTTTCTCCCTGTTCCTAGTTTTTTTACCTGGTCCTTCAGTGGGCTCCTTCTCCTCCTTCATAGTGCTTTGCTCAGTCTTGGAATCTATTTTTTCTTTCATCTTTTTGATCAGCAGCTTCAAGTTCTTGTTGGACGTTTTGAGGATTTTAAAATTTTTCTTTGCCACACCCTTAAGGGTTTTTTCCAGGCTTATCATTTTGGATTCCAAGTGTAGGACCCTGGTTTCTAGGCTTAGCTTTTTCTCTGTGGTCTTATCCTTGTTGTCTGAGCCCTGTATTTTTTCTTTGAGGTCCTAAATATCATGGTAGAGCCATTTGAAAGATTTGAATTGATCCAACATGTTGTTCTTGGTATTGTTGAGGAAAACCATGTCCATTTCCCTAGCTTTATCACTAAGTACAACTAGTGCAGGGTCTATCAATTCTTCCTTATGGAATTTTCCTTTATTGTCCTCCAGAATATGGGGATAGATGACCTCCCTAATTTTTCCCATTCACACTATGTTGATATTTAAATTTCTCCAGACCTTTTTGTCTCTCCGAGTATCCTGACTGTTATACTCCCCCCCAGAGGCATCTTCAGTTTCATTTATCCTTATAGGTGGCTGGTTAGTGCCTTCCTCTTCTTTATCTTTAGTAAAAGGGGCTTGATTCTTTGTATTAGTGCCTATAGGGGATTGAGGAAGAAGGGTTTTTTCCTCGCTGATTATAAGATCAAACGACAGGTAGCCAGAGAGGTCCTGCAATGATTTGGGGATTTCCTCCTTGTCCTATTCCTGCATGACCGCATATTCCAAATTGGGATTACCCACATCATCTTCTATATCAATTTCTTCCTCCTTGTCATTTTACTCTTCCTCCAAGTTAACCTCCTTCCTATCCTATTTTTTAGAGGGTTTTTCAATTTTGACGGCTTTCAGGGGGTGCTTCTTGGAGGGGGAACCCTTGTTCTATTTCTTGAATTCAACTTCCTCAATGTCATCCAAAGGATTTCCCATAGATGTGCCTGAAGGAACATAATCCAACCCAGAGTACTCATTGATAGCCTTCCTATCCCCAATTTCCTTGCCCAAGATTTGGGTTTTAAAGAATTCATATAAAAATAGAAGTAATCCTTCATGTAGGGCGTGGTTAGAAATTTTCTTATCTCTAAAACTAGTTATATTCTTGTTCATAGAAGAGGAGAGATAATACGGAATGGAAATCTTAAGACCATACCTAAAATGATTAAGCAAGATAAAATGATAGGTGCAGATTTTGTCAAACCTAGTATCTAGGGTGATATAGAAGATGAGGGCCTTCAGGACATATTGCCAGAGTGTCTTCAAGCTCCTGAGAAGGTAGTAGGTGCCTGCTTTAACAATGGCATTCGTCTCCTTGTCATCCCTTGAAAAATTTTAGACAGCAATGTCAAAAAGTTTTTGGTCTTTGTAGAATTTTTTCTCAGTGATGGGAATGCCAGTGACTATAGATATTACCTCCTTTGTGACTGTAAATGACTTTCCTTCAATCAACACCATCCCATCCTTCTAGGTATTAACAAATATTTTGGTTATATCCTTCCCGCAACCATGGAGTCGTTCAATAAAAGTGGTGACATCCCCTTTCTGTAAGGCATTCCAGACTTTCATTAGCTTCTTCCATTTCTCATTATGGCCCTCTGACTCCATTCTTAACCTTTCCCCAACCATGGCTTTCATGACAGCTCTGGTATACCTCTGGTCTAGCTGAAAATTGTTGCTTTCCTTCTTTCTAACTTCAATAGAGCACTTTCTAGAAGATGGTTTTTTGAAATGATTACAAGATTTTGGGAAGGGGGCCCTTAAAGTGTGTGGAGGTGACATGTTATTAAAAATCATGCAAATCCACCTCATCTTGACATGAGTGAAATAACTTCTCTGAACAAGCCCTTTGCAATAATAATTATTTTTGATTATTGCATCAGTACTTTGAAGATCATCTCCATCCAAAGAATCTAGCTCAACTTGATGGAAGGTATCAAAATAGGTCCTAATGTAGTAAGCTTCCTTGCTAGTAGCTTGTAAGGTGATCCAATTAGCAACCGAGTTGGCAATAGAGATGAGCACGTGAAGAGAAAGGTCAGCCTTAGAGAGATTGATCCACATAGCAACAAAAGTGATGACAAGATGAGACCGAAGCCACGTCTACAATCTTGGCCAAGGGAGAGCCAGTTATTATTTCCCCATCGAGTTTCAAACATGGCTTTCACTTCATTTTCTATTGCTAAAGAAAAAATGTGTGAGATGAGAGGTCTTCATCTAACAATTAGCTTGTATGAGCTAATGAGCTCACTGGTGTCCTTTGGAGTAACTAACATTTCTTACTCGGAGTACAGGCAGCCTGGATGGTTTTTTGGGTTCCATCTATGATATTCCTTTTGGCTTCCTCTTGCCTAATCTGACTTTCTCTCTTTCTACCTGGGGATTTGATTTTAGCCCCAATGTCTGCTCTATTTCTGCTCCTTGTAGTTGCTGGAGAAACTAGAGAGGGGTCTTTGCTTTTGGTTCTCTTTTTGCTTTGAACCTTTGTCAAGCCCTCTCTTTCCTCTTTGTATGTGGAAAAGAGCTCCTCCATCTTGGTGAGTTTCCTTGGAGAGATGGTTCCCAAAAGAAAGTCCATTTGTTGGACTTTGTTATAATCTAGTGTCTCTGGGCAGTGGCAAGAGTCCAGGAGGCCACCAGGTAAACTCCTAGTTGGGCTTGAAAAGATTTCTTCCAAAGGGGATGCAAGGGAGTCTGGGATGAAGGAGACAAAGATAGAGCCTGGGCATGAGTCAACTCCTTCCCCCTAACCATTTTCACTGGTATATTTCATGGAGTCTTGTAGAATGTTGACTTCCAAGTCTATGCCTTCAGACTGGGGAGACACCTCTCTTAGAGCTAAACTCTCTTGACCCGATTTGGTATTATCCTTTTGTTCCCCATCGTGATGGTTTTTCTTGTCTTTTGGTGAGTCAAGAATCACCAGAGTGTCCTTTGGTTTGTTCTTTTTTTTCCACACTTTGTGATTAAAGACCTTTGAGTCAGATTGTGGATTTGTTGTCTTCCTTGGGAGGCTTTCCTTTTCATTATGTTTACTTGGCTTGATCTTTTTTACAGCTAAAGCTTTCCTTTCTTTTTCCAAATTCATGTGTACTGGACACAGTCTAGCTTTGTGTCCCACTTTCTTACAATAGAAGCAAGAAAAATGGACACTTTCATAGTCTAACTTTTGCAAATGTTTTCCCAGTTTGGATTGGAGCACGATGATTTTTGGCATGTCTTGACCCTCTTCCACCCCAATGCAGATCCTAGCATAGGTGAGGTGACTTTTAGCAATAGTCACTAGGTCTATTAAGAGAAGAGTATCAAAGGATCTGGCTATGCCATCAAAGACATCTTCAACCTAGAATTCCAAAGGGATTTCTGGGAGCCTTACCCACACCGGGGCTTGGACAAAGAAAGAGTCATTGAGATCTAGCTTAGGAGTCCATTTTTACAACACTAGAGTAGCCTTTCCTATTGACCAAGTACCCACACAAAGGATTTTATCTAAGTCTTCTTTGCAAGAAAACTCAAAGGAGAGAAAGCCCTTAGCCATGACCATGACAAGGACTTGCCCCTTAAGCTCCCATTTCTTTTTCACAAAGATTCTCACTATATCTATGTGAGGTCTAGACCCCACAAATTTTCCTACAAGAGTATGGTCCATAGAGGTGATATTGTGATCCTCCAACTCATCAGGAATATCTATGATAATGTTTCCTTTCTCTTTATCAGAAAGATCCTTAATAGAAGGGAAAGACTACTTGCCTATAGGTTGAACTCAGAAAAGAGTTGACCATCGGCGATGAAAGGCTTTATCACCCTGATCCCTTGTCTAAGTCTTCAAGGCCAAGGGGGAAGAGGAAGGGTTTCCTTCTCCCACCCCAGCCTCCTTACAGGGATCTTTTTGCTTAACCCTTGGGTCCCCCTCCTTGTTCTCTAAGTTCCCCACTCCCTGATCTACAAAGATGCCATTACTAGTGGCACACTCAGCCTGCGGCGCTGGAATCCCACCCACTTTCAAATTTGAATTCAAACTTCCACCCGCTTAATAGATCTCATTGTTAGATAGATGGTTTTTTAAGGATATTGATATTTAATTATAATTGATATTAAAAATGATCATATTACATAAGCTTATATATCTACATTCAAACCACTATTTGAAAAAATCATGAAATAGGATTAGAAGTCCATGAATAAGATAAATAACATAACAAGTCCTGGAATAATATGTATCATAATGTCCATCATATCAACTCATGATATATACAATCACACAACAAAGTCCTACTCTAACAACAAGTAAAAATAATATGACAAGAAGTCATCATAACACAAGTCTAAATGACATGATAACAAGTAGATCGATAACATACACACACACATACATACACACACACACACACACATATAAAATATGTGCCAGATCATAAAATGTCCATCATCTAAAAAGTGAAAATAATGTATGTGAATAGTATAATCTAACTCTAGTCATCTAGCTGATCTACAGTCCTCTTCACTCTATATGAAGAGGACTGCGATGCACCATCATGCTGTGTCTAGTCGTGAGTGCCCTCATCCTCTTGTAAATTTTTAAAAGATCTCAGCAAAAGACCACTAAAAAAATTCCTTAAAAAATAATTAATATAAATTTGAACATTTGATATTTTACCATGTGTCCATGCTTAGTAATTCCCTTAGTGGGACATGAAGGTCCTCTCTCAGCTACATCAGAAGTGGATGCCCTCAAGTCTTGTAAAAAAAAACATTACAAAATTTTAATAATTCAGGTATAAAACATTTAGATACACAATGTTAATATTAATTTGAATATTTAAAATTTTACGATATGTCTATGCTCAGTAATGCCCTTAGTGGGACATGGAGGTCCTCTATCAGCTACATCAAAAGTGGATGCAGTCAAGTCCTATAAAAACAAAAAATACAAAATTTTAATAATTCAGGTGTAAAAGATCTAGATACACAATGGACATTGAAAAATTACTTTTAATCATGACCTCAAAGGAAAGTGTCGATGGCTACATTTGGCTTAATCTTGTAGCCATGCCAAGACTCATGGTGGTGTCGACCTGAACAACATATATAAAGCATGAATCAAACTTATAATATATACATAAATTATAAAGTATATATAACTTGACTATAAATTTATGGAATAAAAGCATGTACATTACCTGTGTGTGACACATAGCTAATGTCACTGATGAGTTAGGATGTAAATGTGATTGCACAACATGAGACAATCCAAAAGCCTACAACTGTAAAAAAATAAGTGCGAATCCAAGTTGTACATAAATTACTAAGATATAAATACTTAAAATTAATCAATGAATTTAACATACTATAGGTATGTGTGGTTGACTCTCAGTGACTGGTGGGGCAGAGAATGAAGGACTACCAATCTCAGTGTTACATGAGAGACCCTACAAAATCACAAAAGATATGTCAAACACATTATCAATTAAAGTTTATTTTGTCTAAAGTTCAAATGTATCAAGATCAAAGTGCATACCATGAACAGGACAACAAGATGTTGAGTTGTGGATTTCATATGATGACATCTAATGAATGATGGAGGGTCAACCCTCCTCTATTCACAAAAAAATCCACACACGTTTTGATTCATAATTGTATAAATGTGAAATTTAATATTGCACTAGATATAAATTATAATTAAATTTACCTCTTCGGGATGATGATCATCCGCATTAAGAAAATCAACATATGATGTGATATCATCTCCAACATCATCATGTGCGCTACCATCATCATCAACATATCCACCATGGGAAGCATCAAGATCACTCTTGGGACCCCTACATATATCCCCATATCTCGTGCAAACATGTGCTATGCTAGGGACAACCCTCACCTGGGTCAAGTGTTGTAACGAATTTCCCATAAGGACACTCAATGAACTAAGAGATGACTACAGTTCTTGATGATGGACAGGTGCAGGAACTATTAGAGAAGGAAGAGGAACAAGGGGATCATTACATAGATGATTTCTAGTTCTATCACTCAATTTGGCCCCTGGCCTATCTTGTGGCATGCACCAACCAACCCCATGGAATGATCTCATGTCAAATTAATTGGGTTTGCTACCCAATTAATATTTAGCCCATAATTTTTTCAAAAAATAAAGGGGGACCTCATGATTAGCGTGTGGTGGATGGTCAAATATCATCCACCATCACTTCCAAAAATGCTCTTCTATACTAGGGTATCGACACCATCTAATAAAAATATTTGGCTTCTTGCCAAGTGTCTCCTCACCTATTTTAGGGGTCAAAAATTAATGTGTCATATCACTTTTATAATTTTTAAATTATTGACCTCTTTATCAGAGAGGTCATTAGCATAATATACATGCATACTCTCCCTCCATCACTAGAAACTATCAAGATCAGAGTCTAATGTATGTACATAATCTACTATACCTTGCATGCTATCTGCAAGGTGTAGTACTTGGGGAGATGGATGGGGATCATGCCTAATAGTATTTACATCTCTCATTATGGCTTCTACATTTCTCCTAATACTGTCTCTCAACTTTTTAGGTGGAGGTGGAGATGGTGGTTGTGGTGCATGCTGACCTATAAGCTCATCAATATTAAAATCATCCATATTTATAATCTGCGTACATATAAAAACATGAAAATTTACAATTAACATACAAATTACATTTTACCTTGTATCATCTTAAAATGGAAGCACTTCCATAATAAGAGCATTTAGCCCTCTGAGTGAGTGGTCTAGGGTCATGTTAAGCACCTTGATCGGGTCTTTTCATGTATTTGGCTTTCTCCTCGCTTTCCACTTCTTTTCTGCACTTGATTTCTTCATTCTAGGTGAAATTAGGGTTAGGATCGCGAGGATTCTCCCAAATTTCCCTCTTCCATGGCTCTATTTTCTAGGTAGGAATTAGAAATAGGTCCTCTTGGCCTTCATCATAGTCATCATAGGATTTTATGCCTATCCCTAGCATTTTGTCCCTTTCTGGTATCATTTCTAGGTCTACGGGCATCCCTGGGACCTCCTGTCCTGATTCTGACTAGATCTAGGCCCATAAGGTCAAATTCGAGGTTGATCCTGACTAGGTCAGGATTGAGCTCGAACCTGACTAGGTCAGTCCCAACCTTGATTTTTCCCCTCTTTCAAATTTCCAAATTCCTTGATTTCTGGGTGTCAGGCTTTGGGGATATTTATTTTCCCACCTTCGGGTTGGCCATTTCAGGTTTCAGAATGGTAAATCCTTAAATTTCATTTAATCTAGGTATATTTTCTAAAGGTTAGGACCTAATTTGGATTAATTCTCCAAGGTGGCCCCTCTAGAGGATTGTGCCCTAGTTCACTATAAAAGGAGGCCTTCCTCTCTCATTTTCTCCATCAAGTTTCCAAGCAATCTCATTCCATCATGCTCAAGCACTCTCAAGCAAGGTGATCAAGCAAGCATCCAAGAATTCAAGTCCTCTTTTCCATTCAAGTTCTCCATTGAAGATCAAGGATTCAAGCATCTAAGCCTTCGAAAGGATTTGGTTCAAGCATTCAAGATTCATTATTCAAACCCTAGATGGTGTGATCTTCCTTCGAGATCCTTTTGTTCATCTTCAAGATCTATTCAATCTTCCCTCAAGGTGGATTCCAAGCATACAATCATGGAGCATTCCTATTTCAATTTCAATATTAAGGTTAATTCCAAACCCCTCAAACATACAACAAAAACCCCCATTTTCTTGTAGGTACAGGTGCAGGATTTAGATCTGAGAGTGGATTTGGATACCCCTTTCAACGAACTTCTGAGATCTGTGAACAAAATCAGAATCAAACTTCAAATAAATAATCTAGCCTTTGACCTTTTATGAGGGTCAAAGTTGACCTGAGCTCATCTTGGAGAAAGATTTTTGGGTTTTCTTCGTCTTGGTATTTCCAGTCCAGAACAGGTTGCAAAATTGCTTGAAAGTACACAAAGACATCAAAAATTGACATTTTCTAGATCTTCCGTAATTTGAGGTTAGTACTTGCATTTCAATTATTTTAGATTTCAAGCATAACTCCTTTATAGGGAAATATAGGGTTTTCTCTCTCTCTCTTTCATATTCTTCATAGATTGATTTGATTGTGCATTAGCCCTTTGGTTGATCAAATTGGATCTCTCCTTTGGGAATTTGGATTTGAGAATAGATCTCATATTTCCCCCATACATACACAATCATACACATTTGAATAGGTGTGATGCCATTTTACCCCTATTCATTTTGGTGAGCCCAACTAGCTTACTCTGTTTCTTTTTGGTGTTAGATTCCCTTTTAGATCTAGTTTATGCTCTTACATTTTAAAATTCAAAAATAAAAAAAATCTATATAATCAATAAATTCCAAAAATATTTTGTGCATTTAATTTTCTATGGCAATCATTAAGCTGCTTTGGTGTGTAGTTATGTTCGTTATTACTCTTCTTTTAGCATCTCTTTATAATACCTATGATGCTTATGAAAGTATCATTCACTTCATTATATTGATGACCCTTCACTTTGCTCTTGCTTATTCTTTTGTGAAGATAACCGACACTAGTCTACCTACATTTAAAACCTTTGTTAAAGATTTATGTGGTAGCCTTATTAATCTTTTGGATTATGTGAAGACTTTGGTAGATGATACACCATCTCCTACTCTTCCTAATCCTCATCCTATCAATCCTAATCCTAATCGTATCAATCCTAATCTTAATCCTATCAATCTTAATCTTAATCCTAATCTTCCTATTTCGATACCTAATTCTCCATCTGTTAATCCTCACTCTTCCTATACTTATGATGGGATTCAAGCTATAGTTTAGGATGTGGATGTGCAAGATTTCTTTGATTTACCTTCTCCTCTGATTCATGATGATATTAAAGGAAAGGGTAAAGAAACTTCTTCAAAACCTAGTATCCCACCTTATGCAACCTTTTATCATGAACATGACAAACAATCACCTCCTGTAGAAGCTTTACATAATATGTACACTATTGGATATAATATGGTGACTAAACAAGGTTATAAAGGTTTAGGGCTTGGGGTTAATGAGCATGGTATTAGGTTTCCAGTTCATATACCCCCTAAACCGGATATGTATGGTGTTGGGTGTTCAAAATCTCAAGTTAAGGTAGGTGATGCTAAACATCATCATCCTCTTCATATTCTTCTCCCCACACCTATCTTATATAACCCTAATGCTCATTAAGGAGTGGCTAAGAAGGTATATATTGAACTAATGAATTCCAAGAAAGAAATCTTTAGACCTATGCCGATCGATGCTTTATACAAATACAAATGTCCTTCTAATTATAGTAACAAACATTTACTTTTTGATTGTAAGCATTTCAAGTTATATGTTAGAGAACGAGTTGCTTTAGGAATTATATCTCACTCTCATGCAGTTTTACATTTCCTTCATAATTTTGATATAGGGGATTCCCCTCCTTTAGATATAATGTAATTGTTTTTCCCCTCTTGTCTCATGACTGGGAGGCAAGAGGTGTATTTTCATCCAGTCTCCTAGGATCCATTAGGCTTTTGGTATATATATTATGTCTTGAGCTTAATTGGTATTCTTTCTCTCCTATTTTTCTATGGCTTTGCATTATGTTTTTAATCATCCATAGAATCTCTCCTTTCTTTTCAAGATATCTTTTCTAAGACATTTGTTTGGGGAAGGTATCCCTTGTCTCTATTTCTGGGGGGCAAGGTACCTCTTTCTTTCTCTTTGTGTAGGGAACTACTTTCCTTAGCTTGGTGGTATTTGTTTATATTGCAATATTATTTCAACATATTTATAGATGTTCTAACTATGGATAACCTTTGTATATGAGAAGTTGTTGTCCTAGGTCGTCACTTCTCTATGTTTCAAATTATGTTCTTTATAAAATCTCACCCTTTCTTTGGTGTTAGAGTTGTTTCCCTCATTCCAAAGATTCCTCTTCCTCTTCTTTGTAGGGGGCTTGATGATTGAATCTTTGTTCCCGCTGTTGAAAGATGATATTTTATTTAAAGCACTCCTCTTTGGTGGGGGGTCTTGTTGATAAGATCTCTTTCTTTGAGGATTCTTTTCCATGAGTGGCATATCCTTTTGATGATTATCTATATTCTTAGATGTAGGGGTCAATATCCCTCACTAAGAATATGGTATACATTGTTGCTAAATAGAATATCTCCTTGCATTGTGAAGTAGGCAGCCTCTTCCATCTTTGTTCCTACACTTGGTGGGCAAGGATGCTATCTCCTTCTATCTTTTCGAGATTCACCTCTTTCCTTGTGTAAGCAGTATTTATCTATTATGTGATATCCAATCATACATGAAAATTTTGGTTTTCATTAAGGATATATGTCCTTGATAACAACCTCTTTTGTTGTTTGACAGTGGGTTTCCATGATTGATATGTCTCTCACCTTGGAAATTGAACAGTGTGCTATCCCTCATAAGGGTTACTTTCTTTTCACTTCTTGCATGATATCTCTTTATATTCATCCCTTCCATGGCCTCATAGGAGCTATGACCTTCTTGGGCTTGGACTGGGTGTTGTTTGTGGATATTGTCTTGATGCTAAAGAAGGCTTTATACTTGTTCTTTTCTTTCCTTAACATGTCAAAATAATATGTTTTTTCCATATTAAGGAGGGGGGCATATATGGGGCCTCCCTTGTACTATAGTTTTTTATTTTTACATGCTAAATCCTAGAAGGTAATGCACATAGGTTGCTAAATCCTGAAAAGACACACATTTATATGCTAAATCTTCCGATGGTAATGCACATAAGTTGCTAAATCCTGAGGAGATACACATTTTTCAAAATTTCCTATATGCTAAATCCTCTAAAGGTAACGAACATAAGTTGCTAAATCCTGAAGGGACACACATTTCCAATTTCAAATATGCTAAATATTGGAAGGTAACACACATAAGTTGCTAAATCTTGAAAAGACACACACCTATATGCTAAATCTTTTGAAGGTAGTGCACATAAGTTGCCAAATACTGAGGAGACAAGCATTTTATATTCATAGTGATACAAGAAGGTGGATCTATGGATATTCTAGAAGTCATCAAAAGATGCATTGCAATTAGAAGTGAATTTTATGGGTGAACCTGTTGGGCTCTCCCTCTAGGGTGATTCATGGTAGGGTGGGCATCTTACTAGGCAAGGTAATCACTCTTTTCCCTTTCTCTCTTTTCACTTTCATGCTAGTAGGACTAGATCATGAAGCTATGTTATTTATAGTGTTGTTCCTATCTTTCTTATGAAAACATTTATGCTTCTATGATAGCTTTCCAAATATGATGTTAGTATAAGAAATTTTTCTTAGCAAGGTTTCTTGTGCTAGTTGATTTGGGTTTATTTTAGTACTAACCCCTTTTTGTGTCCTTTTTTTTGTTGCAACCTCATGTGTGTATTTTGAGTTAGAATCCTTAGTCTGGGGGCTTGTACCCTTAGCTAAGTGTTATTTTATCTCATTGTGAAACCACTTGGATCTTCTCTTTCTTTTCCTTTACCAAGAGTTTTCATTGAGTCCATACTCTTACTAAAGTGGGGGCTTAATGTATCATCTTAAAATGGAAGCAATTCCATGATAAGAGCATTTAGCCCTCTGAGTGAGTTGTCTGGGCTCATGTTAAGCACCTTGATCAGGTCTTTGCATGTATTTGGCTTTCTCCCCACTTTCCACTTCTTTTTTGCACTTGATTTCTTCATTCTAGGTGAAATTAGGGTTAGGATCTCGAGGATTCTCCCAAATTTACCTCTTCCATGGCTATTGATGAGGCATATTAATGTCTTAATTTTGATATAAGTTTTTATAATTTGGACACACTCTTTGTGCTTTGACAAAAAATTCCTAAACACTTGTTGTAATTATCTTGTGAACTTATGCCAAAGCTAGCTAGAACCTACTAAACCTATGGGTAGTGTGTATGACATGTTTTTCTTAATACTATACATAGAATGCAGTATTTCATATAACTATTTTAAGCTATGCTCTAACATCTGAGTAAAAGGAGGAAGGTTATCTTGCATGTATATTCTGGATGTTGCTAACTTTTCAGGAGAAGGTGGAGCGACACAAGGAGTGGTGATTATTGCATTTAAGGAGGAAGACAATGAAGACCGGTCATGGCAAAGAAAGCACAGTTCAGTTCCATTGAATAAGCCATGCTTGCAAAGGAGTTCTAGAGAATATAGGGGATACAACTTGCTATATTTCTTGCAAGTTGTTATTCTGTTGCTTGGCAGTAAATGTATTATGTCATGGTTGATCTTTCTCCTTCTTTTCTGGTGATGTTTGCTTAAGACTTTTATGTATGTTTTTAATAAGAATCCAATCATATATATATATTGGATCTTGGATTGTCCTAGAAAGCTAATGAGAAAATAGATAATGTTGATTTAGACTCAGAAGTTACTTTTTTTGTTCTTCATGGATTATTCAGTTCCTATATAATCAAAGAAGGATTTTAATGGAAGAAAGATTTTGAAGCACTTGTTGTGTTCATAGTTAATTGAAACCGACCAAGGGGGCCCACTTGGGAGGTGGAATAGATTTAGGTAGAATAGATTCATTTCCTGCAGTTTCCTATTTTTAGATAGATTTATTGTATTAGTCCTGCAACATTGTTACTGTGAAGTTCCTGCAGCACTTGCAGAAAATGATCATAGTGGATGTTCTAAGTTGTCAATTAGTTTAGGTTCATTTTTGAAGCTTCCTGCAATTATCTATTGTTAGCCAAGGTGTGTTTACTATTTTGTAGTAGCAGCATAGATTCTTCTAATGCATTTTTACTTTTCTGCAACATAGGTGTTATGACTCCTAAAGGAACTTAGTGCACAAACTGTGCTAGCCCATTTCAAGTCCTACATCCCTGGGTTGACAATTCAAGTGTATTTCATGATGGAATAGGTAATCTTTAGAATAGATATAGTATCTTTGAAGGAGAAACAATGGCATGATTATATTTATCTATTGTGGAACTGTACATTTTTGGCGCTATTGCCAGGGATGGTGTCAAGCTAGGAACCTTCATGAGTCATTTATTTTCAGATTAGTTTGTTAGTTAGGAACTGTAAAGTTGTGAGCTTGATCAACAAGTTACCAATTTCTTGCATGCATCAAAGAAGGAGAGATGTCCATGGTAGATTCCTTCCTAAGGAGCCTGTGAAAGCAAAAGAAGAATTCAAAGAACCTAAACTACCATTTCTAGATGCAAGCCCAGAGTTTACTGCATCATCATCTTCAGTAGAAGAAGACATCCAAAAAACATTTGACCTCTGTCCATTTGAGGAAATATTGGCTAGCTTCCATACTAACTCCACTTCAGGACCACCTGCTATTTAGAATCCTCCAACAATTACCAATTTCCAACCACAATTTCAATATCCCATAACTCCAGCTATGGAAACTCCCACATTTCCATTTCCAATACCAAGTCTTGTCAATAATCCCAATCTCAAAAATAACCTGCATTAGCATTACCAAAGTTTTATGGTCTCATCACAGAGGACCCTGATAATTTCTTGTTTGAATTTGATATCCTGTGCTAGAGCTTTGACTATAATAATGACAATCACAAGCTAAAATTATTCCCAGCCACACTAAAAGAGTCAGCTTTAAAATGGTTTATGGGCTTGGGGGAAAATGCAGTAGCAAATTGGGATGATATGAGATGCTTGTTTCTTAACAAGTATAAGGAATATTGCAAGGGAAATGATTCAAAAGGTGATGAGATTTTTAGAATGTCAAAACAAGAAGATGAAACATTAGAAGATTATATATCTTGCTTCCTGTTCAACTTACAAAAGAACCCACAACACACCCTGCAGGAGGAGTCCCAAAAGTTGATTTTTCTTAGAGGAGTAAATGATAACTGTCTTAAAGCATTGGATTTGATGGAAGGAGGAGATATATCCCAATCCTCATGGGATGACCTTCAGAAGATTTTCCAGAACTACTCTAGGTCAACCGTAAATAAAGGAAGCGGATTTCACTCAACAATAGCCAAAGGAAGTGGCTCTGGTATTTCAAAGATGGAAATTTCAAATTTGTTGTCTGATTTCAAGTAGGACATCATCAATGATGTCACCACACATTTGGATATAATGGATGCTAAGAAGAAACATGTAGAAGCTGAGGATTAGCTGAGTACTGTCCACACTGTCGGAAACAAAAGAAAGATTGTCATTGCAAATTGGTCGCTAATGTGGAAAACCAACATCTTCCAACTGAGTACCTAAAGATAGAAGGAGAAGATGAGCAAGTATTCTTCATTGCTCAATGTCAGCCATGGGCCCCATGTCAAGGTATGCCCCAAGAGCCTTTACAAAATTCAAATCCATATAGTAATCAATGGAAAAATTGTAGTGTCCAAGGTCCTCCACAATATAATCAACCCAATTGGAACAATGCTTGGAAAAATAATCCAAAAAGTCAATGGTATCCTCCATAGTTCCAAAACCAATGGCCACAATTCCAAAGCAATGGCAACCACCCCAAGGGAATTGGCAGTCTACAAACCAATGGAGAGGACCTCAGCAATGGTCTAACAATACTAGATACCCACCTTTACCACCTCTAGAAAATACACCTACACTAATGCCACCTCCTGCAACTTCTAGACCTCAAAAATAGACTCAATTGCCTGCACAAACTCAGCCAAATCCAAATAACCAACAACCACAACAACCAATGTATGCTGCTGATGCTCAACAGTATCCTGCTTATGCTCTAAATGTTGCAGATATACATTTGAGATTTGGTACAACCTTACCAGCACCTGAACCACCTTTAATAACTGAAATACCAGATCCTCTTGCAACATTAGCACCAGCAACTTCTCTACTGCAAGTGGTTGACCTAGCAAATGTAACTAGTACAGTTCAAACTCAAACTGTAGTTGAACCTCCTTTTCCACAAAAGCTTATACAAAGTAAACCTACGCAAACAAAGGAGCAATCCTTTGACATTATTGACTAGTTGAAGAACATGAATGTCTAGATTCTTTTGTTCCAAGCTATTAAAGATGTTCCTCTTTATGGAAAAACAATCAGAGAAGCTTGTCTTAAAAAGCCTGGGAGGAAGAAAAAGGACCCAACCATAATCCATGTTATAAGATAATTGGCTAACATTATATTAGGAAAATTGGTTATTCCTAAATATTCTGATCCAGGAAGTCTAGTTGTGAATGTGATTATAAATGGTCAGTTAGTCAAAAATGCCTTGATTGATCTTGGTGCTGCTATAAATGTAATGACCAAGGATACTATGAAAAAGCTGAACATAGAAGGAATACAGGCTACCCCAACAATTCTGTAACTTGTCGATAGTTCAACTATCACTCCTGATGGAATGATAGAAGACATAGTAGTAGCCCTAGATTCTCTAGAGTACCCTGTAGATTTTATGATTCTATCTCCAAAAGTCAACTTAGCTGGTTACACTTTCATTCTAGGATGACCATGGTTAGCTACAGCTGATGCAAATATAAGTTGTAGGTCAGGAAATATAACCATATCAGATGGATAGGCAACAAAGAAATTTGTCTTGTATCCTCCAGCACAACCCCAACTAGATTTAAGCACACCTATATGGCCAGATTTAGGAGATGGAGAGGAAGAGTTAAACTTTGTAGTACAACTTATGATGTTACATAGACAATCTTTTCTAAAGCTGTAGGAGGAAGATTGAGTAATTCAGAGTATTCTTAATAATACTTGTGTGGTAGAAAAGGATGTGTCTGACAGTTCTGTATTGGAACTAACTACATATGAGGAATATACTAAGAATTGTTTTCTACCTAAGGAGCCAAAAATTATCCATCAGCTTTTACCATTTGAACTAGATACAAGTCCCATCTCTGAAGAAACTATGGTTAATCTCACAACTACTGTTGAGTTGTCAAGAGGTCATAATCTCCATGTCAATAACAAAATGCCTCCCAAACAGTTGAAATAGTTAACAGAGCTTCTCCAAAAATATGAAAAGGAATTTGCATGGAATTATGGAGATATGAAAGGATTAAGCCCCACATTATGCACTCATAGAATATATATCAATGAAGGGTGCCTGCCACTCCGTCAACCCCAGAAGTGGATTAATCCAGCACTGAGGGAAATAGTTAAAATTGAACTACAAAAATTACTTGATGCTGGTTTCATATACCCTATATTTGATAGCCGGTGGGTCTCACCTTTGGTTATAGTACCTAAAAAGGGAGGGAAATGGTAGATTTGTGTAGATTATAGAGAATTGAATAAGGCAACAAAGAAGGATCATTTTCCTTTACCATTTATTGATCAAGTTCTAGATACTTTGGCTGGTAAGAAATATTTTTCTTTTCTTGATGGATATAGTGGTTATAATCAAATAAGTATAGCTCCAGAGGTTCAGGATAAAACTACATTTACATGTCCATGGGGTACTTTTGCATACTCTGTGTTTCCATTTGGCCTATGTAATGCTCCAACAACATTTCAAAGAGCTGTAATAAGTATTTTTGCTGACATCTCACACGACTGTATGGAAATATACATGGATGATTTTATAGCATTTGGAGTAACCTTTGAGGAGGCTTTGAAGAATCTTGAAAAGGTTCTTGTATGATGCAAAGAACATAATCTATCACTTAATAGTGAGAAATGTTTCATGCTCATGTAGGAAGGAGTAGTGCTTGGTCATTTTATATCAGCAGCAAGGATACAAGTGGACCTAGCCAAGATAGAGGTAATCCTAACATTGCCCATACCTACTAAACCAAAGGATGTAAGATCTTTTTTAGGTCATGCTGGCTATTATAGGCATTTCATTCAAAATTTTAGTCAAATAGCTAGTCCCTTGTATATGTTGCTGACTAAAGAAGTTGAATTCATTTGGACACTAGCATGTAATGAATCCTTCCTGTAGCTTAAGAAACTCCTCACCACAACACCTATTCTTAAGGGACCAGATTGGTCTATTCCATTCCATATCCATACTGATGCATTAGACTATGTTGTAGGTGCTGTATTAGGACAAAAGCCTGCTAACCTTGAAAATGCAATCTACTATATTAGTAAAAGTCTCCATGGCCCTGAACTAAACTACATAGTAACTGAGAAGGAAATTTTAGCTTTAGTTTATGCATTGAATAAATTCAGACACTATGTAACTGGCTATCCTATTTTTGTTCATACTGACCACTCAACTATAAAATACTTGATGAACAAACCTACTGAACTGGCTGATTGGCAAGATGGCTACTATTATTGTAGGAATTTGATATTACCATTGTTGATAAGATAGGAAAGGCCAATGTAGTTGCTGATTATTTGTTTAGACTTCAACTTGCAGATGAAGATCCAACTCCAATTGAAGATACATTTCTAGATGAGCATTTATTCCATATAGCAACACATACACCATGGTATGTAGATATAGAAAACTATGTTGCTACAAATAAAATGCCACCACACTTCTCCCAAAAAGATAGGAAGAAGCTTGTAGAGAAAAGTTTTCATTATTCATGGATTGATAACAACCTCTTCTATACTGGACCAGATCAAATCATGAGGAGATGTGTCAGGGAAGATGAAATATATGACATACTACATGCCTATCATGATGAACCATGTGGAGGCCATTTTGTAGGAAAAAGAATAGCATTAAAGATACTTACAACTGGATATTATTGGCCAACATTACACAAGGATGCAACAACTTATACCACTAAGTGTGACAAATGCCAGAGAATGGGCCGACCAAAAAGATAAGATGAGATGCCACTCAATCCACAGGTTGTTGTAACACCCTTTGACAAGTGGGGTATGGACTTCATAGGGCCAATTGACCCACAATCAAATGGTAAATCCTACATCTTAGTATGTATGGATTATTTAAAAAAATGGGTGGAATTCAGGGTGATGAAAAATGCAAGAGATGAGAAAGTAGCTAAATTCTTATATGAAGAAATATTCACACGCTACGGACTTCCCAGAGAACTTGTCACAGATCAAGGAGCCCAGTTCACATCAAATTTGATCATTGAACTTATGAAAGAATACAACATAAGGCTCCAAAAATCCAGCCCTTATCACCCTCAGGCAAATGGGCAAGCAGAAGTCACAATAGAGAAATTGAGGCCATTCTAACCAAGATAGTGCAAATACATAGAAAGGATTGGAGCAACAGATTAACTGAAGCTGTTTAGGCTTATAGAACAACATGGAAGACAACAACTAGATTTACCCCATTTGAACTTGTGTATGGAAAAGCAGCAATGTTACCCATTGAATTTGAACATAAAATATTGTGCACTACTTTGGAATTAAACATCAGTCTTCCTACAACACAAGAAGAGAGACTTCTCCACTTGAACTCATTGGATGAGATGAGAAAGACAGCTTTGGAAAGAATAAAGATCATCCAGAAACAATGAAAGAAATGGCATGATGCACATATTAGGAATAAACAATTCCAAGTAGGAGATTGGGCTCTTCTATATGATTCTTGCTATAAGGAGATACTAGGAAAATTGCAGACTTAGTAGCTAGGGCCTTACAAAATTTAGTATGTATTCAACAATGGAGCCATTCAGCTAACAACCATTGATCTAGTCTAGTTCAAACTACTTGTAAATGGCCACCGATTGCACCTCTATCATAAACCTCAGACCAAGGATGAGTTCCTGTAGCAGTTCCAACCAAGAAATTTACCAACTATTATGGACATAGTTCCTATAGCAGAAGGTGCAAGCCTTCTTCCTGTAGCCGTACCATAGCAAGCCTTCGATGAGCAACACATAATAAAACCTCATTCCATATGAGGTCCTTTCTTTCACTCACTATTCATTTTCTTCTTACCAATTCATCTCATTTCCTTGTCTACCATCCACTCACCCTCCACATCACCCACAACTTCAATTTTTAATGCTTTCAATAAAACATGCCATCAGCACCTTTTCAGTGATCACCACAATTCGCCAACTCATAAACTTGCATACCAATGCACGATTTAAAAGTTTTAGGCACACATTTTTACTTTCTTCTCATTTTTAGCACATAGGTTTCAATAATTATATATAATACTGCATTAAATGTATGCTATAAGCTTAAAGCTAGTTTCCCATTCCTGTGCAAAATTTTTAAAGTGTGGACACTTGTCAAAATTTCATGGGGGGCAAGGAAAGTGTATTTATTTCCAAGTGTCATCTCCACGTCACCCGAGTCATGTCCATGTTATATGTTGTACTTTGGCTGTAGTTTGTTTTAATTTTTAAATCTTTATTATATCTGCTGTACCTTTTCATTCTAATTTTGGGAAAGATCTCCTCAGTTTGACATGACTTAAAAGGACTATCATTTATACAAAAACACTCCCAGTTAAAATCTTGATGTCCTTCATAATTAATGGCATCATTATTTTACATGCCAAACATAACGGAGCTATGTTAAGAGAATGTGGTATTGGCATTTCTCTGAAAGATCAATTTGAATTCTGAGAAGAAGGTATTTGCAAGGTGTTATCAGGGTGGTGAAAATAGAGAAATTTAAAGCTAGGCATTTTGGAAGATGGGGGGTCAATTGCAGTGACATGAGCTGGTTGTCCATGGTATTCTATTAGCGGATGTGGAAGCAGTCCATACTTTTAACGCTTGTGGATGGCTTGGCTACTTCCTGTAGTTAACAAAGTTCAATGAAGAAGTAGCAATGGAGTTTATGAGGACATTTGATGAAGGAGAAGCCATAGTATGGGGATTGAAAGTGGTTGCTACTGAGGAGCAGATAGCAAAACTCACAGGACTACCAATTAGTGGAGAGCATTACCCAAATGAACATGATGCTAGGTCATCACAGGCACAATTTTCTTGGTCGAGTGACCCTCCATTGGAAATCTCAAAGCAAGGGTGTAAGAGACTCTCTCTCCCAACACTGTATCCAGAATTGGCAAACCATATCATCAGGTATTTGACCCGCGAAGGAAGATTTTTGAACTTACACGCTCATCATTTTAAGCTACTCAATTGTGTAAGGCATAACATTCAAGTTAATGTCCCCAATTTCCTTTATAATATGTTGTGTATAAGTGCTGAGAAAACTCAAAAAGGAAATGAAAATTCTATTTCTCATCATGCCCTAGTTAAAATTTTAGTTGAAAGGTCTCTTCAGGATTCTTCCCCTGTATCATGGGCATAATTTGTTGAATTTAAAACCTTGCAGCCTCAAGCCAACCCTGTCCAGCAAAATTTAGGGAATGAGGAAGAAATTGAGGGGCCTAGTTAGAATCCAGCTAAAATAGAGAAAAAACCAGCATTACCTCCTACTGATAATATTGTTGAGCCTATTTTAGAAGGTTATATACCTAGCTCTACCATAGATAAAGGAAAACATAAGGTTGATGAAGAAAGCCCTAGTTTTAAAAGGGAGGCCCAAAACCCTACTGTTCAAGTGACAAAGAGAAAGAGGTCTATTCCTACAACAACTAATCTTGCAGTGTCTACCCCAGTACCATCTAGACCAAAATGGACCCGCAAAACAATAGAGGTTAAAGAGGTTCCTGTACGTCGAAGCCCTCACATGCGAGGTCAAGTATATAAACCTCAAACAAAATAGTAGGTTGAGAATATTCCAGATGACTCTCCTGTATAGTTGGAACCCCAAAATTTGGAAATATGTGAAAATAAGCCTGATAGTGAAATGCCACAGGGTGATCAAGAAATGTGTGAGCCAAATCCTGCTGTAGTCCCAGAAAATGCCCCTGAAAGTGTTCAACCTACTTCTCCACCAGTCCCTATATACTCTAATGTTTCTATCATACCTTATAAATCCTCCTGGTATACCCATTATTTTCAGCAAGTTGCTAAGGAACGAAAGAAGAAAGCTATGGCTCAAGAATTTCCTCCGTCTACAATTCAATCTGTATTATTTGGTCTATACAATCACTTCATTTTTAAAAAGACCTTATGGAAACAAGAAAGAGACCAATTGCAGAAAATAATATTTGATAAAGATGAGGAAATTGAATCCCTCAAGGAACAGCTTGAGAAACATAAACAAAAGATAAGGCTTTGAAGATAACCGGCCAAGTCATGACCTGTAGATCACCACCAAGGGTGTATTTTGTTTGTCTGAAGGAACATTTTATGTTATTTCAATTAATGATGAAAATCAGGGATATTGATTATGAATTTAAAACTGCTCAAGATTTTTGCAATGTGTATCAGACTCTGCCCACATGGCAGAAGAATTTGTTGTGTGAACTTTATCTACATAATTTCATAATTCCACATGAAACAAAGTGGAATCCTCTGCTTTACATAGGAGATGTTCACCTTAGGGCTTTAATGTCTTGGATGCACAATGAGACAAACTATGACCATGAGTTAAATGCCTACAAAGATCTTGAAAAACTTGAACCTTTGCCACTACAGGCTAAATCACATAAGCTTGATGATCTTTTAAGAGATTGGTTTAGATTAACTTATGGAAAACCAAAACTAGAGATCAGGGCTAAAGTGTTTGTAGAAAGAGAAAAGGTTTACAGAGATTACCAAACACTCCCAAATTTCGCACAACAAAGAGCTTTTTCAGGGATTAGGAACAGGTGGAGCCGACTGCCAGATGCCTTAAAAAAGGTAGAACCACATAGTCCTATCAATTATGAGGTAGTTGTTCATAGGGTGACCAAATACATACAACTGGGATGATAGATCAGAAAGGAACTATGGATGCCCTTATCCTTTCAGCCTCCTACTCTTCTTTGGCCTCTTTATGATAATAATGCTACTAAACTAGACCTGTTGGTTGAGGAGCACATGGGTGATCACTGGGAGCACAATAGAGGATTCTACTACACCTTCAGAAGTGGGAAAAAGGGGAGAACCATAGTTGGAGACTTCAGAGCTATGGAAAAGAAGTATAATGCTTGAGGACAAGCATTTGGATAGTGGGGGGCAGATGATGAGGCATATTAATGTCTTAATTTTGATATAAGTTTTTATAATTTGGACACACTCTTTGTGCTTTGACAAAACATTCCTAAACACTTGTTGTAATTATCTTGTGAACTTATGCCAAAGACAGCTAGAACCTAATAAACCTATGGGTAGTGTGTATGACATGTTTTTATTAATACTATACATAGAATACAGTATTTCATATAACTATTTTAAGCTATGCTCTAACATCTGAGTAAAAGTAGGAATGTTATCTTGCATGTATATTCTGGATGTTGCTAACTTTTTAGGAGAATGAGGAGCGACGCAAGGAGTGGTGATTACTACATTTAAGGAGGAAGACAATGAAGACTGGTCATGGCAAAGAAAGCATAGTTTGGTTCCGTTGAATAAGCTGCACCTGCAAAGGAGTTCCAAAGAATATAGGGGATACAACTTTCTAAATGTATTATGTCATGGTTCATCTTCCACCTTCTTTTCTGGTGATGTTTACTTAAGACTTTTATGTATGTTTTTAATAAGAATCCAATCATATATATATTGGATCTTGGATTGTCCTAGAAAGCTAATGAGAAAATAGATAATGTTGATTTAGACTCAGAAGTTACATTTTCTATTCTTAATGGATTATTCAATTCCTATGTAATCAAAGACGGATTTTAATGGAAGAAATATTTTGAAGCACTTGTTGTGTTCATAGTTAATTGAAATTGACCAAGGGGGCCCACTTGGGAGGTGGAATAGATTTAGGTAGAATAGATTCATTTCCTGTAGTTTCCTATTTTCAGATAGATTTACTGTATTAGTTCTGCAACATTGTTACTGTGAAGTTCCAGCAGCACTTGCAGAAAATGATCATAGTGGATGTTCTAAGTTGTTAATTAGTTTAGGTTCATTTTTGAAGCTTCCCGCAATTATCTGTTGTTAGCCAAGGTGTGTTTACTATTTTGTAGCAACATCATAGATTCTTCCAATGCATTTTTACTTTCTTGCAGCATAGGTGTTATCACTCCTAAAGGAACTTAGTGCACAAACTATGCTGGCCCATTTCAAGTCCTATATCCCTAGGTTGAAAATTCAAGTGTATTTCATGATGGAATAGGTAATCTTTAGAATAGATATACTATCTTTGAAGGAGAAACAATGGCATGATTATCTTTATCTATTGTGGAACCGTACAACTCTATTTTCTAGGTAGGACTTAGAAATAGGTCCTCCTAGCCTTCATCACAGTCATCATAGGATTTTATGCCTATCCTTGGCATTTTGTCCCTTTCTAGTATCATTTCTAGGTCTCCGGGCATCCTTGGGACCTCCTGTCCTGATTCTGATTGGATTTGGGCCCACAGGGTCAAATTCGAGGTTGATTGTGACTAGTTCAGGATCGAGCTCAAACTTGACTAGGTCAGGATCAAGCTTGAACCTGACTAGGTTAGTCTGAACCTCGAGTTTTCCCCTCTCTTTCAAATTTCCAAATTCCTTGATTTTTGGGTGTCAAGCTTCAAGGATATTTGTTTTCTCACCTTCGAGTTGGCCATTTCAGGTTTTGGAATGGTAAATCCTTAAATTTCATTTAATCTAGGTATGTTTTCTAAAGGTTAGGACCTAATTGGGATTTAATTCTCCAAGGTGGCCCCTCTAGAGGATTGTGCCCTAGTTCACTATAAAAGGAGGCCTTCCTCTCTCATTTTCTCCATCAAGTTTCCAAGCAATCTCATTCCATCATACTCAAGCACTCTCAAGCAAGGTGATGAAGCAAGCATCCAAGCATTCAAGTCCTCTTCTCCATTCAAGTTCTCCATTGAAGATCAAGGATTCAAGCATCTAAGCCTTTGAAGGGATTTGGTTCAAGCATTCAAGATTCATCATTCAAACCCTAGATCTAGCCATCATGATGGTGTGATCTTCCTTCAAGATCCTTTTGTTCATCTTCAAGATCCATTCATTCTTCCCTCAAGGTGGATTCCAAGCATACAATCATGGAGCATTCCTATTTCAATTTCAATATTAAGGTTAATTCCAAACCAGGTTTGACCAAGGCAAACTCCTCAAACATACAACAAAAGCCCCCATTTTCTTGTAGGTATAGGTGCGGGATTTTGGATTTGAGAGTGGATTTGGATACCCTTTTCAGCGAACTTCTGAGATCTACGAACATAATCAGAATCAAACTTCAAATAAAGAATCTAGCCTTTGACCTTTTATGAGGGTCAAAGTCGACCTGAGCTCATCTTGGAGAAAGATTTTTAGGTTTTCTTCATCTTGGCATTTCCAATCTAGAACAAGTTGTAGAATTGCCCGAAAGTACATACAAACATAAAAAATTGATAGTTTCTAGATCTGCCCTAATTTGAGGTTAGTACTTGCATTTCAATTATTTTAGATTTCAAGAATAACTCCTTTATAGGGAAATATAGGGTTTTCTCTCCCTCTTTCATATTCTTCATAGATTGATTCGATTATGCATTAGCCCTTTGGTTGATCAAATTGGATCTCTCCTTTGGGAATTTGGATTTGAGAATAGATCTCATATTTCCCCCATACATACACAATCATACACATCTGAATAGGTGTGATGCCATTTTACCCCTATTCATACCTTACAAAGAATGACTTAAATAATTAAAAATTAACAAATAATTTAAACATTTTACCTTACACACACACACACACACACACACACACACACACACACACACAGAGATTAATTACGTGTCATAATTTAAAAATTAACATATATAATTTAAATATTTTATAGGTTACAAAGATAATCAAAATAAATGTTCAAATGTTTTTTTTAAGAATGTACACCTAAGGCTGAAAATTTACATATAAAAACATATAAAAAAACATGAAAATTTACAATTAATGTATACAAATTACATTTTACCTTTCAAAGACTGACTTAAATAATTAAAAATTAACAAATAATTTAAACATTTTACCTTACACACACACACAAACAAAGAGAGATAGAGATAGATAGAGAGAGAGAGAGAGAGAGAGAGAGAGAGAGAGAGAGAGAGAGATATTCTTGTTTTATAGTTTTTTGTTTTTCTACTTAGGGTTTCATAATTCAATTATGTTTAGGTTTACATTTTTTTTTTACTACCTAGGGTTAGATTAAAAGTTTTAATAGTTTTCTACTTTGGTACGATAATTTACAAAGTAAATTAAAACTAAAAAGATCTAACTGAAACATAAAATATAGTTAAATTTATACGATAATTTACAAAACAACATTAAACTATGTTTTTAAATTAAAAATAACTTGAAACTATAATTGTTATGAAAAAATAATTAAAAACAATAGTATGTACTTGGAATAGGATAAAAACAGCCGAGGGGGTCAGCAAGAGAAGCTTAAATGGGAAGTCGAGCTCTTCAAAATGTTATCCCATTTTCGAAGTTGTAAAAATGACATGGAAAATGATTAAAAGAAAAAAATAAATAGATTTACGAAACAGGCACCTGATTTGTAAAAATTGGGCACATGTTTTGTAAAAATCAGGTGTCTATTTTGCTTTGGGTGCCCGATACAAATTGGGCACTTGATTTTTAAATATGGATCGGGCTCCCAAACCTCAACGAGTGCCTGATTTTAAAAAAATGGGTGCCTGTTTCTTATGCCAAAATTTTTTGGAAGCGGACTTCCGTGGAATCGGTACCTAACTTTGTGCATTGACCCATGTATGTACTTGTTTAGAAGTTTTTACAATAATCTCGAGTTAATGAATATATATCTAATATTAGAAAGCTCCTCTATATGTGACAATATATGCTTATCAAGGAGATATATATGTTGGGAACTTTTTATTGCCATAGACATATATTTGGGCTCAAATAATAAATTGATAAATGTGAGTATTTCAGGGATGTATTAGTTACATCTTCCTCTTTTTAAATTGGTTCAGTTTTAAATAATGAGTTTTTCATACCTTATCATTATTCCTAATTGACGAGAAAGACATAAAAGAACATTCCAATTCTTATGATTAAAAAGTTCTCAATAATTTCTTAATGTTAACAATACCTGTTCAATCAATTGGTAGTAATTCACTTTGAGTACAAATATTTAGGCGTGAGAAGAGAAGACACCTGATTTACTACATAGAGGATACAAGCTACTTTAGTAGAATCTAGAAAATAAAATTACTCATGCATATTTTTAAATCACACTTTCAGAAGTTCTTTTTGGAAATAAAAATGCATTGTTAGATGACTATTGTGTTGAAAACATGAGTAATATAAGTAGATATTATAATATTAACACTTCTAAAAATTTCACAACACTTGATTTTCACCGCCCCCCCCCCCCCCCCCAAAAAAAAAAAAATCCATTAGTGATTAGTATCCCACGGAGAAGAAAATATAGTTATATGTACCTAGTAAGTAGAACTAACTATGGTAATTTTACTTAAACTGTTTAACACTACTATAAATAACTAACTAAAGACACTATAATTGTATTTGGTCTTATTCCCATCTTAACTTAATGTTGTTTAGAATCTACTAGTATTATTGAAATCCTTTTCTAGTATATTGAGATGAGCCCCATGAGAGGATGGTCCAACATCCGGCTAAGAATACCCCACCAATGGTTCTTCATCGTCATTGTTCTAAATGTCCGAAATGAGGATCAACAAAGAGATGTCATCCTCCTCCAGAGTGAAGAAAAGAGTCCTTCATACACTTCAACATAATAGGATCCATCTGATCCAATATTCATTTCATTATAAGAAAAATTGATTAGAGGCATCTCACAAGATCAAACCCCTCATTAATTAGAAAACAAAATAATTTATTGTCAAAACTTGTTGGCCACACTGCCATGTTTTACACATCAGCACTCAGGCATCTGTAACTTTTGTTCTAAATTACATTATCACAATCCCTTCCTTGAGTTTGTCCTAACTTAGGATAACCACAACATATATCAAAATTAGAATGATCCAACGGTTAGATTAATAGTTAAGCTTTCTACACCGAGACCCATTTTTACTATCATCAAACAGAATTAAATCATGTAACCCTACCTAGAGCATTCAATATCTTTTACAAAAAAAATCTAATTTAAACCAAACCAACTCCCCATTTATCATTTATGAGGTTACTTTCCAAATCTATAAGCCATTTATTTTTCCAATGAGTAAATCATTATAAAAGTACAAATCTTTTCCTATAACTCCATTGAAGATGGTTTAAAACTAGTATTTATTAAAAATATCATAGATTCTACAAATTATCATAAAATTGAGCCAAAAAAAAAGGAAATGAAATATTACTCAAATATATTGCCAATGAATATAATTAGAGGTCTTAAATCTTCCATATGCATTCATACCACACATTTTAATATGACTATTCTCAGAAATCCTGAATCGACAAATACTAACATTCACCAAAAACCTCATAAATTCCTCCAAATTTAATAAAAATTGATCAAACCAAAAGAATAATAAAGAGGATTCATTATAATATCTAACCATTATAAATATATAGGTTTTCTAGGCTGTACATGGCCGTATAAGTCCTAGAAACAACAACTTAACAAAAAAACCGATCAAAATGAGAGATTCAAACTCACTGAATTGTTCCAAAATGTTCTCCCCTCTCTCTATTCTTATTTGAATGACCAATAAATCATATTTATACATATTTAGGTATTTATAAACCACCCAACTACCCTTATGACCTTTCATCTTCCTTTTTTATAACTTTTAATGCCTTTCTGCATTGTTTCATGCTTTGCAACTTTTATGCATTTTGACAACTTTTGTGACACTTAATAAAATTGAATCCACACTTTGTTAAAACACCCTAGACATGTCCAAATAACCTATTTAAGACCTTTTACATGACTTCTATCCTTTTCATGGATTTTTTTATACAAATTTGACATTTTGACCAATCTAGGTCTTGAATGACAACTTCACAATTTTATTGCCCTTAGACATTACAATTGATTCCATTACATGGAATACCACATCCAAAAATATGGATTTACATTAAATCATTAAAATATCCTTTGGGATCATCTTCAATATCTTGATGTCTAGGTGCTCCTGCACCATACTCTCGACCTTCAAAAATTCCAAGTCCATTGGAAACATGGATACAATGACTTGCAAGAAACATTTGAGTGAAATCTTCACCTTTTTCTTCATTTGACCTTTTCCTTTTATGCCTCTTTTACCATCTCTTTTATTCTGCTATCTTCCTTCAATAATTATTTTTGTGACTCCTACCAATAAGGTTTGTATTGGTTGTCATCCATGGTTCTTTACCAACATCTCAAGTCCACCCTCTAATGCTACTTCCTTGTGCCTCACCCAGGAGTCCTTTCTTGCCTGTCAGCCTAGGTCTTTTGGAAACCAAAGAACCATCTCCTCTATGGCCCTAGACCATCTTTTGTATCCTTTTGGAAAACCTCCATGTCCACCTCTTGCATCAAATGAACAAGCACTTGCAACCATAAAACCTTCACAACAAGAATCACAATACCCAACACTTCCTGGTGTAGATTGTCTTCTATTTACATGCTCAGAATCTTCTGAGCTCTGATACCAATCTGAAGTAGAGAACCCTTCATACACTTCCACATAATAGGATCCATCTAATCCAATCTTCATTTAATTATATGAATAATTTATTAGAGGCATCTCACAAGATCAAACCCCTCATTAATTAGAAAACAAAATAATTCATTGTCAAAACTTGTTGGCCACACTACCATGTTTTACACATCAACACTCAGGCATCTCTAACTTTTGTCCTGAAATATATAATCAAAATCCCTTCAATGAGTTTGTATTAAATTTGGATAACCACAACATATATCAAAATTAGAAGGATCCAATGGTTAGATTAATAGTTATGGTGTCTGCACCGAGACCTATTTTTACTGTAATCAACTAGAATTAAATCATGTAACCCTGCCTAGATAATTCAATATATTTTACAAAACAAATCCAATTTAAACCAAACCAATTCCACATTTATCATTTTTGAGGTTAGTTTCCAAATCTATAAGCCATTTATTTTTCCAATGAGTAAATCATTATACAAGAACAAATCTTTTCCTGCAACTCCATTGAAGAGGGTTTAAAACCAATCTTTATTAAAAACGTCATAGATTCCACAAATCATCATAAAATTGAACCAAAATAAAAGGAAATGAAAGATTAAAAATATATTTCCAATGAATATAATTAGAGGTTTTTAATTTTCCAGATGCGTTCATACCACGCATTTCAATATGACTGTTCTCAGAAATCCCAAATCTACAAATACTAACTTTCACCAAAAACCTCATAACTTCCTCCAAAATTAATAAAAATTGATCAAACCAAAAGAATAAGAAAGAGGATTCATTATAATATCTAACCATTATAAATATATAGGGTTTCCAAGCCGTACATGGCCGTACAAGGCTTGGAAGCAACAACTTAACAAAAAAAATTGATCAAAATGAGAGATTCAAACTCACTCAATTGTTCCAAAATGTTCTCCCCCTTTCTCTATTCTGCTTTTAATGACCAATATATCATATTTATACATATTTAGGTACTTAGAAACCACCCACCTACCCTTATGACCTTTCATCTTCCTTTTTACAAATTTTAATGCCTTTTTGCATTGTTTCATGCTTTGCAACTTTTATTCATTTTGACAACTTTTGTGACACTTAATAAAAATGACTCCACACTTTTTAAAAACACCCTAAACATGTCCAAATAACATATTTAAGACCTTTTACATGATTTCTATCCTTTTCATGGATTTTTTTATACAAATTTGACCTTTTGACCAATCTAGGTCTTGAATGACAACTAAATGACAACTTCACAATTTTATTGGCCTTAGGCATTACAATTGATTCCATTACATGGAATACCACATCCAAACATATGGATTTACATTAAATCATTAAAATATCCTTTGGGATCATCTTCAATATCCTAATGTCTAGGTTCTCCTACACCACATAGTGTCTTCAAAACCTACAATATCCTCCTCCTTTAAATAATCCTCAAACCACTTCGGACTGTCTTTCTTCTTGACATGAAAGAGCCTAGCCAGAAAGTTTAAGTTACGACTCCTTCACCCCATAAGAAACTCCCGGGCCTCTGAGCTTTCAACCGATAAAATGGGGTATCTTGGGATAGTAGAGCCGCTTATATTTAATTTTCAAGAGTTCCTAGCCTTAGGGACCATGAGGGCATCATCGATATTGTCAAGAATAATGTCAGTATTTATGAGAATATCCTTTTTGAAAATTCTCACACAAATATCCTTTGCCAATTTCTTATCTCGTTCGAAGAACATAACAAGGGAAAGAAACATAGATGCAATATCAGAGTTCACTCTTGTTTTGTCTGTATTATAGAGATATTCCTCACCTAGAACCTTCATTATTGCCTCCACAACTAGAGAATTATTAAATTTTATAATTCCTCCGATTCTCTGCATTGTAACATCTGCTTTCACTTTTGTTTGGCATTTCTTACCTTGAAGTCTTAATGGGGTATCCATTTGGACTCAATATACGCCCCTCCTTCATAGAGTATCATAGAATACCAATCTTGCCAGAGGATGCTAACTATAAATGACTAAAGGCCTACTAGCAAAGTTATAAAGTTCATAAGGGTAAGGACGTGGAAGTTGTATGATTGATCCAAATTTTGAAAAATATGGTGATGATTTAAAGATCATAAATTTCTTGTGATCGTATCTTAGTGTCACACATTTGAGGTTATGTGTCGTAAGTTTGGTAATTATCATCTTTGTTGTTAAGAAAAGAAATGATTCTTTCTAACTTAGAGTAAGTCTAATGATACTATAGTAGTCACCAAATCTATATCCTGGCTTATATTCGCTATTTGGGTTAAATGAATATAAAAATTAATTTAACTCTATCGCAAGGTAGTTATTATGAATAAGATTGTCTTAATAAACTATTGATCTTGACATTATTACATCAAGATTTGACAAGAAAGTCATAGTACATATTTGAAAGAATGATGAGACAAATAATGATAAGATATATGGTTTCTGCATTCTATACCAAGTGATAAATTAGTAATATCTAAATTGAAACCAATTTGATTATTATGGGTTGAGAATATCAATTTAATAAATAGAATATAACTCTATAAAGGTAAATGTTGTAGCTTAATTCATAGATTACCAAATTATGATAGAAAGTCTTGGATAAATAATATTTTGGTTATTATAAATATCTACAGATACTTGTATAACCATATAATTTTATATAAGTATATGTTATCATAGCTATAGTTACCTTGTTTCTTTTATTTGATTTCTTTATCATGATTCAGCATGGCAGTGGATAACAATATCCATGCTAAATAACAAAATCTGAAGTGAATAACAATATCGAGGGTGGAGGGAAGGTTTGGTGACATACTTAGGTGGTAAGATTGGTAGATTGTTCTATGTTCCAATATCCACATTGCAATATCTTGGATGCCTAATGCTCAAAATGACTCTGAAAATATTTATAGGAACGAGATTTTGGTTCTAGAGATTTTTATTGTTACTTAGCCTAAGTTTGATCCTAAGTTCTAATATTCTGCTCTAAAACTTTAGAGGGCTCTACTATTATTTTAGAAAACCTCTTAAAAACTATATGTCTTATGCATTGAGTATATTAGAAACAAAGGGAAGAAGACCCTGATTCATATGGGTCTTAGCTAAGATCAAATAGGGAGCTAAAAGCTCAAGGTATCCCTTTTTAAAAAATAAAATTATTTGGTGGTTTGGCTAAGTAATTATGAGATTAATCTACTCTACAATGGATAAAGGTTACTTCTCTACTCTGAACTTTCTATCCTTTATCATCAGAGATGCTCTAGGATATATGATTTCCTAAGGTAAGCCATCTACTCCTTCATTTGCTAAAGAGTCAACATCTTTGTTTCCTTCCCTATATATATGATTGATGGAAAAGTGTTTGAATGTCAATAAAATATCTATTTCTCTTTCAACCATTCCATTTAGATGCCAATTTGGTGTATTTCCTTTTCTTACAATGTTGATAACTAAAGAGGAATCCCCTTCTATCTCAAGCTTATCTAGGTTCATTTTCCTACACAATAGCAAACCTTCTACTAAGGCACACAACTCGGCCATGTTGGTTGATTCTATCCCTAGAGAAATGGATTTTCACACTAGCTTGAATCCATCCCACCTATGAGTACAACATCCTGCTCCTTCCTTACCTAGATTACCCCTAAAAGCTCCATCAAAATTGAGTTTATACCAATCCAAACCAAGAGGTTTCCATACATAGTTTTCTTGTTTATCTGTGATTGTTTGTTTTCTGTTACCAAAAAAGGAAGGGATTTTTAGGCCATACCATTTATTTCTAATAGAGTCATCCTATATGGAGAAAATAACATCTGTTATACCAAGCATATTCATGTAATTAACCATTTCTACATTGCTCACTTCTACCTTATTTAATAATTGGTCCAAGCTTAGTTTTGATTCCTTAAAGATACGACGGTTTCTTTATTTCCATATCTCCCAAATAAATAGACTCTTTCTAGGTTCATTTTCCTCCATATCTTACTATATGTATATCATGACATTTGATTTGAGGCAAACTATTGAAAACCTTCACTATGTCATTTTGGAAGGCATAGGACCAATTAAGCTTCCTTGCTAACCAATACCAACAATGGTTAGAAAAGTTACATTCAATAAGAAGGTGGTTCACACTCTCACTAGCTTCTTCACAGAGTGGACATCTAGAAGGTCCTAAATATCCCATTTTCCTAAATCAATTTGTAGTCAAGATTCATTTTTGTAATGCTGCCCAAGAAAATATACCTTATTTAGGCATACAATTCTTATCCCAACATAAATCAATTGGTAAGTGGGTAAAAGTACAAACCTGTGTCACACTTTTATAAAGGAAATGGACAACAACATACAAATTTTTAAACTTTGACGATATAAAAGTGGCATTTGTGTTTAGAATTTGAAGATGATGTAAACTAATGAAATGTGTAAAATTTGATGAAGTTAATACTTATAATTTTTTTAAAAAAATTTGAACAAAATTTGACATAGTTTTTTAATTTTTGAAGTCCATTTTTTTATTGCTGAAATATGCTGAAAATCTAGGGTCTAGTCCGCATTATCAAATTTTATGCAAATAATATTTTTTTACTCCGATTTCATAATATGTTTTAGATGACATGTATAGCTAGTGCATAAAAAAAGAAAGATTGCATTTCAGTATATATTTTGTCTGTTATAACTATCCAAAGTCGGTGTTACCCGAAATCAATAGTTTTTAGTCCGCATTAACTTTTTCCTATCAAATCTACACCATTTAAAAAAAAAAATTACATATTATTGAAGAGGACTCTCTTCTCTAGTGTTAAATATAAAGTTTTAATTTTTCTGACATGATTTGATATTTTTAATATTTTTTGAACGAGTGTGTTCTTAAATGTTAAAATACCTACTTGAAGTAATTTCAATTTATAATATATTATATGGAATCAAAACATGATAAAAATTATATGATTATAATCCTGACTCTGAGCTCTAGAAAATGCTATTTTTAGATTTTACAGAAAGGTAAATTTTGATAGAGAATCGAAGCCCAGAAGTGAGAACTTCTGAGTCATCCCAATTTTTGCTTACTTGGCTGCCATGTGGGATGCCACATAGACTGGTTCGGCCAAACACGGTTCGGCCGAACCAGGTTCAGCTTAACAGGGTTCGACTGAACTTAAGAGGTTTAGCCGAACCCATGGCCGGTTTCGTGACCAAACCCGGTCACATGTGAGCTAAGCCCCTAAATTTCAATTTTACCCGCTTTTTTTAATAAAATCAATTTTTTTAAGTTTTTTATATAAAATCATTTTAAAAAAAAAAGTTTTTTGAGATTTATAAATTATTTTAATTTTATTTGTAAGATTTAAATAGTTTTTATTTTAAATTAAGTGTTTTTTAATAGTTTTTTTTAATTTATTAATGATTTTTATTTGATATTTAGGTATTGCATGTGAAATTTATTGTAGATTTATATTTATTAATGATTTTTATGACTTTAATTTTATTCAATTTTTTTTGTTAACAGGATTTTGGTCAGTATTTGATATACAGGTTTACAGATTTTAGCTCTGATATTGAATTGATGAATTGTGAAAGCTTTGGAAAACTTGAATCTGAACAGTTTTTGCAAATGGGGAATAAAAGAAATAGAATCAGAAAATATGATCGAACAAAGGATGAAAAAAAATATAAGAAAATAGATAATCAAGATCAACCTGTTGAAGTTCAAGAAGATCAGCAAGAACCTATTGATATTGAAGAAGATCAACAAGAACCTATTGATATTCAAGAAGATGCAACTGAAACAGGGGAATAAATTGGTAGTTCCAGAGGTGGAAATATATCTTTTGGCATGGGCAATTTGAATGAGATGAATGAGGATTCACTTTTCAGTCAACTTTCATTAGAAGAAATGTTATCTGAAAGTACAATTAAAAATCATTGCAAAAAACTTTGGGATGAATACTTTGAAAATAAAAGTATGGTTGGAAGAGCTCAATTATTTGTTAAGTTATTCAGGAAAAAAGAAATGACTCCTATTTTGGAGTTGTTGGGTGTTGACAACAAGAAAAACTCAGGAGACAATGTAAATCGAACAATAGTTCAAAATTTGCAAGATGCATTGAATAGCATTAATAACTCAAGTCGAGGAGTTGATTTAAGTGCTGCACATAGAGCAATTATGACTACTTTATCTAGTACGAGGTTGACACAGAGAAAGCAAGTGAATGTAATTTTTGATTTACTGAATGTATCTAGAAGAACTATTCAAAGATATATCAGGAAGAGAAATATGTTAGATGAAAACATTGAACACAATTGGGTAAGTATTTGTAGGCTTCCTCAAAAAGACATAATTTTTGAAGATGTAAAAAAACTAGTCATTGAATATTGGACCACTCACTCTCGTGTTTCTTCTAATAGAAGAGATACAATATAGATGAAAGATGAAGAGACTGGTATGAAAATTGCACATCCAAAACATTTTATAGATACAACACAAAGTGAATTATTTGAAGAATTCAAGAAAGAATTTTCAGATGTGAAAATATGTCAGAGAATGTTTGAGAGGTTGTGCCCTTGCTTTGTACGCATAAATAAGGTTCGTGAAACTTGTTGTCGAAATCATGTTGAGTTTCATCTATACCTGCAATCATATAAAAAAGTTATGGCAGTTCTTGATTCAAATATGGTCAACCCTAGAAGTACGACACAATTTGTGAAATTTATTTTATGTGATAAATTAGAAGATTCAGATGAGTTCAAAGTACAGTGTATAAAGAATGCATGCAATGATTGTGGAGATTTGCATAAATTTCCATTGCAAATTGACAATATTAATGTTTCAACACCAGTTTTGTGGAAAAGATTTGAATATGAGACATATCAAATAAGGAGCGGAGATGAATCCAAAAAAATTGTTTTGAAGGAGAGTGAATTGCCCTACCTTGAGTTTATGACCAGATTTTGTACTCTCATTTATCCACATATCCAGCATTGTCATGGTGCATGATGGCAAGCTAAACAGTTTCGTGATTCGAAAGATTTTTTTCCACCTGGTTGTATTCTTTCAATTGTAGATTTTGCTGAGAACTATACATTTTCCCCTCAAAAAGAGCTTCAAGCTCAATATTATCATTCTGATTAGGTTGCAATATTTGTGCAAGTGACCTATAGACATGCACAATATGATTTGAATGAGGTATAAAGTCCCGATCCAAATGAACACATTATCATCAAGGAGGTTCATTTCTATATCAGTGATGATAAGGTTCATGATAGGAGCTATGTAGCTCATTGTTTTGCAATGTTTTTTGAAGACATTGCAAATCGCGGGATAAAGGCTTCGCAACATTGGATTTGGTCTGATGGTTGTGTAGGTATGTGTATTGATACTTCAATTTATTTTTATTTTCATTTCATTTTTTGTTAAATCATTAAAGGATGACATGTATGTATGCACATGTGCAACTTAATTTTGCAGGATAATTTAAATCTGCAAAAGCCTTTAATTGGCTAGCCATGCAACATGCTAGACGTAATGTTAAATTTTTGTGGAGCTTCTTTGAAAGTGGACATGGAAAAGGAGAACACGATGGAGTAGGAGCATGTGTGAAGCGTGCACTTCACCAACATGGACTTGCAGGTACACATGATGTTCAATAGTCATATATATATATATATATATATATATATATATATATATATATATATATATATATATATATATGAATTTCAAATAATTTAAAATTTTAGCTTAGATGCATTTTCTTTAAATTGATAATTCAAAAATATACATAGGTAACATGATAGACAATTCAAAGAAAATTATTGAATGGTGTCAAAGTCATTTTGCTCCTCGGGAGACCAAATACAACAAACGTTATTTTTGGGAAGTGAAAGGTAATTTATATTTTGTTACGTAAAATTTTAATTTCATGTTCATGTCTATCTTTTCACAATCGAACTGATTTAAAAATGTACAACTTTTATTTCATATTTGTAACAAATATAGACCGATCTAATCCTTACAATTGTCAAAGAATTGTTGGTATTAGAAGTTTACGTCAATTGATCACTACAGGACAACACAAGCCTATTTTGATTCAAGTTAGAGAAAAATCATGTTTTTGTGCTCACTGCATTGAGGACAATCCATTAAGTCAATGTGAGAATATTGCAAATGGATATGTTTCACGATGGGATATGAAGGAGTTAATTAGAATGCCTCCTTATGAAGATGATGACGTTAACATAAACATTCATGATCCTATATATTCAGCTGATTATGAGCGTGTCTCTGATCTAGTTGCTACAAGTGCGTGCACATACATATTCTTTTATTTAATTTTAATTTATCATATTTAAGTGATGTTTAATTTTAATAGAATCCATTTGTATCTAGGTGATATTTTTGCTGTAGTTGTGGAGCTTGACAATATAGAAAGTGTAGATTATTATCTACTAAGATGCACGAAAGCAAAATACAAGTTGACAGAACAAATTGTAGATGATGATGAACAGACATATCCAACTGGTTCAGTTATTATTGAAGGAACCTATTATCAGCAAAAAAAGGTTAACAAAAATGGTGTTCAATTTGTTGAATACATGTCTGACAAAAAAGTTCTACATTATAGTCACTTGGTTGTAGCAACAAAGCTGCAATGCAAAGCATTGCCAAAAAAATGAAGTGCCAAAATTCAGAAGTGGAGGTTGTCTATTGAAGAACATGAAATTTTTTTGGAGATAATAAAAGATAGAGAGGATCCAAACTATATGTATCAGGAGCTTTAGAACTCTATAAGCTTCTGAATAAACTTCCTTTTGTAGCTCTTGTACTTTCATATTTGAACTCTATCTAGCTTGAAGTTTCATGTTTCAGCTCATATATATAGCAAATATGTTTTTATGTATGTATGTATGTAATCATGCTTTAGTTAATTATATGTTTTACTTTAATTATGTTAAAATTTTAGTTAGATTAGTTAGTTATGTCGGTTAGATTAGTAATTAGTTATTTAATTATGTTATCTAATTATGTTTACGTTAGTTAAAGATGTTCAATAACATTAGTTATCTAATTATGTTCACTAATTAGATTAGTTAAAGATGAAATAACAAATTAGTTATCTAATTATGTTAGTTAGATTAGTTAATTTTACGTTAGTTAAAAAGATGAAATAACATTAGTTATCTAATTATGTTCACTAATTAGATTAGTAATTGTTAGTTAAGTTAGATCTAATTATCTAATTATGTTCACTAATTATGTTATCTAATTATGTTCACTAATTATGTTATCTAATTATGTTCACTAATTATGTTTGAACTAATTACTTTAGTAATTGTTAGATTAACTTAATTATATTAGTAATTAGTTATCTAATTATGTTCACTAATTATGTTATCTAGTTAGTTATCTAATTATGTTCACTAATTAGATTAGTTAAAGATGAAATAACAAATTAGTTAACTAATTATATGTTAGTTAGATTAGTTAATTTTACGTTAGTTAAAGATGAAATAACATTAGTTATCTAATTATGAACTCACTAATTAGATTAGTAATTGTTAGTTAAGTTATCTAATTATCTAATTATGTTCACTAATTAGATTAGTAATTAGTTATCTATTATGAACTATCTAATTATGTTCACTAATTAGAATAGTAATTTTGTTAAATTAAAGTAATTAGATTAGTAATTAGTTATCTAATTATGTTATCTAATTATGTGCACTAATTAGAATAATGTGTACACAAAAAATAAGTCTAAAAGATGAAATAACATTGACTATACATGGCATAATATATAATGTACATACATTAACACGTGTACACAAAAAATAAGTCTAAAAGATGAAATAAGTCTAAAAGATGAAATATGTAATAAGTCTAAAAGATGAAATATGTTTAACATGTATAAAATACATGTAACATGTAATCTCTGAAATAATGTTATGTAACCATATAACCATGTAACCATATACCACATGTAACTCTATAAGCATATAACCATATGTACCATGTAACTGGATATATAACCATGAAATATCTAATATGAAACAGTCTAAAATGAAATGTCTAATATGAAATGTCACATGAAATATAGACACTCAACTAGGGCCCTGTCCAGATCTGTGACCTGATGTTGGTGCACCACCTCCTCCTGATGCCAATCCACCTCCTCCTGATGTCTGTGTACAATAAACAAAATACATGTCACACATATGTATCATGTACATATATAATAAATTTTAAATACTTATGATCATAGAAAAATTAATTTTTTGAACAAACATCTCGATATACCTGTGTATCATGCTGGATAGGATCATGTGGAGTCTATAAATCTCCATATCCAGGTGCATCAGGTGGAACAACACCAATCAGACCCCCTAATGCTCTACCAATAGCACTCAACTCTCTCGAATCACATGGTATATCCGAAGGATCAATATCCATGTCTGTAAGCAATGTAGTAAAGAGATGACAACCTCGACGCGTTGATGAAGTGCTCTGAGTGGTTTGATGAAGAGCTGTAGGTGGTGGTGCAGTAGGTGAAGGACCTGTGGGTGGTGCAGTAGGCGGAGGACCTGTGGGTGTTGTAGTTTGTTGAGGACCTGTGGGTGGTGTACACTGCTGAGAACCTGTGGGTGGTGTAGTCTACTGAGCACTATATGTCCTGACAAATGTAGGAACCTCCCCAAGTGACATCCCACTAAGCATCTATATGGTCTGATATGCTGAAAGTAAATCACTAGATAAACATGCACATGTGTGTTGCAAATGGTCCATATCTGATATAGCTACAACCTCTAGAGGAGATGGTATGTCAACTATATCATATAAGTCACCACCACTACATGATGCACCAGGTTGTGTAGGTGTAGGAATGGCTAAACGTGAATGTAACACATATCTGCCCACATGATCAGATGACATCTCCTGAACCTATGTGGTGATAGTAGCTATGCTAGAATACACATCAGTCCTCAGCCTCTCATCTACCGCAACCCCTCCTGCTACTTCCAAACCTTTTGGTATGACCAAAAGGTTTGGACCCACCCTTGCCCACTTATCAGTGGGCACAGGGGCATCAGGTGCTCTAAACCTATCATATAATCTACCCTTCCCCTGCCCAACATAACCAGGAATATCTGTATAATCAACATCCAGATGCAAATGAAATTCTGCATACAATTGTTTGCAGAAATATAGTGGCAGCTCATCCTTCTGGGGCCACCTGTGCTACGAGGCCAACCATCGAGGATATATGAAGGGTCCCACAAGATCATCCTCACATCTCATCACCATATATCCTCTCACCTTCCTCTTATCTAAATAATGAGGAAACATACCCTTCACCATAAGGGTGGTAACAAGTGTATCAATGGTGTTGTACTTCATAGTGCCAGTGACATTGCGAGACAAAGAAGTATAGAATCCATGAGCACTAATCTCATCATATGGGTTGTATGATTGAACAGTGTCAATCATATGTAACATCTCATCTCTAATAACATTCACCCTATCCCTATTAGGGATAGTGGTGGATGAAACTAACGTCTCCTCCAAAATCTGTAGTGCTTGTCGCAATCTGTCAATAATATTTGCAAATAACTTCTGTCTAGCCTCAGCTCTATCAGCTGATGTGTGAGAGCTGCAACTACGAGCACTACCACCCCCCCCATGAACACTAGCCTCACTAGAATCTACGGAAGCTCTACCGGATGCCATGTGTAATAGATAAACAATCTGAATATATATATAGAGATCACTGCATGCATGTACATACAAATTTAAGAAACATACATGTTACAAATTTAAACGTGCATACATGAACTAAAAATTTAAATGTGCATACATGAACTATAAATTTAAACATGCATATAAATTAGTTATCTAATTACATGTTATCTAATTATGTTCACTAATATTGTTAGATTAGTAATTATGTTCACTAATTAAGGTTAGGGTTATAACTATGATTAATTTGCATGTGAGTATTTATATTGGGTTTTAGTTTACAAATTTATGGTTTTTTAAGGTTGAGGTTAGGTTCTTGATGTTGAATATAATTATGTATAGTTGGGTTAAGTTATCTAATTATCTAGTTATGTTCACTAATTATTCTAGTTATCTAATTATGTTCACTAATTATATTCTAGTTAAGTTATCTAGAATTATCTAATTATGGTCACTAATTAGATTAGTAATTGTTAGATTAGTAATTAGTTATCTAATTATGCTATCTAATTACATGTTCACTAATTATGTTCACTTAGAATTAGATTAGTAAAATTGTTAGATTAGTAATTATGAACTCACTAATTATGTTGACTAATTAAGGTTAGGGTTATAACTATGATTAATTTGCATGAGTATTTACATTGGGTTTTAGTCTACAAATTTATGGTTTTTAAGGTTGAGGTTAGGTTCTTGATGTTGAATATAATTATGTATAGTTGGGTTAAGTTATCTAATTATCTAGTTATGTTCACTAATTATTCTAGTTATCTAATTATGTTCACTAATTATATTATAGTTAAGTTATCTAGAATTATCTAATTATGTTCACTAATTAGATTAGTAATTAGTTATCTAACTATGCTATCTAATTACATGTTCACTAATTATGTTCACTTAGAATTAGATTAGTAATTATGAACTCACTAATTATGTTGACTAATTAAGGTTAGGGTTATAACTATGATTAATTTGCACGAGTATTTACATTGGGTTTTAGTCTACAAATTTATGGTTTTTTAAGGTTGAGGTTAGGTTCTTGATGTTGAATATAATTATGTATAGTTGGGTTAAGTTATCTAATTATCTAGTTATGTTCACTAATTATTCTAGTTATCTAATTATGTTCACTAATTATATTCTAGTTAAGTTATCTAGAATTATCTAATTATGTTCACTAATTAGATTAGTAATTGTTAGATTAGTAATTAGTTATCTAATTATGCTATCTAATTACATGTTCACTAATTATGTTCACTTAGAATTAGATTAGTAATTATGAACTCACTAATTATGTTGACTAATTAAGGTTAGGGTTATAACTATGATTAATTTGCACGAGTATTTACATTGGGTTTTAGTTTACAAATTTATGGTTTTTTAAGGTTGAGGTTAGGTTCTTGATCTTGAATATAATTATACATAATTATAGTTGGGTTAAGTTAAATCTAATTATCTAATTATGTTCACTAATAATGTTCACTAATTAGATTAGTAAAATTTTGTTAGATTAGTAATTAGTTCTCTAATTATGTTCACTAATTATGTTCACTAATTACATGGTCACTGATTGGGGCGTACGATTAGGATATCATCAAGCTTAGGGTAAATACATCATGTGGTCAGTAGTATGGTCAGGGTTAGGATTTTGATTGTGGTTAGTGTTAGGATCAAGCTTAGGATCAATGTTAAGATTAAAATTTTATAGTTAGGATTTGGTTTAGGTTTATAATTATGGTTTACCATTTCTAATTATATTTTAGCATTTATGGTTAGGGTTTAGCATTTAATGAGTATATGACTATGGTTAGGGTTGGGGTTTAGGCTTTTGGTTATAGTTATAGTTACATTTAGGATTAAGTGTTAAGGTTTAATGTTAGGGTTAGGTTTATGGTTAGGGTTAGAAATTTGTTTAGGGTTAGGGTTAGAATTATGGTTACACTTAGAATGGTAGTTAGACTTTGGATTATAGTTAGGGTTAGGGTTTTGGTTATTGTTACAATTAATATTTAGGGTTATAGTTAGGATTAAATTGTTAGGGTTAGAGTTAAAGGTTAATTGTTACAATTACGAGTATGATCAAGGTTTAGGGTTACAATTTGTGTTAGGATTATCTATAATATGTTAGGGTTCTAGGATTAAAGTTAGGATTATAGTTAACTATGTTCTTAAGTTTAACTATGATTAACTATGTTCATTATGCTAACTATGTTCTTAAGATTAACTATGGTTAAATATGTTATTAAGTTTAACTATGGTTAACTATGTTAACTACATGTTTAACTATGTTTAACTATGTTAACTATGTTTCACTATGCTTAACTATGTTAAATTTAAAATATTAAATTTAAACTAAATTAACTATTTCATTTAAATTAAAAAAACAAACAAACTATTTTATTTAAATTTTAAAAAAAACTAACTATTTTATTTAAATTAAAAAAAACAAATTAACTATTTTATTTAAATTAGAAAAACAAATTAACTATTTTATTTAAATTAGAAAAACAAATTAACTATTTTAACACATTTTAAAAACTTAACTATTTTATTTAAATTAAAAAAACAAATTAAAAAACAATAAAACATAATAAAACTATTAAAAAACATTTAAAAACATAAAACTTAAAAAAAAAAAAAAAAAACATACCTGGTTCGGCCGAAACCCTCTTAAGCACTCCTCAAAATCCGAAAGTTGCTAGTGAACAAATGAGCTCCGGAGGGCAATTTTTGCATATTTATAATTTTCCAGGGGTTCAGCCGAACCCTTTTCGACCGAACGTGGTTCGGCTGAACCATACTTGCCACATAGGCACCACTTGGTGCCACTTGGCACCTCATGGCTGCCACATAGGTTCGGCCGAACCTCTTTCGGCCGAAACCGTTCCGGCCGAAACCCCCTAATTTGTCCTCTACTGTGACACAGGTTTGTGCTTTCACCCAAGTCTGAGGGATTCGAAGGGATTTCTTGAAGAAAGGAGTAACCATCTTTAGCATTATACTTACCATTGTTGGCCTTAGCCGAGATAATGGCATCATTTCCTTTCCTTGGAAAGATTATCCTCCTATGAAAAATATCCATAATTATAGATATATCATCTCAGTGAAGTCCTAAGTTCTCAAAGGATTTCCACTTCCACTCCAAGGTAGGGTCTCCCTCAAGAAACTCTAAATAATCTTTGACAAAATACCCTCTTATGGATATGATCTAGTTTATGACTCCTTCCTCCCTAAATTCTGATCAGAGCGGTGGGAAGGTGCCCCCAGAATATTCCCAGAATAGTGCCTTACCACCATCTCTAATATCTCATGTAATACCTTCCAGGATAATTTTTCTACAATCACTAACAAATTTCCATACTCTTGAGCCTTTCAGCAGAGAGAGATGCTTGTAGACACTTAATTCATCCCTCCCATCTAAGTACTTAAATCTCATGATTGTGACCCATTTAGAATCTGGATTTTGGATCATATGCCAGACTAATTTTTCTCCTAAAGCTAAATTTTGTTGTTTAAGATCTTTAATGTCCAGTCCCCCTTCCATTCTCTTTTTTCATATCGATTTCCATGTAATTAATTCCATACGAGACTTATCTTCAGAAGCTTTCTAGAAAAAATTTCTATGTTTTTTAGTTATTTAATTTTTAATAGCTTCTAGTAAGTTAAGGCACATCATCTGATAAATCGGAATGGTTGATTATACTGATTTAATTAGCATAGCCTTACCAATAGTAGTCATCCATCTACCCTTCCAAGACTCTACTTTTTTATCTATTTTATTAAGCACATTGTTCCACAATTTAGTAGATCTACTACCTTTATCTAGGGGAAAACTTGAATATTTACAACGAAGTGATCCTAGCTTAAAACCTAGTTTTCTAGAGATTTTTGCTTCTAGCTCTTTTCTAGTATTGAAAAGAAAGATTTCAGATTTATCCTTATTAATTTGTTGTCCCGAGGCATTGGAATAATTTTGAAGAATATCTTAGAAAGCCATAGCTTCTTTAATACTAGCTTCTCCAAAGAGAATATTATTGTCCATTGAATTGTTGATGAGTACAGGGTTCTAAATCAGATGTAATTTTTATGCCTTTTAGAGTTCCATTTCTCAAAGCTTCAGTCATAGATCTACCTAATGCTTTTGCCATTAAAATAAAAAGGAATGGGGAAAGGGGGTCACCTTGCCTTAGTCCTTGAGATATGTCAAAGAAACCTTCCAGAGAGCCATTAATCATGATTGAAATTTTTGGACTAGAGATAAATTCAAAGATCAAATTAATCAGTCATTTGGAAAAACCAAAAGTGATGCAGAACCTTCCGCAAGTCATAATCTACTACAGAAACTTCCAGAGGTCATAACTTTTGACTCGGGTCTGGGTTTTTGCTGAAATTTTTCGGGTGCATGCCTCAGGAGGTGCAATTTGTTTTTTCAATGATCTCATATTGATTGGGGTGCATTTTACCACCTTTTCGGGAGCTGAAAGTTTCATTTAGGGCTCCAAAATCAGCTTTTAGTGTTTTTTCTCTAGTTTTTAGAAATTTTTGTTTTGTAATAAATCCAAATTTATGTTTCTAAATCTCAAATATTAGTTGGCAATTCATTCTAACTTAGTCGAGGGCATGTTTAGGTAAAAACTCAGCTTTTTAGGTGTTGTTTTGAAAATTACCAAAAATGGCAAAAAACACCAATGGAAAAAATTGCCAAAAAGGGTAATTTTTAGATTTCTTGATTTTCTAAGTTTTTTGGTTACTTAAGAGTTTGCAGTGAATTGTAGAGGCAGTCAGTGATGAATAGAAAATATTGAAGGTTTCAAATCTGTGTTTTTGTCTTGTAATTGAGTTTATTGTTAATAGAGGACTACCTTGAGTTTATTGTTAACAGAGGACAATTGAGTGTCACCTTTTAGGCTAACTCAAATCACTCAGCCCAATTAGACTCGACCCAATTAGACTCAGCCAAGTCTAACTAGACTGAGTACACGTAGGCACCACACAGTGCCGAATGGCATCTACGTGGCTCAGTAGACTGAGTCGAGTCTAACTAATATTTGTAATATCAAAAAATATTCCAAGCCCCTCATTTTCACACTATTTAGCTTTACAAGTGGGGCCAAACCTTAGGGGGACTGGGCCTAGTCAGACTCGGTTGAGTCTACCTAGGTGGCATGCCATGTTGGCAGCCAAACCTCCAAAAACATAAAAAAATTAGAATTTTGCACTTCTGCTCTTCCTTTCTTTGATCAAAATAGAAAATGTTAAAAAACTAAAAGTACCCTTTTCTAGATCTCAAAAGTACGATTTTGGACATATAGATTTTATATTATTTCAACTACAAAATGTTAAACAAATTTGCTAAAAACTATATGTAGGTATATTAAACTTTGAGAAGACATTGATTCAAAAAACATACAAAAATTGCTAAATCAATTCAGAAAATTTTTAAAATCATATACAACACTAGAGGAGAGAGTCCTCTTCAAGAATATGTAATTTATTTGGTTTTTGGCATATTTTTGATAGGGGAGAAGTGACGGGAGAAAAAAACTGTTGATTTCAGGTAAGTTCTACTTTGAATACTTATAACAGGTAAACTATAGATCGAAAACACTTCTTTCTTTTTTCCTATAGTAGATATACATGTAATCTAAAACATACTCTAAAATTGGAGGGAAAAAAATGTTTTACTTATAATGATTTGATGGGAAGTAAACTCCCTAATTTGTATTATTTTTCAGGATATGAAAAATAGACCTAAAAAATTAAAAAATATATTAATTTTTTCCCAAATTAATTTTAAAAAATTATAGGCATAAAATTCATCCTATTTTATACATTTGATTAGTTTACATCATCTTCAAATTCTCAACAGAAATGCGACTTTTATGCCCTTGAAGTTTTTAAGCTTTGGTGTTGTTAACCTCTTCCTTTGTAAAAGGGTGACAACTTATTGTGTTTTTACCCATATCCAACTTTACTAACATACTTAGTTTTTCATTTTTTTGAACAACACGAATAACCTCTTGAGATACTATCACACCATCTAGAATGGATCTCCCTGAGAAGAAACTAGTTTTCTCTTCAGATATTAGGTCAGGAAGGAGAATCTTTATTCTATTAGCTATAGTTTTGTTATTAATTTATAAATTGTGTTACAAAGAGATATTGACCTAAAATCCTCAAATCTCACTGGAATTGGTTGTTTTCAAATTGATATTATAAAGTTATTTTTAATCTTTTTTAGAAGTTGACCTGAATTACACATGCCTTATAATGCCTCTACGATCTCAGCCCCCATAAAGGGCCAACATTTTTGAAAAAAGAATGTAGGAAAGCCATCACGGCCAGGGAATTTGTTTGGATGAAGGTTTTTAAGGGTCTTTTCTACTTCCTCATTTGAAAATTTAGAATTAAGCATTTTATTATGGCTTACTACATGATGATATTAGGAATATTTCTTAAAAGATCAGTTAGAGCTTTCATTATCGAGCCCTCTTCATTGTTTAATATCTTATGGAAGTAGTTAACCGCTTCCTTTGATATATCTTTTGGGTTTTCCAAAACTTCCCCAGTTGATTTTTTAATTGTTGTGATCCTATTGAGATTTCTCCTTATTTTGGTGCTATTATGAAAAAAATTTGTATTCTTGTCTCCCTTTGCTAACCAAGTTTCTTAGAATCTCTGTTTCCAGAAAGACTCTTCCTTAGCTAAAACCTCCTCATAATTTTTGAGAAGCTCCTCCTTGTGATAGGATTCCACGTTCATTCCATTAGCAAATACATCCTCATTTAGGGATTTAATATCATTCTAAATTTTAATTTCATTTTAAAAAATATTCCCAAATCTCACCTTGTTCCATTCGATTAACTTCCTTTTAATTAATTTTAATTTTTGCATAATGATATAGATATTTTACCCTTTAAAGCTGGCATTCTTCCACAATTCCTCTATTTTTTTAAGGCACTCCTCATCCATTAGCCACATTTTCTCAAACTTAAAGGGGTTTTTCTTTGGTATATTTGGTTCAAGAAAATTTTGGGAAACAGGATAATAGTTTGAACCAGAAGTGGGAAAATGGAGGTGTTCATGTCAAAGTCAAAGGTAACTAAATTACCAATGAAGAAGAACCTATCTATTTTCTCTACAATGAATCTCACATCTATTCTTCTATTAGACCAAGTGTAGGCATCTATCTCAGTCTTGATTTCTATAGCCTTTATTTCCCCCAACCACTTCTTAAATTCTAAGTTTGTTTGCGTAAGCTTCTTTGATCCCCCTATCTTATCTGAAGCCTCTAAAATAGAATTAAAGTCTTCCCCTAAAAGAAAATTTTCATTTGAATATGTATTGATAAAAGTATAGATTTCCAAGTCCACATATTCCTTTTCTCATGAAGGAATTTTGGACCATAAACATTGATTAGAATAAAGCTTAATTTACTCTTTGTACTTCTTAATTTTCCTCCTATCCAGCTATTAGTTGATTTAAACTAGGTAAAATCACAATGTCTGGGATTCTAGATCATCACAATCCCACCTAATTCTCCAATTGATGGATTTCCCAAAATCTCCCACATACCTAATTTATTTTTAAGAATATTGTAGCCTTCTACATCTAGCTTAGTTTCTCATATTAGAACTATTTCTGAATTAAAAATTGATAATTGTCTTTTTAGTAGGCGTTGTTTGTTAGGGGCATTGATGCCCCTAACATTCCATGAAATGACTTTCATGGATGTGTGGCAAGGAACTTCCCCTTCCCTATATCCAAAAGTGAAGTGATTTTTATTTGTCCTAGAGCCCGACCTTCTCTATTTCTAAGTTCTTTAAGGGTTTTTGTTCCTCTAGATTTAGGGGGATTGGCACAATCAAGAGTATTTTTGCCACTTGAGCTCATACTTAGACCTAATCTTATGGGATTCTTAACTATACTATCTAAGGACTACTCCTCTACCATTTCAGAACAATCTTTATCCAATGGATCTAAAATTTTAACTACAATTTCTCTATTCCTTTCGTTATTGACTTTAGATTCAAATTTTTGATTAATGTATAAACCTAAAAATTCATTAATGGCTGATATTTAAGACAACTTTGTGGATATATCATTCCTAAAGGAAATGAAATTATGATCACACTCAATCATTTTTCCTAAATCCAAGTTTCTATTCTCTAAATATGGAGATGCTTCTACGTTAACAATCTAGTTAGGTGAAGCTCAAGCTAAAGGAGAATTCAATTATGTGATATTCTTAATTTGAACTTCTACTTTTTCCTGATCAATAGGTACCCTAGTTGATATCTCAGTGGTAAAATCCATGGGCGTCCAATTTTGATAATTGACGCTAGATTCCCTATTTTCTTTTGTGTCTTGGTTTATGTATTCTAGTTCTTTACTAATTACTCTACACATTTCCTCTACTAGACCTAGAATTATTTCAAGGGACTATTCGTATTCTGCTACTCCTATATCTTGTTCTAATATATTGCCCATTTAACTTATGCATTTATTGAATTCCTAGGCTAAGTCACTAGAAATATTACCAATTTCTGATTGGTTGTCGAGGGATTCAAGTGGGATACTCAAGTATCCAATTACTACTTCTTCAATAACATCTGGGTTGAAGTCCGAAAGATCCTTAATAGTAAAACCCCCAGATTTTTTAAGAAAACAAGCCTTGACCCTAGGATATTGATTGAGAACTTGATTCATGGGTTTATCCTTTTTTTTTCTCATTAGATTTTTCATTTTCTAAGGAAGTTTTTATTATCTAAATCTTCTTCTTCAGCATCAATAGTTTCAAATATGATAACAAGATAAATTATATACTCATCTTTTTTGCTTCTCACATGAATTTATTTTAAGGTTTTAACATTAATATCCATCCTAATAATGATGGTGATATTAGATTGTTTAAAAAGACTATCCAAAAACCCTATGAATTTTCCTAACAAATTACCTATCTTCCTAAACTAAGCTTTTATTAATTAATTCTATGGAGAGATGCAAAACTAGGACCACTCTTCCATAGGGAAATCCCTTAGATTACTAGGTTTAAAGGAGGGTGCGCAGTCCAAAATTGAAAAAATGATATTTCTAAATTTAGGGCAACCCTCCTTAAGCAATCTATTTTTCAAAACAGAATTATTACATCCTACAAAGATAAAATCCCGTGAAAGAAAAACCGTACTTACTTGTTTTAGATATTGAATAGATAACCATGCAATAATTTTAGAGGATGAGACCTTGAAGCCATTCCATTTTAAAAAAACCCCACGAGAATTACATACTATAACCTACAATTATATATATAATATGACACTCTTCACACCCAACCCTACAAATTTAAAGTATGGTTAGACCTTGCAGCTTTTGCAAGCCCTGATTCTAATTTATAGAGGTTGAGAATTGAACTTTAGCAAAGGATGTTAAGAATTATATTTTGAGTTTGTAAGTTAAGTAAATAAATCTAGAGATAGTAAAGTTAGGATGCAATGGTTTTGTAAGTAAAAAATAAGATGTTGGAAGGTCTTACAATTCATGATAGTAAAGTTAGGATGTAATGGTAGTAGACACATACTCAATTTTACATTCATTCTCTGCTGCAAGCTATTAATAGTAAGACTTTCTTGAAGCATATAATAGAAATCAAGTAATTTAGGCCCGTGTGCTTAAACAAACACACTTGATGGAGGAATTTGACTCCCTAAATGGATATATGTTAGTATAAGCCTCTAAGGTGCATATTGATTATCTATACCAGTACTGAAATTTACAACTTTACAATTCTCTCTTTCTTATTATAAACCTCTGAGCTATTCTATTAGGAGAGGGGTGGAAGAATAGGTAGGTGCCCTCAATGAACCATATGATTCTCATCCTTTCTAATTTAGCTGAGTGAGAGCTGAGTCTCTCCTCCCTTTATACCCGCATCTATAATGGGGGGTTCCAATCGGAGTACACATCTATGGGATGTAGAATTGAGACAAGGTATCCAACTATTATATAAAATGTTCAAAATGTCATTATTGTAATATTTATCCAAAAAGTAGAAATGTTTACTTAAAAATTATTTGAAGATATTGAATTTCAACTTCTATATATAACTATTTTGCAATTTATTCAAACAAGATAGTTTTGTATTGTGTAAATAAGACATTGCTGGTTTAGCATTAAGTTTGGAAAATTTATACATGGTTTTCATATACCATGTTCTCATCAAGATACTTTTAACATAATAATCTTACAATCAGATAATTTAAATTTTTGGTTTATAATTTTTGTGATCTAGGAGCATCCTACTCAATTGTGCCACAATAGAGAGTTGGTAACTTTTGCCTACATCCTACTTGTCTGTAGAAATTAAAGTCAGCATACCTTGCTTTAGACTCTTGACATGTCCTATTGTACATTATAAAAAGAAACACCAAGGATAGAAGAGTAATTTTACAATCAGTTAGTATTTGATGCAATTAAAATGTAGTGGAATAAGGATCAGATAAAGGAAAGAAAATTGACACGTTGCTAGACAAGTCATTGGGAGAGACATAAATATTGTACAAGAAATTGAAACAATGCAAAAAAAGAAGATATTTATTTTTGGTTATTGGCTTCTATATGTAATAGTGTGGGTATATATAATGAGAGGCCTCGATCAATACAAGATGGAGTGTGTATTGAGAGAAGGGATGCATTGAGAGTCAAGATGGAATAAAAATAAAAAGACAAGAGGAAAAGGACGTGAGGTGCACAAAGTCAGGAAGAATGGTATGAGGGTGCTTGATTTGTAAAGATTATGTGCATGATTGAATAGAAAAAAAAGTGCAGATCTTAGAGAGTTTCTTGAGAGTTTGAGAGGCTACTAATAGTTAATGTTTTGTAATCTTTGTAGAAAATTAGTCAATGTTTTGGATTCTACATAGTAGATTGATGTATTATTTTGATGGAAGTTGAAATATACTAAAAAAAATAGAGGCCAAATTTTTCCTTCAATCAATATTCTAAAATGCAAAACAAATCATATAGAATTATACAGAAAAGGGATGAATCTTTTCTAAGTAATATGTCCATAATATAGAACATAATGTAGTAAATGAATAAAAGTATAGTGACAAATTTTACGCTAATTAGGGCACAAAGAATAAAAGGAGTGATGTGAGGAATCTCTATAAAGCCATGAAACTCGTGGAGAAGCCATGAAACTCATAGAGTATTTTTGCAAACTTAGTTGATGGAAAGAAATGCTCCATTGTCTTGTTGATTATAATTTTTGTCATCAACGTTTTTGAAATAAATTCTATAATTCATCATTTGGATGAAAATAATTCTAAGAAAATTAAAGATGAAAAGAGTTTGAGATAGGCTCATTCATAGGCAAGTAAGCTTGATAGAGAAAGATCAAATAAGACAAGTTAGAAATTAAAAAAATTAGTTCAAATACATATTATTTTTTGTCAAATTAGTAAAATAAAATATACTTAAATATTCAAATCTATATAGATATGAAATGTCATAAATTTATTTTATGTTTAGATATGCCAATGATTTCCATAACATGTCATATATAAATTATATTTTATTAATTATTAAATACATCTTTCATATAAATTTTCTATATTAATATTATAATCTTCCATAATGTTTGTCAAAAGAAATTTGATTCAAGATATCAAAACTATTATAATAAATTATAATACTAGTGTCTTTGAAAAATTGAAAATATATTCATATGTCCAAAAGCTACTCCATGATCCATTCATTATGGTGAGTTCCTACAAGAACAACAAATATTATATAAGGATCACAAAAATAACTAAATTATAAAAATATTTATTAATAGTGCATTTTAAACTGTGTGCACCTAATAATTATAATTTGAAATGGAATGATCCTAACTTATTTATATTAGTTATTCAAACACAACATTCAATACCAACTAGTCAAATACAACCACACAAATCAAACAAAATGTTCTCTAGTTAGTGCAAATTCCCAACTTATAACTAAGGTTTCAAGGTCACATCATCGAATATGATGCTATATAAGCATGATTTTTGCTAAGGAGTCCAAAACAGCCCAAAAATAGTGAGACGTTATGCAAAAGGAATACTCATACTTTTACTAATTTGTATGTGTACTTTCAACATGGTTGTTATCAGTTTGATTGAAGGGATGGTATTTAAATTGCAACATTTTGATTGTACAAGTTAACCTTAAAAAAAATATCACACTTTATTTTGTATCATCACTCAGATCTCACGCTTTCCCCAGGTGGAATTAAATTAACAGAAACATTTTTCAATGGTCCATGGAAAGGACCAAAATTCAGGATGCAATCTTTTGAGAAATTTGAAAACAATGAATGTTAGGTTGGTGTTTGACAAAGTCTACTGAAATTCAACAAGATATTTTTCTTGCAGAATTTTCATGCAAACATATGTAATCTACTTTCTTTCTTCTTAGGATGAATAAATGCTTATGCCAATCATTGAAGTCTTTGAATGTATGTAAACTTTAAAGTGATATTCAAATTCAAGCTTGATATTTTATCGATCACAGATATGAGCCTCTTTGTTGTCTATCCTGAAATTTGTTTGTTGCTCAAAAGCTATTGTACCAGCATTCATCGAATAATGTGGCCAGACATGCTAATGTGCTTAAGGCAATAGACATTGAACATAGATGATACATAATATGATTTATTCAGAACTCTTATCAAAATAAAATATTTAAACTCGTTTAATTTTTTTTTAATTTTTTATAAAAGGTCAAAGAAACTCGTTTAGTTATTATGATTTTGTACATAAATCTAATTGATGAAAAATTGAGATAAATTACTACTGCCGAAAGGTAAATTTCATACCAATTGATGGCGTAATCCAGTTTAAGGATACAGAATAATTGGGGCGTTGTCCAAGAACAAGGGAAACTGTGATTGAAGGTTTAGAAATAAAGCAGCAATAAAAAAAATTTCAACTATATCGAGGCACAAGTACAAACTGACACGTAATATTACTATAGAAACAAGCAGATGCATTGAGTCTAGCTGACATTTCACTAAAATCTGTCAGCCCAGATGATCCAATTTCTTTGAAGTGATCATAATCCTCGAATGATGGTTATGTCTGCTCTATGTAATTACCCAATTAAGTCTAGTTAATGAAATGAAAAAGCCAAAATCTAGAATGCACAGAAAACCCTAATCAGTGATGTGTTTGATTAGTTTATTGGAGATTTGGTTTGTGACTCCCAACACTGTCGATTTTAAAGACAATTGAGATAATCCAGCTCCATAATATGTGCCAATAGTTTCTGCTTTAACCAATTGTATCTCTAGCACTTTTTTCATCTCTACATATTTCATCTCCCCAACACTTCCTGCACATGAATCTTATCAAAGGGCTTTCCCAATAAGTACTTTTCTGGGATCGTTGTGAATTCCTGTGCATGCAAAATTATTTTATTGTTTCTAAATCTCTTCCATGATCTCTAAATCCATACACCATCCCTTAGTAGAATATTGAGTTGAAACTGAATAATTATCTTATCCAGACTTCAGTATGACAAGTGGGGTAATACAGAATAAAGTTTGGCAGGTTTTAAAAGAACAGACAAAGAAATTTTTACCAGAACACCAAAGCAGATAATGGAAATTCCAGGTTCCATCTTCTGTAGCAGGGAAGCCACAAAAGTTGAGCTTACATGGTTACAATATAGTTTGCAAATAGGCTGGTAGTACCTTCTTTTTAGCAAGTAAATCTATTTTAAGTTCATAATATTTGTGCTCTGTTCACTCAATATACTGAGCACAAAGGATTGCTGGTCACAATCTAAGTGCTCTTACAGACAATAAAATAATTTTGCATGCACAGGAGAATGAACCATTTGATAATGCACAATCATTTGAATGTAATATAGCCATAATGTAATCATTTCATATAAGCAGAGTCATTTGAATGTAATATAACCATGAACCTTTGGTGATCTTTATCATTCTGTGTTTTAGAATTTAAATTTGTACACTTTAGTTTTATGTATTACAGTGATAGAACATCCAGTTATCACTAGACATCACTACCTACAAATACAGCTAAATTTGTTTATAGTTTTTTCAAGATTTTTACCAAATATTATAAACATACGTGTATACTAAATCTCAGAAAAATATTATAATTTGTATATTTTATAACTATTAAATAATGTCAAATCCTTGTTCTCTCACTAATAAGTGTAAATTTGAAAAGAAAATTAAATACATTGAATATAATTGCACAGTTTAATAATCATATTTAATTCAATCAATGGACACTTCAGCCCCACCACTGGTACACAAATTTTATTTCTTTTGCATGGGATGGGCTTTCTTAATCATATCGTTGAGTTTACCGTTTTCACACAAAATCTTAAGAAATTTGAACAAAAAGGGTGCATAGTTATGCTTCCGAATTTCATTTTCCCTCCTCCACCTCCTGATCTTGTCATCCTCCATTGATATCTTCTGCTGGACAGTTTCAATCTCAGAATCTGTCTCCGCCAAAATCCTCAGGAGGTTTCCTACATCCGTCTTCCCTGTCAATTCCTTCACAACCTGATCTTTCCTACTCTGGAGATTCTCCAGACGTGCAACATACTCTTCTTTCCAATCTTTTATAACACCCAACACGCTAAACTCTATTTCTCTTTCCATATATTTCTCCAATCTTTCTTGAATTATCGGCCAAACAACATTCAACCAATCCAAACCATCTAAAGTTCCATGAAACTGGCCAAGACAGGTTGGCCCTTCCTTCAACCCTTCTAATTCATATATAATGTTATTAACTGGCACATAGATAATGAAAGTATACACACCATCTTCAGACGTAGAAGCAGCAGCCTCTTCTTTGGCAAAACTATTGTGGGCATTCCGAAGTGCATCGTTATTGCTAATACAAATAGATTTGAGCAGTGGTGTACTGAAATCTCTGCTGTAGTGCTTCAAATTTGAGAGCTGTGGACCAATTTCCACAGATGGGCAGTTCATGAGAATGGAAATAATTGCTTCAGATGGACACCCATTGTTGAGCTGTTGTTGTGCAAAGAAGAGATTCGGGCTACATTGTTGGAGATCCAATACGGGTCTGTCATCGTTCTCTGGTAGTCTCAACTTAGGCAGGAAGGTTAGGCCATAGGAAGATTAGGCATTGCAAGTCCAGAGAATGCAATTCCTCCACTCGAACTCCCCTCACTTCCATTTCTCGAACGACTTGTGTCAGAACTTCTGGTTCACACTGGACTGAGTGCCAAGACATTTTCGACGGTTGACAAATGCAAATGACTAGTTTTAGGTTTAGAATAAGCAAATTACCAGATTTGTAACAATAGTATCTGCAAATAAAGAATTGAGGGAGGGTTTTTGAGAGGTGAGGTATGAGTGATATAACGAGTTGGAAAATTATAATATATGAAAATTAGGGTTGAGGTAATCAATTTATTTGAAATGTCTATATATTAATTAAAATTATCTTAAAGAATTGAGGGAGGATTTTTGAGAGGTGAGGTAAGAGTGATATAAGGAGTTGGATAGATTTCAATTATAAATAAAGTACTTTTTTAAAATTACAATATATGAAAATTAGGGCTGAGGTAATCAATTTATTTGAAATGCCAATATATTAATTAAAATTATCTTAAAGAATTGAGGGAGAGTTTTTGAGAGGTGAGGTAAGACTGATACAACGAGTTGGATAGATTTCAATTATAAAAAGAACACTTTTTTGAAATTACAATATATGAAAATAAGGGTTGAGGTAATCAATTTATTTCAAATGCCGACATATTAATTAAAATTATCTTAAAGAATGAGGGAAGGTTTTCGACAGGTGAGGTAAGAGTGGTACAAAAAAGTTAAAATAATAATAAGGTAAGAGTAATTTTTTATTTTTTATTTAGAGATACTTCTAATATTTCATAAAAAATTTAAAATAATAATGTTAAGAAGCTCTTAATCTTTTTTTTAATATTTTAAGCTTTTTATTTGGATGCACTTTTTCATAAAGTTAAAAACACTACAACCTAGGAGTGGACTCTTTATTCATAGTTATAAATTTAACATGATTTTCTATTTGGGACACTTTTAGTATTTTATAAAAGGTTAAACTAATAATGTTTGGAAGGTCCCAAACATTTTTAATATTTTATTGTTCTAAATTAAAAACTTAGATTCAATTATAAATAGAGCTATTCTTGGAAATTAAAATATGAAAGTCCACCATAAGGTGATCAATTTATTTGTAGGGAAAATGTTTAATTTTTTATTTGGCACTCTTTTAAAGTATTTCATAAATTTTTTAAAATAATAACATTTAGAAGGTCTCAAATAGTTTTTCATTTTTTAGTACTTTTAATTTTTCATTTAACAATACCAAGTAATGTTACATTTTGTTTTTAAATACAAATTTCTATCTACTGCACATTTTGTAAAATTTTGTTCACGTAAATGCACATCAATTTTGGAGTACCATGCTCTAGGGGCTTGTTTCAAGCCATATAGAGCCTTTCTCAACCCGTAAACCTAATGCTTTTTTCCTACACAAACAAAACCTTCTAGTTGTTCCATATAAACTTATGCTAAAAAATCACCATTGAGAAATGTAGTTTTTACATCCATTTGATATGATTTGAAGCTTTGGTATACCGAATATTCCAAGAAAATCCTTATAGCTTCAAGCCTATCCACAATGATAAATGTTTCATCAAAATCAATACCCTTAATTTTAGAATACCCATTACAAACTTGTCTTGCTATATTATTTTCTATATTTCCTTTATCATCAAGTTTATTTCCAAACACCCATTTAGGCCCAATTACTTTTTTATTCTAAGGTTTTATTTTTTTCTATTTGATAAAGCTTCTCTTGATAAGCCTGGTCATTTATATTTATAAGTTTCCTTTTGGTTCGAATACATGTAGATTTATCACCAAGTATCTGAACTTGAGGATGATTATTTTTATAATAAATTGGAGGACCTTCTAGGAGTTGATCCTACAGCTTCATCGGGAATATTTGGTGTATCAAATTCTTTGGTTGGTTGTTCACTATTATTCAACACTTCATCAACATTAATGATTGCACTTAATATTACTAATTTCAATCTTTCATTGTAATATTTATAAGCCTTCTTATGAGTAGAATAATTAGGAAGATACCTTCATCACAATGAGATTCAAAACTATCTGTGCTATCATTGTCTCTTTTAATGTAACATTTACTAAAAAAGATTTTAAAATATTCTACATTAGTTGTTCTACCATACCACAACTCATAAGGAGTAAAATTTGTCTTCACTCTTAGCTGGACTATGTTTAAAATGTAAACAACAATATGTACTACTTCTTTACAATAGATATTTGATAAATCTACATCTTGTAACATAGTTCTAGCCATTTCTTTTACAATTTTATTTTTCCTTTCAACAACACCATTTTGTTGTGGTGTTCTAGAGGCTGAATATTGCCTCTTGATGTCGTGTTCTTTATAATAATCTATAAATTTATGTGAGGTATATTCCCCACCTTTTTCTGATCTAAGATATTTTATATTTAGATTATACTCTTTTTCAACTATTTTCTTAAATACCTTGAATTTGTTAAAACCTTCTGCCTTATGTTTCAAGAAGGTCACCCATGTCATCCTTGTATAGTCATCAATGAATATCATGAAATACTTTTCATTATTTAAATATTTTTTTGTTGTAGGACCAGACAAATCAATATGAATAAGTTGCAATGATTTTGTAGTAGTATGTTTTTTAGGCTTAAAAATAACTCTTGTTTGTTTTCCTTCTTGACATTCTTTACAAATATTATTATTTGGTTTTGACAAAACTAGAATGTTCCTTACATTTTGATTCTTAGTGATCATAATCAGATTATCATAATTTATATGTCCTAGTATTCTATGTCAGAGTTTAGTTTCCTCAACTTGACTTGTAATGCCCCGCCCGAGAACCCTTGGAACACAAGGATAAAATATGCACTAATTTTTTTTTTTTTAAACAAGTTACATAACATCAACATTAAGTAACCAAGTGCAACTCATTAGCATCTCAAGCATGAAACATTACTCAAGGAACGTTATGAACATCACAAGTTCTCACACAAGAGGAAGCTTTACAATACCTCCAAAGGTTGCTAAGGCACCAATCACATACTCAAAATGGAGTACATGTGTTTCTGATAATTCCCATCATGGATCTAGATAATGTCCACATTACACAAGAGGCCAAGCTAGGAATAAATCATGACTATCCATAGGGAGACACATACAAGCTCAATCCAAACACACATTGTTCTTTCTAAGCCCAAAAGAAGATTCCTGACATGGTTAATCATACATGTTCATTTACCTTTCTATCCCTAATCAAGAGAAATAAATCAACATATAACTATAACATATATTAGGGAGGTTCACAAAAAAATAAGGAACCCCTTGGAATCCAACCCAGACACATTCACAAAGTACCCTTGTCTCAAAACTACTTGCAAATCAACTCTATAAGAAGACATTGATGATTAGGTGTAGACTCGGATTGGGAAGTGAAGAAGTTGATCGAAGGAGATGCTGATTCATGACTATTGAACTTCCATAAAAGTATCAAACTAGTGAGTTGGAGATGTTAGGAAACACTAGACAGAGACACCAGTCTTCACAAATATCAATCTGCAGAGATCGATATGTGAATAAAAGGTTTTCTGAGATAATTATTCTTAGTCTAGTGATGTGAAAATGCCAGTGATCAAACAGAGATGTTGATCTATGAAACTTGGCCCAAAATATAGGGAAAACATATTGAATCTATGCCAACTCCAATGTATGGTTAAAGTACATTGAGATCCACACAAGGGAGTACTAGGTACACAATTATCAAGGTCATGAATACTCGATTACATCAATAAAGCATAACAAGATGCATAAAGAAAACTAGGCTATATCCAAGAAAATCAAGTAAATATACATGCATATACCAATGCAACAATGTGAAGTTAACTCTCAATCTCAACCATGTCCTATAGCTGGAGGAAGTCTATCACTGTAAACCACTCCCTAATAGTGTTATAGATTTGCAACACTACCCTTCCACATGGAACCCATAGGTCCATCCCATCGTGTTGATGTAGATAGTAACCCAACCAAAAACACAAGGGATATGCGTAAGTAAGGAATGGATCACACACATGCCAATAAAATGTATAAATTCATAAGAAGGTACCATGACCTAATGCAATATACATAAATATAGAATACAAAAAAAATGGAGAACACTAAACATGTGGATCAAATTCCAAGGTGCACACCAAGCACACTCAAAGTACACCAAGGTTACTACTCAGTGTTAATGGAGGTTTGGTTGGAGACTCAAGAGTGGGAGTGTCATCAACTGACACATGGTGTCCCATGCAACTTTGAGCAGTCCTTCTCTTAATAAAGAAGCTCTGTCGAACCATATCATTGTCTGCATATGTTAAGGCTATATGTTAAGGCTATTTGTCTGCATATGTTTTATGGTTGTCAATTACAATTTCTCCATCATCAATTTTGTCTTGTATGAGATGCTTTAAGCACATGTAGTTATTGGTTTTATGACCCTTGTTTCAATGGAACTCACAAAAATTGGTCTCTTTCCACCATTTAGGTTTAACTTCAAGATCACATGGTTTTATCTCAGGTAATGTGATGATTTTATTTTCCAATAGTGTTTTCATGGAAGATTCTAAGGACTCACCCAAAGGAGTGAACTTGTGCTTTGGTTTTGTAACCTATGGTTTATAGTCATTAGAATTTTTAGAAGATTTAGATGCCTTTAGTTTGGAAGCTTTTATGGCTTGGGTGCCAATGGTGAGATTGAATGCTGGTGCTTTTGAGGGAGCACTGATGTGATTGACAACACCGTCTATTACAACATTCTCATTCTTGTTCCAGAATTTGACTTTATCTTTGTTGTTGGAACTAGAACCTGGTTCGTACTTGCTATCTTTGTTAAGCGATATATATCCCTTATGAAAAAGCACATTTCTTATCTTTATGGCATTTTCTACCATTTTCTCAAAAGAAGTATGATTCTGCATTTGCGGGTGATAATTGTTTTCCAGAATTAGGTTATTGATAAAGATTTCTAATTTCTCATTTTTCGGGATTTGTCTGGCATAGAGTGAAAATTTCTTCCTCCAGCGTTTGAGGATGGTCAGGAAGGTTTCTCCTAACTTTTGTTTAAGATTGCAGATGTCGATCATAGTGACCGGATGTTGAATATTGAAGGAGTACTATTGGTAAAACCATTTGATCAGCTCCTCAAAATTCCTGATGGTTGGAGGCATTTTAGAGAACCAATGAATAGCTGCTCCTCCTAGGGATTGTGGGAAAAGACACATTAAGTAGGTTGGTTCATGCATGAACTCCATGGATTGAGTACAAAATTCTCTAACATGATTTTGGGGGTCAGAATTTCCATCATATCTATCATATTTTGGAATCTCCACTTTTTTTGGGAATGGCAGCATGTACAAATTTTTATCAAATGGAAAGGGGCATAGAGCCTCCATAGACAATTCTTTAGGTTCCTTCTCTTTTTCCAGCTTGTTGAGCTTAACTTGCATGGAATGCATTTGTTTCATCATGGTTGTTATGGGGGTTTCTTCTTCTTGTGTGATGATATCTTCAACATTAAAGTTTTGAGGAAGTTTGGCTCCTTGTTGAGCTAGTTGTAAGAAATAGGCTTCTTTCTCTTCTTGTAAGAAGTGTTTCATCATTTTTTGAAAGACATCATCATTTCTATATCGTTCAACCTCAGATGGTGTTGGTTCAGGATCTCCTCCATGATTAGAGTGATGACCTTGGGAGCCTTGGTTTCCTCCTCCTTGAGACATTGTGGTGGTGTGAGGACTTATGGGGATGGATTGATTTGGAATCGATTGACCACCTCCGTGTGTTGATTGAGGAGGATTAGAATAACCTTCTTTTAGATGTAGACTTCCTAGAGTGTCTTCCTTGTATCGAGTGGTATCGTACGATTGATTAATGGTCTGAACAATGTAAGAAGACAAAGGTGAGAATTTTGGTTCTTCTCTAGGTTTTCTGTGTAAGGAAGCTTTGGTTTCCACCATTTACTTGGGCAAATCAAAAGAGTAAGATTAAGGCCACTGATGAATGATCTGATTTGGGAAAATCAAATGATACAACCTTGTCAAGATTGAATTGGTTTGATTGGATGTAAGTGTAAGATACTATGCCCTAGATGTATGGGTAGATGCCCAAAAGATAGCGGACACAAGCTCACAACACTTAGCTATTTTGAGGATCGAATTTGAAGATGATTTTGACAAGGTTTTGACACAAGATACAATGGGATTCAAATCGATAAATCAGAAGGCTAGATCAAACTCAAGAGACCACTTTAGGAAAATGAATTGGATTTTTCTGGTTCTCTGCTCTATTCCTGACATAGTGAATATTTTGACAGAATTTGGTAGTTGACTGCAATGATTGAATTTTTGACAAATTTGAAGGCTTTTTGAAAATTTTGACCCAACTCTCGTAAAAATTTCTCTAGGCTCGTATGAGTCAGGATGGGGTCTAATACGACAATTGGTAAAACTCGTATGATAATTGTTTCCAGTATTGAATTTTGCTTAGGTTTGTTGACAACACTCATACGATAGAGTACAGGTTCCTATATGAGTTTCTGGGGGTTTTGAAATGACAGTTGGCAAAACTTGTATGATAGTTGATTTTCTAGGATGACAATTGACACCAGAAAGGATTTTTGCTTCAAATTTGGTCAGTTTTTTAGCTATTTGGTGTTTTCAGTATCAAGTTGATTGCAAATTTCTCTATCTAGGTTTTTGTAGATCTGTGAAATGGATTGTCCGAGGTTGTTTAACATAGAAATAGGCTCACAATCACATAAAATAGAGGGAACTGACTCAATGAATCAATCACACCTATTTTACCCTAGCTAGGAGAAGAGATGTATTACTTGCTCATTGACTTAGGAACACACTCATGGACTCCTCAGAATTTGGTGAGACAACAAAATGTAATGGATGTTGAAGCCCATATTAGCCGAGCTCAAGCATCGAAGAGGGCTCGATATGATGAGTTTCTTGGGGTGATTACTATTCACCTCGCACAAGCACTACAAATCCTTCAGAGGTAGATCGATAGCAAACTAGTTTAGTCTTTTAATCAAGGCATCCGTTCATAGCTGTCCCCCATAGTCTTGTAAGCAGGATTAAGGTTGTTAACCCTATGAGCACTTTGACAAGTGTAGTCTCCCAAGCAAGATTAAAGCGGCTCTGCTCTACAGAGTATCAAAGTATGTTCATGGCATAAGGCCAAGGAAAAAATACAACTATGTCTTCCGAGGCTTTAACCTCAAGGAAGCGTCAAATTTTATAGTGGGGTGGAAGAGTTGGCGTAAGACTTGTCCCCACTTGGGTCGTTCCCAAGAGATTTTTACCTCTCCGATAGGCCCTCTAAAGGATTAAAGTAAATGTGAGGTTGGGGACCATAGATCTGGAAAATTTTGATTCTCTGAAAGAGAAGAGCATAATCCTCTAACCTTGTCCTTTTTCCTATCCAAAACACATCAATCAATATTAATCCAAAGATAGTATGCAAACTAGTACCAAGGAAGACATTTTTTGGGTTTCTAGTTCTCCTAAGAAGGAGAAGAGCATAATCCCCTAAATATTTTCCTCAATAGCAATAGACGCATGTACCTATTAAGCTAAGTGCCTATGAAAATGAATTTGAAATTTAGCTAGACACAATATTTTCTTGAATAGTAGGCAACCTACAAAACCACTTATCAAATTTTTTTGTAGAACGAGCTTTCTTTGACCAACAAATTTCTAAAAGTAGGGTTATGTGAAAAATATGGCTTAGAAATCAAGACAAGAAAGGCCAAAGAATGGGGTTTTTATGCTCAATCTTCATCTTTCATCCTGCACATATATCGTTAGGCTACCAAAATTATTCAAAAACAACAATTATCAACTGTTAGGGTTAGCTGTCAGTCCAAATCTAAAAGACTGCCTAAAATTCTGATATGACAATTGAAAATCTAGTGTCAAAACTCGTAGGACAATATGCTACTTCCCATATGACAAGTCAGAAATGATACGGTAGTGGGTTAGTATGCATACAACAATTTAGCTCCCATACAACAATGTACATACAACCGGCACGACACTTCATATTATCATCTTTTGTACGACAGACATGATCTCCTGATACAACAATATGTGGAATTTCGTACGAAATTTTACAAACAAAAAATTAAAAATCATAGTTTTAAGAGAAATTGTCAAAAAATTGAATAATCAAAATGGAAACCCATTGTAGGGCCCCACGGTGGGTGCTAGAAATGTGTGTGAAAATTGTACCTAGCTATGGACACAACACTTCAGTAAAACATTATTGGTTAATATGTCAAAAATCTGTAATAGTAATAAACATAATTAATCAGGCAATTTACTGCCTTATATCATCCCACAATAGTGGGTTACACTTTTTGGCTTGAATTGACACTGACCTTCCAATTTTTAGAAAAACTTCGACATTCCGATGCATATTGCCGTTCAACCATTTGAAATTGGAAAATAATGTAAACTAGAGTCCTTTCAGATTTTCTGTGTAGAATCTAAATATATTTTTTATTTTTTTTGTTAAATTAATTTAAATCAAAATTTCTTTCTCCCACAAAAACTAGCATGTTGCTGAAAATGGCATTTTCAAAGAGTTACCATGACTGCGTAATGCATAACTTTTTTTCTATAAAAGATATCAATGTGATTCTTTCAAATATAGTTTGGTAACATCCATACTGAGGGCATCCAATTGGTTTCAAGACATTATCACATTTTTTGCATATTTTATGTATGCTCAAAGTCGACCAAGCTAGTTTTTTGACCTACTTTCACTGTGTAATGCATAACTTCTTTTGTATATATCGGATTTCAATTTTTTTTTTTGGTAGAAAGAAGACTCTAAGATGAAGGGCACTGATATTTTTCAAAATTTTATTATATTTTCTACTATTTTCTATTGAATGTCAAAGTCATATGTTTGAATTGGCCAAAAAACCAACATTCGTTTCACGTCAAACAACATACACCTAATGAATTGAAAACTGGTCAAGAGTATAGTCATTAGAAAGCCGACTCAGAGCACTTTTGCATGGACTCAAGGTCATTTTCTGAATGTTTCATTTGACCCTAGCACTTCAACCCCGAAACTCAAAAATGTGCTATTTTCTGTTGGCTTTTGACAAAAAGTCCTAGAAAGGAAGTTTCGAATGAAACTAGTTTCATTCGAAACTTCTTACTTTCATTCGAAACTTCTTACTTTCATTCAAAACTAAAAAATGCTAACCCTGGGTTGACATCTGCGTCAACATCTGGGTCAAGAGAGTTTCGAATGAAAGCTAACTGGTTTCGAATGAAAGTTAAATTTAACTTTCATTCAAAACTCATGTCAGCCAATTTGGTGTTTTTTCATGATAGCAACGATCACATATAAATATAAGAGCCATTTTCTCAATATTTTAATTCAGAGCTGCAAAATAATTCATATTTTACATATAAAAAAGACATTTGAAGGTGTATTTTCCTACATTTTGTGATATTTTAGTGGAATAATCATGCAAAAGTGATGGGGAATCAGAAAAGAAGGCAAAATAAGAGTGCTCAACATTACACCAGAAACTAAAGAGAGATTACGAAGAGAAGCTCATGAAAGGTATCATTGTGTGAGACAAGGTGTGACCCTATCTCTCTCTCTCTCTCTGTGACTATATATCATAATTGATGATTAGGACATATGTTAATGAAGTTCATGTAAGCACATGATATTGCAATTTCTAATTAGACCTAGAATATTTTCAATAAAGAGCATGTCTTATTAATAGCTACATATATTAGGACTTGAATAATATGTACATGTATACACTTGTATTAGTCAACTTAATCAGGCCTATTAGAGGTCTATTAGATCTATTAGGGCCTAATTAAGTTAGATTGGCATATTAGTACTGACATAGATGCAACTAGACCTATAACCCAAGTAGCTTAAATGCAATTAGATCAATTGGACCTGGTACCTAATTAGACCTATTACTTGACAAAAGGGCATATTAGACATGTATTAAGACCTAGTCAAACCTATTAGGACATGTATCAAGACCTAAAGACCTATTAAGACCTATTCGACCTATTAGGACCTATTAGAAACCTATTATGTACCTATTCTAGGATATATTAGATGTACTTATAGTATGATACATCTATTAAGACCTATTAGACCTATTACTTGACCTATTAGAGGTCTATTAGACCTATTAGACATGTGTGTATTAATACCTATCAAACCTATTAGAACATCCATGAATACCTATTTATCTACCTATTAAGCCCTATTAGACCTATATTAGGACCTACTAGGAACCTATTATACATGTTCTAGGACATATTAGATGTACTTGCCGTATCATATACATGTATTGAGACCTATTAGACCCATTAGACCTATTAGGACATATTAGAGGTCTATTAGACCTATTAGACATGCGTATTAAGACCTATTAGACATGTATTAAGATCTATCACACCTATTAGGGCATGTATCAAGACCTAAAGACCTATTATGACCTATTAGACCTATTACCTAACCTATTAGGAAAGTTAGTTTCATTATTCTAGGACATATTAGATGTACTTGTATAGTATTATACATGTATTAAGGCCTATTAGACCTATTAGGACCTATTAGAGGCCTATTATCTACCTATTAGATATGTATCAAGACCTATTAGACAGGTATTAGGACAAAAAGACCTATTAGACATGTACTAAGACCCATGAGACCTATTAGGACATGTGTGAAGACCTATTAAGACTTATTAGACCTATTAGGATGCATTAGTAACCTATTATACCCATTATAGGATGTATATTAGATGTACTTATAGTATTGTACATGTATTAAGACCTATTAGACCTATTAAGACCTATTAGACCTATTAGGACCTATTAGATGTCTATTAGACCTTTTAGACATGTATTAAGACCTATTAGACATATATTAGGACAAAAAGACCTATTAGACATGTATTAAGACCTATTAGACATATATTAGGACAAAGAGACCTATTAGACATGTATTAAGACCTATGAGACCTATTAGGACATGTATGAGACCTATTAGGACATGTATGAAGACCTATTAAGACATGTATGAGACCTATTAGGACATGTATCAGACCTATTAGGACATGTATGAAGACCTAATAGACATGTATTAAGACCTAGTCAAACCTATTAGGACATGTATCAAGACCTAGTCAGACAAGTATTAAGGCCTACTAGATGTCTATTAGACCTTTTAGACATGTATTAAGACCTATTAGATAGATATTAGGACAAAAAGACCTATTAGGACATGTACTTTTATAGTATTATACATGTATTAAGGCATATTAAACCTATTAGGACCTATTAGAGGTCTATTAGACCTATCAGGACCTATTAGGAACTAAACTTACACATGTCTACTTTAATATCTTTAATAGATCTACACATGTCTACTTTAATATCTAGTAAGTATTAAACTTACTAACTGTATCTCCATTTGCAAGAGAAGGGTCATCACAAGCTCAACAAGACCAACCTGTAGAAGTTGGAGAAGGGGTGTCTCAAGCTCAACAAGACCAACCTGTAGACGCTGGGGAGGGGACATCTCAAGCTCAACAAGACCATCCTATAGATGCTATAGAAGGGTCATCACAAGCTCAACAAGAACATCCTTTACAATCTCAAACAAGTACACATATATCTCTATCTCTCTCTATCTCTCTCTTTATTTAAGTTATGTACCATTGTCTTGATTTAGTCTAGATTTGAATGATTATAATACACTATGAGCTTATACATAAATAATCACTTGTTCTCCTTAAGATGAGCTATCCTAAGATATTTTTAAATATTTTGTTTGTAGTTGAATTACAAGAAACACATGACAATGTCAGCCCAGCCCAACAATTGAAAATAAAAATTAATCATAAAAGCATTGATCATTTACTTGAAATGGATGTGAACAAATTGAGAGAGTATGCCAAACAACCCACAAATACTACGAAGAGGAAATTGAATAAAAAGTCTAAGGATATAATTGCACAGTTTGAAAATCTTGATACACTTGAGAAAACTCAACTATTATCAATCACACTTCTTAAAGATGAGTTAAAGGAGCCATTGAAACTATTGGGTGTAGATGCAAGTTCAAAAAAGAGAAAATTGGATGACCTAGGAAAAAATGTTGTTGAAAGTGTCAAGGAAGGTTTGCAATCCATTGGGAAAACATCTAGAGTTACAGATAGGTCCATTTCTAGAAGAGTGATATTGACATCAATTTTAAATAAAAACACGTATCATAAAAGATAGATTTCCTCAGTTTCATCTCATCTCAAGTATAGTAGGAAGACAATGTCGCATTACTTGAAAAGGAGAAACATTTTGGATGATACTACATTGGAATTTAATTCTGAAAACTACGGTGAATGTATTAACCAAAAAAGTGGATATGTCAGTGAATGGAATTTGGTTCCACTAGATGTTACCACTACAAATGATGAAGTTGAGGATGAAAGCTATGATGATGTTCCATTGATTTCCACCGACTACAACCATATTTCAGGTTTGATCAAAATTGGTATGTGTTCTTATATACATATGCACTTTTCAATTCTTAGGGTACCCATATGTATCTCTAATAAATTTATATAACTTATAGTGGTGTAATGTTCTTTTATAGGACATGTTTTTGTAGTAATAGCAGAGTCTGATAATGTTGAAGGTGTGAATTACTATCTATTACGTTGTACAAAGGATAGGATGAAGCTAACAAAGAATGAAACAAGAGATGGAATTGTGTTTCCTATAGGTTAGCATGCTATATTTATGGGTTTTGATGAATAAATTTATCTTGCATTTGATGGCCTTATTCAAATTTTTGTTCAAATTATGATACAATGTATGCATGTACACATATATATACACATGTTTATTTAATGCATGTTGTTGTTCAATTGTTTGTGCAGGGTTAGTTGTTGTGCAAGGAACATACTTGAAGAAAATCAAAGTAATTAAATAGGGGGTTCATTTTATTGATTATCAATTAAACAATAAGGTTTATCAATATAGTCATCTTGTAATTGCCACACAACTATCTCTTCATCTAGTGACAGGAAGTGGCATTCGTAAGTGGAGACTTGATACCGAAGAGCATGAGAAATTAGTGAATATTATCAAAGAGAGAGATGAACCACTTGATGTACAGTAAATTGTGCATGTGCATGTATGAAAAATGATTTTGAGAAAATTTTTTTAGGGCATGTGCCCATAGTGAATGGAGCAAATTTATTAGTAGATATATATATATAAATTAACTTGTCTTTTTAAAATGTATATGTGTGCATGTGCCAAGAATTAAATCTATCTCATTTTGGATTTATAAAATTAGGATACTTTATATGCATGTTAGATAGCTTAATTCAATATGTGAAATTGCTATGTTAGGATTAAATTGTTTACAAATTTAATAAATACTCTTGATTGTGATATATTGCCTATTTTACTTCCCATATTAAAAATAATAAGTTTGTAATGTACATGCAACTTAATTATCTTAAATTTCATGTGCATATTGAAATTTGTATGAATTACATTCAAATTTAACATTCAACTAAAATTTGTATGAATTACATGTACATATGTCAAATATAAACATCAAATAGTACACATGTACATATTTGTCAAACATAAACATGTAATATATGAGATCGATCAAGAAGTAAGTAATGTAAACATGAAAAAAATATACATGCATGCATCCAACTATGTCAAATGTATAGTCAATCTAGAGATCTATCAATTTAGTATACTACACATGTACATACATACATCAAGGATAAACATGTACATATATGTCAAACATGAACATCAAATATATGAAATCAATCAAGAAGTAAGCAATGTATACATGAAAAAAAATACATGGATGCATGTCCAACTATGTCAAATGTAACATCAGAGATCCCTACATGTGTAACATGTCTAAAAGAGCCTAAGAATCATCATGACGACTCCTAACAGTACGATCGGGCCCTGAGTAGCTATCATGCTGCAAGGGATGTGCAGAACCCTGTATAGACAAAGTGAGATCATACAAATTAATATTCACAAATTTCAAATGTTGATAAAATAATACTCATCTATTTTAAAAATGTAAAGATGTACGTACACAAATTGAATAAATTAAAAACCCACCTGCCCATTGCTGATGTCATCATCGAGTGAGTCCCGATGTCATACACGATCGCTCCCTATAGGAGTAATAAGAGGCATCTCCCCCTAGATAAAAAAAATGACAAAAATTATATATACATTTATATATAAATTTTGAATCTCCAACAATCAAAGTTTAACTAAATGACATTAAAACAAATTATACCTGTGTAGACGGTGGAACCGGAACATGCTCTGACTCCCTCTCCTCGATCCTATCAACCAGGGTATCAATATGCTGCTGCGCCTGATCGAAGCTAAACTGAACATCTGCCACATGAGTAGATGACAGTCGTCTCTCTAAAGATGAATGCAATGGAGAAACCAGATGTGATGGCATAGAAGCCGACTGATCATCACGTGTCAGCAAATCTAGGTAACTGGTCACACTCATGCCAAACTCAATGTCCTCGAGACCAACATCAGATAACCGCTGCCCTGCACTCACTGAAGGGTCTGTATAGTGTGCCTCTCTCTTAGCAGCAATAGACTGGTCCGTAGGAGGATCACCATGGGCACTACTACTATCATGATGTGTGTGATGAGGATCCTGTCGCTAAGTGTATCTAATAGTATCCACATGATCTCTGACATCCGCTATAGGGATACCATGCTCAGCAGCTATAAATGCATATGCATCAATAAGATCCTTGGCCAAACTAGTCATGGTGGCACGTGCCATCTCTCCTGTAAGTCCCTCAAGGCTAGAAAGTGAAGGGATCCTTGCTGCAGAGTACAAGTCATCTGAGCTCCTACTGGAAGATGCTCCACACGATGATCTGGAGCGCCCTCGCTGCATCAAATACTGGCCAACCTGATCTATAGATATGGATGTCGCAACTGATGCAATGTGCCCCACACTATCAATCACACCTTGTAGCTGGGTGCTACGAACAACATCATCTACTACAGAACCCAACGATGGAGCAATAGCCTGTGACCTCTCACCTGAATAACCCTGTGTGTTGGTCTCGGACGATCAAGTCAGCAAAAAGCATCTCTATCTGCAAGTCTCCCATGCCCCTGCCCCTGATGTGGTGCCAAATCTATGTAATTAACCCATTTCCCTAATCACACCTCTGCATAGATCTGTTGTGCGAAGTATAAGGGGATTTGGTCGTTATTTGGGTAACGACCATGGGCAGCTAGAAACCTAGGGTATATTAGTGCAGATATAGCTGGATCCTGACACTTCGTAACCTGATATCCCTTCACATATTGTTTCTCTGTGTACAATGGCCAAACTTGGGTTTTAAGAATCTCTTTGGGCACTAGTTTGGCCACCTCCTTGAGAGAAAGACCAGAGCTAACCTCTCATCTCTTTCCCTCAAGAATAGACTGTACAACATTTGGGGAATATGCACTAGTCCTCTGTATGTCATTCTTGATAGCAATTAGGCTATCCAGGATGGACTGACAGGTGTTCCTATAAATAGTGGAGCTGGAGGGACTATCAATAGAATCTTGTAATTTTTGAATTTCCTTATTTGTGCGGTCAAATAGGTTCTCAGATTGTTCCCAATCCTGAGGCGGGATAGGTGCATCTGCCATGTGTAATGTCTAGTAATCTAGATGTATAAATGAACTATCAAGATATGTGCACCTGAAAGAAATTATATTTATAGTGTCAAATAACTACATGTACACATGCACTAAATCATATTTTTTGAACTTCATTAAATAAAATTAAAGTACACTTCTACATTATTCAATAAAAATAAAGTGTAAATAACTAGACATTAAATTTGAACACAAATTATAACTGCTTAACTACATTATTCAATCAAAATAAAGTTTTTAAAACTACATTTAAACTCATTAGAGACTTATTATCTAACATGTAGGTCTATGTACCTATGTATAAACATGTACCTATTTATACCCATTTAACATGTACCTATGTATACATGTACAGGTGTATGCATATATGTACATACTTGTACACATGCATTGAATGCATGCACCTATGTATACATGTAAATTTACATGTATATACATGCATATATACATGTACATAAATGCATATACATGTAAATACGTGCATGTACACATGTACATACATATATGTACATGTGCATGTGCGTGTGTACACATGCATATATTCATGTGTAGACACGTGTGTACATGCACATGCACATGTATGTACACGTGTACATACATATGTATGCATTATGACCACACGTACCCATGTATATATGCATGTGCATATGTGTATACACATGTATATACATGTGTGTACACATATGCATACATATGTATGTACACATGTACATACGTGTGCATGTGCATGTACACACATGCATATATGCATGTGTACACACGTACGTGCACATGTATATATGTATGTACATGTGTACATGCATGGGTACATGCATGTACACACATGCATACATAGGTACATGCATGTATATGTGTATATGCACATGTACATACATGCATGTACATGTATATACATGCATATATGTACATGTGCATATACACATATACATGCATGTATATACATGTAAATACATGCATATACACATATAAATGCATGTATATACATGCATGTATATACATGTAAATACATGCATATACACATATACATGCATATATAAATGTACATACATGTATCTACATGCATGTATATACATGTAAATACATGCATGTATATGTATACATGTACATACATGTAAATACATGCATATACACATATACATGTGTATATAAATATATGTGTGTATATACAGATAAATACATGCATATACACATATATGTGTGTATATACATATAAATACATGCATATATATATACATGTACATACATTCATATACACATATACATGCATATATACATGTAAATACATGTATATACAATATACATGTATTTACATGTAAATACATGTACATACATGCATATACACATGTATACATGCATGTATATACAAGTAAATACATGTATATATGTATGTAAATACATGTATATACATGCATATATATATATATGTATATGCATGTGAATACATGTACATACATGCATATACACATAGATGCATGTATATACATGTAAATACATGCATATGTACACATATACATGCATCTTTACATGTAAATACATGCATATACACATATAAATGCATATATACACCTAAATACATATATATACACATATAAATGCATGTATATAGACATAAATACATGTATTTACACATAAATATATGCATATACACATAAATACATGCATATACACATAAATACATGCATATACACATCTATATACACATATATAAATGCATATACACATATATACATGTATATATGTTAAAAAATACTAAATACATTAAAAAAATACATAAATATACAAATGTAATATGTATATATACATAAAAAATCAAAAAATACCCACCTGGAAAATGACGGTCGATGAATTGGATGCCCCACAGCTGAACCCCACAGTTGAAATGTCACTTTCCAAATGATGGAAAGTGGGGTTAAAAACCCCACCAAAACCTAATGCAACAAGGTTTCGAATGAAACCTAGGTTTCATTCGAAACCTTGTTGCATGGAATATTTTATTCCTAGAAAATAGGTTTCGAATGAAACCTAGTTTCATTCGAAACTATGGCATTTTTGGGTTTCATTCGAAACTTTTTAGTTTCATTCGAAAGTAGCACTTCAGTTTCATTCGAAAGTATGAAGGCATTTTTTGCCTCCGCCATGTTTCGGGAAGAATTTCTTCCTCCGAAAAAGTGTAACCCACTATTGTGGGTTGACCTAGTAGGTATGAGTTTGCTATTCTTAGATTATGACCGAGATCAGTAACAATGCAATACCTAAACGAAGGATTTGAAATGATGAAAGCAATGAAAATATGGATGCAGATTAATCTATATTTTTGGATTTTCTATGTAATATGATGAAAAACTATATGAAATTGATCTAAAATGAATTGAAAATCTAATCTAACAATGCTATGGAATGCTATGAATGAATTGAAAGCAATGAATTAAAATTGCAAAAATCTCACAATCGCCTATTCACAAGAGCTCAATTCTCCAAGTAATTGAAAGTGCAATTGAAGGATTCAAGATCATTTGTGAAGGACTAAGCCTCGTTTATATATAAATCCAGGGCTTGAGGATGCATGGAAAAATCCATAAATCACTCCTTCATGAACTCAACTTGATTTTTGAGTTATCAATGAATTAGAAATAGTTAACTCACAAAATCATGCAAAAACAACTTTTTAACTCAAATCAAGAGTTTAGTTTACTTTTTCAACTCACAATCACATGTTGAGTTTTGAAAGTTAACAAATTGAATTGATTTGTTGATTTAAAGTTTAACTGCTTTTTCTGAATGTGCATGGTTTAATATGAATTTATTGAATATTTCAAGTGATTTATTCTCCACTTAACTGATTTTTGAATTAAAATAACTGATTTATGAGTTAATCAATTATTAAATCAAACTTTATTCCAAACTATATCATTAAATATTGACAATTTGATTTAATCAATTAAATAGGAATTTAATCAATTATTTGTAGAATTTTTGATTTATTGTCAAATATAAATAATATTAATTAGGAATGAATAGAATTAAATCTAATTTTCCTAAATGTTCCTAATTTATCCAAATTATCTCCTAATTAAATATTATTTGGGGATAAATCATATTTATCCTAAAGTCAATTAATCAAATATTCAACATATTCAATTAATTGACTTTAAGATAAATATGATTTATCGCCAAATAATATTTAATTAGGAGATAATTTGGATAAATTAGGAATATTTAGGAAATATTCCTGATGGAGAATTAGGATAAAATTAATTAGGGTTTTGATAATTTGATGTGCAGATGTGCCTTAGGTTAGGACTTTTAGATCAATTTCAATCGATTTGTTGATGTAGAAGGTCAATGGTCCTATAGCCCATTTTTTGGGTATTACACATGACATGTATTTAGAATTGAGTGGATTTATATTGTATGGTATATTTTAGTTTATCTAACTATCATTTAATTGAACAATTTTTGAATTTGTAAAATGAATTTGATTAAATTTATTTTTTATTTTCCATCTAATTTTAAACAAAAAAAACTAAATAAATTTTTTATTTTGATTAAACAGGTCATTGTGTCAATAGGTCTCGATCTATTAGTGAAGTGAAAAGATTGTAGATAAATTCACAAAAGAGTCAAGTCTTTTTGAACACAAATATTAAATGATGAAATTAAGATTATATTCATAATTAAAAAAATTTAACCTATAACTAACTCATACCAAAATAATTTTATAAAAATTATAGAATACTGAAAAATAATTCTTATTCAATATAACTAAACTAAAACAATTGAAATAAATACCTTCAAATAAAAACAATCCATACCTAACATATCAAAACTAATAAAACACAAAACAAAAACAAAAAAAACTGACTGCCACAATTTTTTTTTTGACATGATTGACTGTAATTTGTGAGGGACTGAAAGAGGCTCTTAAATGTTCACGAACATTCGCAGTTTCTTTTTGAAGGCAACAATGAAGTGGGCAAATCGAATATTGTAGATTGTGTGGATGAACAAATAAATGGAAATGGCAAGTATTGTGAAAGAGGGTTGTGATGGAAATGAAGAATAAGCACAAGGTGAATATATATCATGCTACAAAATAAAGAATAAAGGCATGGAGAAAAGAATATCCCAAAGATGCACGATGACAAACAATCATGAACCAAAACAATCCCTTCTTCAAACCTGGATGTCAATCACAATTATGTGATCGTCTTTGTCGGGCTGAAAGGATTAAAGGAAGATTTATTCGTCACCCTAGTTGAATGGAAGAATATTTTTTTCTCCAATAATGGAGGATGAATAATCTATGCTGTGATACCAATGGCATGCCAGAAAAATGGGCTGCAGAAATGGAAATGCAATCCCAAAATTTTATTTATTCAAATGAGATGGAATGTGCAAATTTGTCAACAATATCTCTTGGATAATCGCTCCGTCCATCTTCAAGATGATTGTTTAGGTTTTTCAAGAAATTAATATCTTAATACTATAACCTACAATTATATATATAATATGACTCTCTTCACTCTCAACCCTGCAAATTGACAGTATGGTTAGACCTTGAAGCTTTTGCAGGCCCTGATTCTAATTTATAGAGGTTGAGTATTGAACTCTAGCAGAGGATGTTAAGAATTATATTTTGAATCTATAAGCTAAGTAAATAAATGTAGAGATAGTAAAGATAGCAAGTTAGGATGCAATGGTTTTGTAAGTAAAAAATAAGATGTTGGAAGGTCTTATAATTCATGACAGTAGATACATATTCAATTTTACATCCATTCTCAGCTGAAAGCTATTGATAGTAAGACTTTCTTGAAGCATATAATAGAAGGAATTTGTTTTGTTGTTATTGGCTTCTATATGTAATAGTGTGGGTCTACATAATGGGAGGCCTCGATCAATATAGGAGGGAGTGTTTTTGAGAGAAGGGATGCATTGAGAGTTAAGATGGAAAAAAAAAGAAAAAGACGAGGAAAAGGAAGTGAGGTGAGCAAAGTCAGGAAGAATGGTGTGAGGTTGCTTGGTTTGTGAAGATTATGTGCATGACTGATTAGAAAAAAAAGTTGAGATCTTAGTGAGTTTCTTGAGAGTTTGAGAGGTTATGAATAGTTAATGTTTTGTAATCTTTGTAGAAAATTAGTCAATGTTTTGTATTTTCTATAATATATTGATGTATTATTTTGATGGAAGTTGAAATAAATTTTAAAAATAGAGGTCAAATTTCTCTTTCCACTAATATTCCAAAATGCAATTCATACACAATTATATGAAAAAGGGAGAAAGCTTGACTAACATATGTAATTATTTTACATGTATGAAAAAGAAAAGATGTAATTATTTCACACGATGTCTCCCTAAAATTTCTAGAGTCAAGTTATTAGATGACATCCCTTTCTCCTTGGACCGATACTCCAAAATGAAAAATCCACCATAATACATAACATAATGTAGTAAATGAAGAAAAGTATAGCAACAAATTTTGCACTAATTAGGGTACAAAGAATAAAAGGAGGATGGCTTAGTACCTATTGAGTGAAGTGAGGAATCTCAGTAAAGCCATCAAACTTGTAGAGAAGCCATGAAACTCATAGAGTTAAACTTAGTTAATGGAAGGAAATGCCCCATTGTCTTGTTGATTAGATTTTTTGTCATCAACACTTTTGAATCGCATTCTATAATTCGTCATTGAGATGAAAAGAGTTCTAAGAAAATGAAAGATGAAAAGAGTTTGAGAGAGGCTCATTCATAGGCACATAAGCTTGATAGAGAAAGGTCAAATGAGACAAGTTAGACATTAAAGAAATTAGTTCAAATACATATAACTTTTTGTCAAATTAGTAAAATAAAAATAAACTTAAAGATTCTAGTCTATATAGACATGAAATGACATATATTAATTTTATGTTTAGAGATGCCAATGATTTTTCATAAGATGTCACATATAAATATATTTTATAATTATTAAATACATCTCACATATAATTTTCCTATTTTAATACTATAATCCTCCATGATGTTAGTCAAGAAATTTTTTATTCAAGATATCAAAATTATTATTATAAATTATAATACTAAAGTCTTTGAAAAATTGAAAATATATGCATATGTCCAAAACTACTCCATTATCCATTCATCATACTGAATTCTTACAAAAACAACAAATATTATATAAGAATCACCAAAATAACAAAACTATAAAAATATTTATTAATAATACATTTTAAATTTTGTGCACCTTAACATTCTAATTTGAAATGGATTGATCCTAACTCTTTTATATTATATTAGTTACTCAAACACAATATTCAATACCAACTAGTCAAATTTCTTGGAAGTCATCATAATCCTCGAATGATGGTTTTGTCTGCTCTATGCAATTACAAAATTAAGTCTACTTAATGAAATGAAAAAGACAAAATCTAGAATGCACCAAAAAACCCATTTGATGAGTTTATTGGCGATTTGGTTTGTGACTCCCAACACTGTGGATTTTAAGATAATTGAGAAAATCCAGTCTTTTACCAATTGTATCTCTAGCATTTTTTCATCTCCCCAACACTTCCTGCACCTCGAGTTTGTATTAAACCTTACAGATGAATCTTATCAAAGGTTATGCTAGGTCTTTCTCAATAAGCACCTTTCTGGGATCCCCTGTGAATTCCTGTGCATGCAAAATTAGTTTATTTTTTCTAAATCTCTTCCATGATCTCTAAATCCATACACCGCCACTTCTTAGAATGAGTTGACCCTGAATAATTATCTTATCCAGAATAAAGTTTGGCAGGTTTTTAAAGAATAGACAAGGAAATTCTTGACAGAACACCAAAGCAGATAATGGAAATTCCAGGTTGCATTTTCTGTAGCAGGTAAGCCTTAAAAGTTGATCTTACATGGTTACAATATAGTTTGCAATAGGTTGGGAGTACCTTCTTTTAAGCCAACAAGTCTATTTTAAGTTCATAATATGTCTGCTCTGTTCACTCAATATACTGAGCACAAAGGATCACAATCTAAATGCACTTACAGACAATAAAACAATTTTGCATGCACAGGTGAATGAACCATTTGATATTGCAGAAACATTTGAATGCAATATAATATAATTCTAATATAATAGAGAGATTTACATGTTTTTTTTAAAATACAATACAAACATTGAGAGTTATTTTTACCATTTCTTGTTTGAAATGTAATTTGATATTGCTCATATAAAACAATTATTTCAATTTGAGTTGGCTATGGTTTGGTTGAATATTGTAGTTTGATAGTATTATCCAAAAATAAGTGCTTGTGAAAGGTTTAGAAATCAGATTTATATTATTGTTTAAGTTTAGAATATTACAATAATATCACAGTTGGTGATCTTATGATTTTGTATTTTCAGAATTTAAATTTGTATGCTTTAATTTTATGTATTACAGCGATAGAACATCCAGGCATTACTAGAAGACGATAAGGAAACAATACTTTAAATGAGCTTCCTATTCTATCAACTACATCACTACCTACAAGTAAAACTAAAATTGTTTAACGTTTTTCAATCGTTCTACAAAATATTATAAACATGTATGTGCATACTAAATCTCAACCTACAAATAAAACTAAAATTGTTTAGCCCTTTTCAATCTTTTTACAAATATTATAAACATATACGTGCATACTAAATCTCAGAAGTTTGAAAAGGAAATTAAATACATTGAATATCATTGGCCAGTTTAAAAATAATATTTCATAAAGCTAATAATCATATTTAATTCAATCAATGGACGCTTCAACCTCACCACTGGTACACAATTTTTATTTCTTTTGCATGGACTTGACTTTCTTAATAATATCGTTGAGTTTACCCTTCTCAGACATAATCTTAAGAAAATTTGAAAAAAAGTGTGCATAGTTATGCTTCGCATTTTCATTCTCTCTCTTCCACCTCCTGATCTTGTCATCCTCCATTGATATCTTCTGCTTGACAGTTTCGATCTCAGAATCTGTCTCCGTCAAAATCCTCAGGAGGTTTCCTACATCCGTCTTCCCTGTCAATTCCTTCACAACCTGATCTTTCCTACTCTGGAGATTCTCCAGACGGGCAGCATACTCTTCTTTCCAATCTTTTATAACACCCAACAAGCTAAACTCTATTTCTCTTTCCATATATTTCTCCAATCTTTCTTGAAGTATTGGCCGAACAACATTCAACCAATCCAAACCATCTGAACTTCCATGAAACTGGCCAAGACAGATGGGCCCTTCCTTCAACCCATCTAATTCATATATATTGTTATTAACTGGCACATAGCTAATGAAAGTATACACATCATCTTCAGACGTAGAAGCAGCACCCTCTTCTTTGGCAAAACTGTTGTGGGCATTCCGAAGTGCATCGTTATTGCTAATACAAAGAGATTTGAGCACTGGTGCACTGAAATCTCTACTGTAGTGCTTCAAATTTGAGAGCTGTGGACCAATTTCCACAGATGGGCAGTTCATGAGAATGGAAATAATTGCCTGAGTTGGATACCCATTGTTGAGCTGTTGCTGTGCAAAGAAGAGATTCGGGCTACATTGTTGGAGATCCAATACGGCTCTGTCATCGTTCTCTGGTAGTCTGAACTTAGGCAGGAAGATTAGGCCATAAATGGGTAGAAGATCATTTAGGCATTGAATGTCCAGAGAATATAATTCTTCTACTCGAACTCCCCTCACTTCCATTTCTCCAATGACTTTTGTCAGAACTTCTGGTTCACACTGGACTGAGTGCCAAGACATTTTCGACTATTGGCAATTGCAAATGACGAGTTTTAGGTTTAGGGTAAGCAAATTACCAGATTTGTAACAATGGAGTTATGATCTGCAAATAAAGAACCGAGTGAGGGTTTTTGAGAGGTGAGGTAAGAGTGCAAACAAATTATCTTGTTCCAAATTAGATTCAGTTTTCAATTATAAATAGAGTATTTTTTGAAATGAAAGTTTGTTTTTGAGGTGATTAATTTATTTGAAATGCCGACATATTTTATATTTAGAATATTTTTAGTATTTTATAAAAAGTTAAAACAAGTATCACGTAGTGGCTAGTACTTGTCTAATTTAATAATTAATTGTAATTATAATATTAAATATAATTTTAATATTAATTTAATTATATCTTATTAGTACTTGCCAATAGGCTAGCAAGTACTATTGCATCACTTTTTGCATTTCTTCCATTAAGTAGTGATTAAAACCAATTCTTTGCACCAATTATAATTTAGTATTTTCTTATTTTGTTAAAAATAACACATATTCTATAGTTTAAATGTTAATTTTTTAAGTTTATAATTTGTTAAAATTATTTTTTGATGATATGATTGGCTAATACATTTGAGCTCTTATTTACTAGAGTGGTTTTTCTTATATTAAAATAATATTTCTATTTTTGTTGTATTATAAAATATTAAATTTTTTGGATTTATTTTAATATATATTATATAAATTTAGATGTAATAGAATAACATTATAATATTGTTGAAAAAGAGTTATTTGGACTAAATAATTAATATTAAAATTAATTATAAGTAGAACTATTTTATAATTTAAATTAATTATAAATGATATTTTATAATTATTTATAAAATTTGGTTTATGGTTTACAACTTTTTAGATACCTATTAAGAGATTGATAAGTTTTTACTTATATTAAAATAATATTTCTATTTTTGTTGTATTATAAAATATTGAATTTTTTGGATTTATTTTAATATATATTATATAAATTTAGATTTAATAGAATAACATTATAATATTGTTGAAAAAGAGTTATTTGAACTAAATAATTAATATTAAAATTAATTATAAGTAGAACTATTTTACAATTTAAATTAATTATAAATGATATTTTATAATTATTTATAAAATTAAAAATATTATTAGAACTATAATTATAGTAATTTTATAATTTTTTATAATTAAATAATTACTTTACATATAAATTAAAATTAAAATTAAACTTAGTTATAAATTATTATAATTAAAAATTCACTTTACATACAAATCAAAATTAAAATAAAATTTATTTATAAAACTAAAGGCAAGTACTTGGCCACTACGTGGCACTTGTTAATATAATTTTATTTAATATATAATTATACGTTTATTTTATATAATTATAATAAGAAATTTGAGATTTAAATATAACTAGTATAAAATCTTAATCCTATTTTTAATAAGTTATTATATTTTATTTTTATTGGTGTAATTCTATTTAATATAAAATTATATAATTATAAATATAGTTTATTTTATAAATTTTAGAATTATGAAAAAGTTATAACTAATTATGGTAATAATTTTTTTTGAGTTAGCTTAACATTTTAATTTATAGGTTATATGTATTTGTTCAACAAATATATAAATTGTTTCACTTTATTGGTTATGTGTATCATGTGTGACAAGTATTTGTTATGCAGGCACCATTTCTTTCTAAAACCATGCAATACAATTCCAAATTCTTGTGTAGTAAGACTTCAAATTCTTTAGTACTTGCTTAGCCTATTGGCAAGTACTAACAAGGCTGCAGAGCAGCTAAGTTCCTGTCCAAATGTGGTAGGTTTGTTTCAATTTATGTGTAGACTTGCAATTTTTAAAATAATAGTTGATTTTTAAAATAACACAATAACCATTTTGTTACTTACCTTTGAATTTAGTTCAAAATAGTAGTATTTAGATTCTGCATTTAGTCCAGATTAGTATAGTGTTCATTTTTTTTTATACCAACATAGATTGGGCCATAGCTAGATTGTGAAGTTGTTGAAAAATGAGAATCAAAAAACAAATAGGGAAGACGAAAATCACATATCTAGCACAAATCAAATTGAGCAGAATGATTTAAGGAGAAAGAACCAATTGTTGAAAAGAACCCATATCATTGTAATTCGCATGAAAGAAAGTGTCTACGCCTTGCCTTGAGAGCACGAAGGTGATCAGGAGGAGATTTAAACTGAAGAAATAATGAGACATGGAAAATGTTTAGCTTTATCTTTGTTGAAATTGAGACACAAAAAATGTTGCAAGTGTATACCTGTGCAGGTTTGTAAATTGAGTTTGTGGGTTTACCATGGTGAGCATCATTCAAAGAAGGAACACAACATAATGTGTTAAGAAGGTGAATGGCAGGTAAAGTGATAGTCCCTCTACCCTACAAGCATCAAAATTTTTTGAAGGACATAGTGTGATTCCCAAGGATAGGAAAGTACCACATGGTTGAATGGCAAAAGGTAATGATAGAGTAGGTCTATGTAATATGGGGAGGAGTTGAAATTGAAAGATGTGCATGATGAGCCAAGCATAACAGATGTTTCTCAGCATTATCCTCAACCACAGCTGAGGCTCCCAATGGCATTTAGAAAATTCCAATCAAGTTACATCAAGTAATTACTAGTAATAAATAACATTGAATTCTGATCACCGGGAGGTGAAGGAAGCAATAACTAAGCTAGCTACAAAACTAGATGGTTGAGTGGCAGTTAAAAAAGATGGTAGAGTAGTATATGTATAGAGAAAGAATGCTTCTAACATAACCATTCAACTATACTAATCACAAGAAGTAAACCTGTATTATAGAGTAATCACTTCTGATAATAATGATTATATTTCAACAATGTCAAGTGATCACAAGGCCATTATAAAGTGAACTATGCCAAAAAAATGACTAGAAAATTAAAGATGCTCATGTGTGGAAATTGGAACCTAATTATTTACTAAGTGGTGGACTTGTGTGCTTCTAATCTAAATATTATTGAGGCATTGCATAAATTTGGAGCCAGTTGGAATATAAATATTGATGGCATCTGATTGTCATTTTCTGCAAGACTAAATCTAGCTCCCTAAAGGAAAAGGGGCAGAGGGCTTTTCATGTGTCTCATGGTGATTTCACAAACTTCTAGCTACATATAGTGACTACTTGATAGCCTAATTAGCTTGTATGAAATTTGATGAGACAATGGTTACAGACTGAATTTCCACAGTTCATAAATCTTGAACAAAAAGAGTTTCTTGATATAAATAAGAAAGGAGACTAAGATGGTTTTCCAAGATCTGGAGGTCCTTGGCACTTCCTAAGGTACATTGGATGGAATTACATTCAAATACATTTCATTCAACTAATATAGTTGACAATGGACTAGTCTTCACCAAAATAAGGTGACCTAATTAGGAGAAACTAACAAAAAACAAGATGTCCTTTGCTAATCAGAGGAAAGTGAAGGCTCCATGGTAATCTAGCCATTCTCTATAACAGGCATAATTATCACGAATCACTAGCTCTTTTGAATTCTACAATAATCCTTAAGTGTGTAAACAAAGATTAGTCATAGATTAGTCATTTAGCCCCATGCTTAGGCTTAAGAAAAAGGCAAAGCAAACAACTAAATCCTGTCCTAAGCCTACAAAACAACAAAGTAATGGATCAAGTCTTTACCCTGATGATGCATACAAACAAGATTCATAGCCTACAAAGACATAAAATTTCAAACACAAAAACTCTGTTAGATATTAGTTTGAGATTGCAGTAGCAAAATCCCACCTTGTAGACTGCCAATAATTAATTGTCACATAGGAACCATACCAAAAATGACCAAAACAATAAGAGTCACTTGGATCTTTGGTGGTTACATTGCCTGTTCTGCCAAAATTGCAAGCCACAGATGAATGCCCATTCTTCTGGTAATAACTATTGAAAACATAGGAAGCATGAGAAGAAAGGTTATCTAGTTGATAACAAGGTTGACCTGGTTGGAAGAGTGGAAATAGAAGTGCGGTGGTAGTAGATATAAAAGAGCTGTGGAAAGCACATACAATGCCCACCATAGCTGAGCATGGAAAGAATGAAGGAGTGGTGAGAATGAAGGAGTCGTGCACGTTGCATGTGCTGCATTCACATGCACTGTAACATATTACTAGTATTCTTTGAAAGTTAGTTATACCCTGTCGTTTGGCAGTCCCACTTTAATTTTTAATTTTATGATATTATTAGATAAAATATGTAAACATAAATTCAATTCATAAAGGATAATAATTGAAATACTTTATAACTTTTCACAACACTTCTTATTTTGAAATATTTTTAAAATCAATTATATTTTTACTTAAAAAAATTAGTATTTTTAAACATAAATTCAATTCGGCTAATCTACATATTGTAACTCAAATACTTTTATAACTTTTCATAACACTCGTTACTATAAATATTTTTGAAATCAATTATATTTTTAGTTTAAAAAAATGAGTATTTTTTTGGAATTTTTCATATTATTTAATATAATACATAAATATAAAAAAAATTAAATGAGAACACTTATTACAATAATGCAAGAAAATATTTTGAAAAAATATTATTAAATTAAAAAAAAAATATTATTATGAGATTTCATAACGATTTTTTAATATAAGATATTAGGCTAATTAAGAGGCTAATTACAAAGAAATAAAAAAAAGTTGAAAGAACTTTATAAAGAGAGCCAAAAATTTCCTAAAAATCCTCCCTTATCACTCAATTCATTTGAGCCAATGATTTCACAAAAAATTAGTTTTCTACATTTATTCTATTAAACAAATTGCATCTTACTTTAAATAAAATAAATATTTTTTCAATATCACAAAAATACTGATATGTCATTTGTTTAAAACTTAGTTATTAATAACAAGTTAAAGTTCAGTCGATGCCTATAGTTCTAATCGATGCCTATAGTTCTAAGCCTTCCGCAGGAACTAATAATAACATATAGAAGTTTCAAATATTTTTAATTTTTAATTATAAAGGATTCAGATTTTCAATTATAAATAGACAAATTTTTAGAAAACTTTTAGTATTTATAAAAAGTTAAAATAATAAAATATCAAAGTTAAACTACAGCTCCAACTACTACAATGCTAATTGTATAAACTACTAGTAGAAATTTAGAGGTACACATTCATTTAAACACACAAACAACTATTGCTCCAACCAACTTCTCTAAATCACTCAAAACACACACAACACAAATATTTTAACATTCTCGATAGAAAGATTACTTATCCCAATTTACTAGTAATCATATTCTGATATGTTATTTGATGAAATAACTAATATGTACATTATATGAATATGTAGTATTTGAAGGGTTGTTTGATTATTCATATATGAACTAGCAACAAATTGACCTTGGACATTTTAAGTTTGATACGACCTAAACTATGTGGTGAATGTATTTTAGAACAATTCTATCCTAGGGACACATATTTAAAGATTATTTGGCATCCTTTAATTTAGGGACATCTTAGAGATGGGAAAAAGAAGAGCACATTTTTTCATTTTAATTTTAAATATGTTTGGAATATGTTTTAGTGGTTTTTCTAATTATCAATAATAGGGTTTTGGGTTGCATAAGTATAGATTAATGAGAAGCATGACATGTATTTACGATTGAGTGAATTTATATTGTATGGTATATTTTAGTTTTGTCTAAATATCATTCAATTGAATAATTTTTGAATTTGTAAAATGAATTTGATTAAATTTATTTTTTATTTTCCATCCAAGTTTAAATAAAAAATAAATTAAATAATTTTTTTATTTTATTAAACTGGTCATTGTGCCAATAGATCTTGATCTATTAGTGAAGTGAAAAGATTGCAAATGAATTCACAAGAGAAACAAGTCTTATTGAACACAAATATTAAATGATGAAATTAAGATTATATTCATAATTAAAAAATATCAACCTATAACTAACCCATACCAAAATAATTAAATATAAAAATTATAGAATACTAAAAAATAATTCATATTCAATATAACTAAACTAAAATAATTACCTTTAGATAAAAACAATTGATACCTAACATATCAAAACTACTTTAAAAAAAAAACCTGATTTGTGCAATTTTTTTGACAAGATTGATTGTAATTTGTGAGGACTGAAAGAGGCTCTTAAATGTTCATGAACATTCACAGTTTCTTTTGGACAAAAAAATGTGACTCTGGGTGGAGTTCACTTTATTTTTTATTTATTTTTATTGGTAAAAGGTCGAAGCCATGACTTTTATTAATATCAATTAAATTACAATATATATGTTCAATGCAGGCACTAGTAGGAAAGAATGGAGAAGAAAACCTCCAATCTTGCCAGTCTTGCCTAGGACCAAAATCCGAAAAAAGGTACAAAATACATAGATTATGGAGGCATACCATCATTTACATTTTACAAAATCACCTGCTATACTATATTTCTTTAGAAGATTATCAAAAATACATAATTCTTAATTTAGTACAAACATCTACTACTGGCGAGAATAGTGATTTCAGATCTCTACCCATGCTCTTGTCCAAAATATTCTTCTGCAACAACTTTGGGGTAATCTGTACCTGTACCTGCATTTCCTAGGCTAACCTTATACATTTATATGCATTACATAATAATCTCAGGATTCTTAATTTCAATTCTTACAATCTTGTTTACTAACTATTTCAATATTTCATACTAAAAAACTTTATCTTCAAGCATTAGGTCCAATTTTTATATAGCCAATCCTAAGAAACTAATTCTGACATTCTTATTTATCAGCACACCACTTTATATACCTTACCTTGATTGGGACCTTAGTGAAACAAAGATTAGCCAAGACTAACTCTATAACTTTCTAGGGTCAAGGTCTAATTTGGTCATAAATAGAAGTCACGAGCCATATATGATGCAATAATTCCAAACAAGGATCTTTTAAGTAGGGGATATGAATACATAAATTAATTAAATTGAGTCTATAAGTGTAATTGTATAAAGTCTATGAATCTGTATAATGGGTTTGTATGAATATATATTTTTATCCATATATACATCATGCCCTTCGTTGAAGAAAATAGTTTGGAATATGCAATCTAGAACCCAATTACCTTGCCAACATGCATACCGAGTAGTGAACAAATATTGATTAATTATTCATACGTATTTTTATTTTTATTTTATGCTCCATGCTATTTCAGAATTTAATAATTTATTTACTTCTAGTTGCCTGAGATGTTTGATTCCTATAAACTCTAATCAAAATAGTTCTATGATAGAAATGATAACACTGTCAATTTGATAATGGTAAATTGCTTAATTGATGCTTTAAAAATATAAACATTGATACTTTAAACAAAGTATAGAAGTAAAAGAAAGAAGTGCTTAGTCCTTCTCTGACTAGATAGGTAGTTGAGGATTTAATTTAGTTGTTTCATCCATAGCTTTGGGGGTTTTGGGGGAGTCCTCATTTTTCTTCCTCTTTTTGCTAGGACCAACAATTTCTAATTTTTCCATTGCTTCTTCTTCATCATCTGAATCACTAAAACCCTTGCTATCTATGTTACCCACATCATCTTCATGCCAGTATGTGTAGAACCATTCTACATCCTCAGGAACTCTTACATGGAAGTAAAAAAATAGAAAATCTAGATTTCTTTTGATTATGGGAGTTCTGGAAAATAATGTTGCTAGATCGTCAATGTTCAAAATAGGGGATGCAGGGGCCGGTCTACAATTGATCATAGGGATATTATATAATCTTCATCTTGTTATTGTCAGGTCTCCTCAGATGTTGTGAATAACTAAACCTAAACCTCCTAGATATTTACGTTTGAAGATGCAGGCACAAAGCCTTCCAATATCATATTTCCCTAGATCTTCTTGGATGGCCAAGGTGATGAACATTTCTGGTATATCAGAGTTAACTTGGTATGATCATCATTATTAAGGAATTCCATCCCCAAAATCTTAAATACATCCCTAAGGGTCAAAGAATGTGTACTTAGCATGACACATTTAAGTCTATTAACAATAATAATGCCATCAAAGGAAACTTGAGGCTTAGTTCCTTTGAACTTGATGGGGTTGTCATCTTTTAGATTAATCAAACTAAATCCTGCCTCTTCAGAAGCCTGACTGTTGGGATACTATTCCATTTCAAGAAGAGAAATAAGGGGTTACAAAGTTCTAGAGAGGTGAAAGTTGATTATATGTTGATCATGATCTAATAGTTTGTTAGAGTTTTAGAATTTCTAAGGTAGAGTTTGAGATCAAATGTAATAGTTTAGGCATGATATATCTATATAATTTGACCGTGATAGTTATGATTGCCTCAGAAATATATGAAACCAACAATCAAAATTGAAAATTATTGGTATCAGTTGCAACCATTACAATATATTTAGAAAGATAATATAATTTTTTTTTTTTTTGGAAAAATGGCAATGCCACTATATTGAATGATATAAATTATACACTCCGTCAAAAGGAGCTCAAGGGGGAAAGAAGCAGGGAAGAAAACTCCCCATCCCCACCCCTAGATGTGTTATCCAAAGTGTTACAAAATAGTCCATTCAAACTAGCATTACAACCATAATTTTTTGAACCCTATCAACTAAAGACTGAATAGGAAACATATACCAGAGATCAAGGATAACTTTAAGAAACCCCCTTTTAGGAAAAAGTGTAAAATCATGGCGAATTGTACATTATTTTAGGGGGGAATTTTTTTTAATGTAGGCAATTTTTTTTTTCAAATCCACGATTTTTCATAGTTTGTATTGGTGATTTTTTCCCTGCCGAATGAAAATTTCATAAATTGCTAGCGAATAATTTTCTTTTGAAGTAAAAAATTATAATATATGAGGCGAATGATATTGTTTTGAAGGGAAAATAAATAATTGTATTAGAGAATTTTATGTACCGTTTAAAAATTTATTTATTTTATTGTCTAATCGTTTGTTAATTATGGGAAAAAAATATTTTATTGGCGATTTCCAAAAGATGGGACATAACACGGACACGTAACCTAACCTAACATACATAGTCATACATTATTTTATAATGTTAAATGTATTATTTGAGACCATCTAATGATCCAAGATCAATGGCTGAAGTTTAATTTCGGCCCCAATTTCTTGAAGGAAACAGAGTTGTCGAGGAAGTCACCAGAATGTTGACATGTAGCAAATTAGGGTTGTCAACTTGCCTGCAGAATACAGTGTACACATGTTGGTATTGATAATCATGGTCCTATTACTATAGTGCAATTTGTAACCTCTTAACTCGGTAAGAAATAAATGCCTTGTTAGTGACAAGTGACATTCTTTAGCTATCACGCACCACTTCCAAATTTGTACTGGTGATCTAACTGATTTATGATAGTTTTGCATTTATGGGAAAGATTTACTGCCAGATATGAAAGTTAAAGGACAAAATTTTAATTTCTCTCACACATGCATTTAAGGGAAAGATTTACATGAAAGATTTAGAGGTATATTAAGGACAATGGATTTAATACTATTAAAGATAAAATAATTTATTGCTAAGTAACAATCAAGGATTGAAGGGCTATTTATAGATGATCTAGCTTCATTATTCATCAATTCGTCTTTGGCCTTTGCTAGATAATTTGTTTGTTTAGGGTCTGCAGTCTGCACTCTACAAATAATTTGTTTTTAAGTTTTCTAAAGTTCTACTTTTTTAGATGGACACTCCAATTAGGCTTAGATGCACATCTGAGGAGGCCCAGAAGGCCTTTCTGGGTTCCTTTTATGATGAAACCTTAGAATCTATTTGTAAGGAGGGTGGGCTTTTTGTAATAGAGGCTATGAAAATGGTGATGGGCCTAGAGTTTTTGAACAATGAAAATAGGCACCGGGTCAACATGGACATTACGTCCCATTTTTTGACATCTCTTCTCAACCTTAGAGGAGAAAAGGTGGACATGTTAATGCTGCTGAGGAGGGTTTTTAAAGAAGAATAGCTGGGGGACAACGTTAATGTTTTTGTGTTCGCAAAAATAGGGATGGGGATCCGTTGGGAAAGTGAAATACCCAAGCTTCTCCTCCCAAGCTAGAATGTGGCCATGCAACCTTTTCTGTTGTGCCTGACTACTGGGTAGTTGAAGCGCCATAGGAAATGGGCACTGATTGCCAGGGATTTTCTTTGTAAGTGGTTTGTGCTTGATGAAGAAGAGGTTCAGGCGGGACAATATGAGTGGCTCGATGAATTCTCGTAGTTAATCCTCTCTGTAGAATTCTACTTAGATGGAGCTGAAGGACAAAATCACCAGTGGAATACTAGTGATTTTTTTGATAAAAACATACCTCGTTTAAGGGTTTTTTTGTTTATAGTAGGTTTCTCTTTGTAGTATTGTACTAGAAGTTGACAATGTAATTATAATTTTATTAAAAAGTACAATGAAAATTTCACAAGCTTTAGCTCATTTCAATTTGTGTTTTATGGGTACAAAAAATGGTTTTTAGACTTCTCTATCACTATGATTGCAATATTTTAATTAGTTGCTTTGTCTATGTATTTGACATGTATGATGTAACTTGTAAGTATGTTTCAGTAGAAATAAGGAAATGTTCAAATAATTCTGATGGTATTTCCATTTTTAAATCTGAATATTTAAAATGTATCACAGTAGTACAATGTAGATAGTTGTAGTTAATATGAAAGATTTACAAAATTTTGAAGGATAAATGGATTAATAAGGTTTGAGAAAGAATTTATGGTTTTGTAATTATAATGTATGAGAATTATATGTGATTATAATTATCAATGTTAAAGTTATAATCAATAAAAAATATCATTTTAACATTAAGTATACTATATAATCAATTTGAAGGACAAATGAATTAATAAGGTTAGAGAAATAATTTATGGTTTTCTAATTATAAGGTATGAGAATTATATGTGATTATAATTATCAACGTTAAAGTTATAAGATCAATAAAAAATATCAATTTAACTTTAAGTATACTATATAATCAATAAAAAATATTAGTTTAACTCATGTTTTGGAGAATTGTTACTATTCAGTTAAATAACTTTAAATGTTATTAACTTATTATTCATTATTAATTAATATCTATAAAGGAAATAATAATAGTATAACATTTAACAATGTCCATTTCAAATAACTACCGTTGGATGAGCATAGATCGATGATGTACAATGGACTTCAGGATGAAAGGGAAAACAACCCCATCTTATCAAACTCATTCTAGAATCATGACATGTGTCACTAAACACGTTCCACTCACAGTCTCGCGTGGTATACCAACAATGTCATTTCAATTTGATGATGACATGACATGTTTGACTTGTGAGATGAGTCAGATTGACTAGGTGAGTTAATGGGACCCATGGGGCCACCACACCACTTAGTGCACTCCCAAGATAGTGACTAACAATGACATAATGACCGTTGGATGATTGTAGATCAATGACCAAAGTTGTATTTCAGGCCAAAAGGAAAAAGAAACCTCATCTTTTCAAACCCATTCTGGAATCATGACAGGTGTCACTAAACACGTAACACGTTCCACTCGCAATCTTGCACGGTCTACGAACAATGTTATTTAATGATGACATGACATGTCTGACTTGTGAGGTGAGTCAACCATCAGGTGACTAGGTGAGTTAATGGGAACCACGGGGCCACCACACCAGATAGTGACTAACACTAACATTATGACTACTAGATGATTGTAGATCAACGACCGAAGCTATATTTCAGCCGAAAGGGAAAAGAAAACCCATTTTGGATTCATGACGAGTGTCTAGTTGTCCACCAACATGGTCAGTGATAGTGACAAGTGTGACGACTATAGATTGTACAATTTTGGTGCTTTAAGTTTCACTTTGCAATCTAAATTTTCATTTATAAGTATAAGTAGTTTGCAGATTTAGAAAGGGGTTACAACTTACGGATTCTTAATTTCTAGGTTGAGGATTGAGGTCTGAGGAAAGCAACAGTCTCTCAGCTCTCTTCCCAGTCATATTCTACAAAAATCAAAACTAAGGGCAATGGGTAACTACTAAAATCCTGAACACCTATGTCCTGCATTTTAAATGTTTTAAATCTCTTGATTTATAACTTTACTATTTATATTATATAAAAAAAATTAGTCTGTTAGGGTTTAATTTTGAATCACCCCTGTAAATTGTAGGCTTGTAGGTGTGTATAAATATTTGAATTTTCCTACGAGTAAATAGTGATACCGGTTACCAACTTACCACGATGGGAAAAACAAATACCAAGAGTAAGACTATGAGTAAAAGGCCAAGTCAGATAATAGAATTCCACAATCTGCTTAATACACCAGGTTTCACTGATTTATTCTATGATATTTATGATCCTGTTATTCATGGAAATAAGGGAATAATGGAAATTTGATTTGCACTTGAAAACAAGTGGAATGATCTAAATAAGGGTTCAAAATTTTATTCATTTAACCCCATGGTAAATGCAACTGCAAATAAAATTGGACTGTTGGTTGCTGGGTTGGCACACATGGTGTTACCTCAAGTATTCCCTTGCCTAGAAATTGTCATGGTCTGCACTAAAAATTATGATAAAAATAGAAAAGGAATTGTGAATAAAAATACTCAAGAGGAATTTTTATCCATAATCGAGAGTGAATTTGCTAGTCTGTTGAACCTAGAGTTTGAACAACAAAACTCAAACATGCACATTGACCTGGAAAAGCTAGCAGAGGATTATGAAAATTTAGATGCAACATAGAGAGATTCTTATATAAGAGGAATAACAAGTGGTTCTAGTTCGAGTCCAGATCATAAGCCTCCTTATGATTATGAAATTTTTGTGCCATGGGCACAAGACAATATTTCCTTGCTAGCATTTTGCTTGGGATTGGATAGTAACAAACAAGTGGGTGCCAAGATTCTTTAAATGCTTTTTCATATTCATTTTGAAAAAGAACCAGTAAAATATTGTTTTATTGAGCACATTGTTCATTGCATGCAAGATCAATTACTAATGATTCAAAGAGGTTCAAAGAAGACATTTAGATTCACAACCTACTTGTGCTATCTTTTTCTTAGCAAAGCATCATGCAATATTTCAGACAAACAAACTTTGCAGTCAGGGCCAAAATCCAATATATGAGTGGACACCTCAGATAAGGATGATTGATAATTGAAGAACTACAACAATTTTGTAGACTTCTTTTTGGCACCAATGTACCATAAAATTACAAGCACTCAAATGCCTAGATTGCCTGTTACTTGTAGAAATTGCATTCAAATCAGAAGTCAAATACAATTGGTTGACTGGTACTTAATGGAAGAGTACAATGTATTAAGGTTTTATGATTCAGTGGTAGAACCCTACAAACTTCCAATATATGTAACAGAGAGGGTATTTGCATTGGAATATGTATGAAATATGGAGAGCACAAATGTACTCTTTAATGGTCAGCAAAAGAAAATGATATTTCCTTCCTTGCCTTTCTCCTTTGGAGGGTTCACATTTGAGAGAAGAGGATTCAAAGTGGCAGAAGCCTTTTTTTTTCAATTTTTCACTTTGATGTTGACAGTCACTAGCAGTATGATCCACTCAACATGATTGGAACAAAGATTAGAGAGAATGGGAACTCTGCAAGCAAATATCAACATGAAAGTATGCCATTGATTGAAAAATTTAAAAAAATGGAGTCCTGGGATGAGGTAAAAAAAGAGATGGAGAAATATGATGCTGAAAATAATATGTCAATATAGGAATTGTCATCACAAATAATGGCATTGCACAAACAAAAAGGAAAAGTGCAGGCCATGACATCGTCCAATTTCTACCAGATAGCTGCTCAACCATCTACAAAATCTATTCCAAAAGAGCTATTGGATGAATGTATGGATGATAATTGGACTTGAGCCAAAATTTTTGATTTTTGGGAAATGAGGAAGAATCTCAGCGAGCCAAAGACCTCTGCATATCTTTATGAGGTGGAAGAGGATACAATGTTTAGAAAATTATGGAATAAGGAGCATCCAGTTGAAGAATAGCATGACGATGATGATGACTATGAAAAGGATTCTTTGAATCCCACATCTAGTGTGAATCCCACATCCAGTACAATATATTCAATTAGTATAGGAGTTGATGAGTTCACAAAACTTTAATTTACCAAAGGGGTAGATATTGTAGAAAAAATGGGCTACCCAAGTTTTGGTGGTCTGGGTCTTAGTGGACAAGGGGTTCGGTCTGCACCTGACCTAGTAGCTCCACCAAAACATGGTGAGAAACTAGGCCTTGGGCTTGGAATTCAATCATCATATTCATCAACTCAATCAATTCCATTTGTTCTAGCTTCAAATACAGTTCCACCTGTTCTAAGCACTTAGATTCAATCTGAATCAATTACCACTCCCACAGCTATGGATATCATGGGTACAACTACAACTGGTGGTCCAAAAAGGACATCATGGATAGACATGAAAACATTGGTTCCCAGATATCAAGGAAGTGTAAATAAGAAAAAGGTTATGACAAGTAGTAGTACAATAATGACTATGGTGATTGTGAGTCCAATAATTGCCCAACCTTCAGGACAAAACCCTTAGAACAGTCCAAAAAATCCACTTGTAATGGGTCAGGGTGTTGCTAATCTTCATGGTAGAATTAGTAGAACCACATGCAACATAGGTGGAAGCTCGTACATCAGTGCAAGTGCTATTTCACCATTCAAACATTCAATTGTGTCACAAAACCCTGATTTCCATTACAATGATTTTGTAACTAACTATGAACAATAAAAAAAAAAGAATAGAAAAAATAGTAAGATAATGAAGATGGAAGTAGTTGTTGTAGCTCATGATGCAGAACCTGCATCCAACTGGTTATTTACCACATATGACCCAAATAAAGATATGATGGAATTCATGGTTGTTATGCCCCTAGTTAGAGATAACAATCCACCAGAGAGTCAGTTAGATCCATCTCAATTTCAAGTTAGCACCCTCCAAATGGATTTATCCAAAATTAAAAATGTGGACAAGATAAATGTGTCAAAAATGACCAACCAAGTGGTCTATAGTTCAGTGATGAAGTTGGAGAGAGAGGAAGGAAAGATTCAGGGCACAATAGATAAGTTAAAGGCAAACCTGGCAAATGTAAAGGCAAATGAGAAAGCAACAGAAAATAGGTGCAAAGAATTAAAGAGAAGGATAAAAAAATCATCCTCTAAAGAAGCAATTGGACAACAAGAACATATGGACGCAGAAATGAAAACTCTTAGGGAACAATTGGAACAGAGTGAAAAAAAACTTGAGGATGAAAAAGCCTCTTCATTAAGTTTATACAAAAACTTGGAGAATGCAAGACAGAAAAACAATAACTTAAAGAAAGAATTGGAGAATGAGAGGGTAAAAACAAAATAGTGGGAAGAGAAAGTAGAGAAAATAAAACAACATAGTGAACACCAGTTCTGAGAAATGAGAGAAGACCTAAAGAAGGCAAATAATACAATTAAAAATTATGAAAATAGCTTGAATGACCATGTAAATAATACAGTCAAGAAAATACAAAAATTCTTCTGGGGGAAAATAAAGATGTCTAGTGATAGGTTGTGTGATTGGTTTGAACTAAATGAAACTCTTACAGATGTTTTTGGAAAGCTGAAAGAGAACATTGAGAAGAACAAAAGTTTTTGTCAGAGACAGAAAAATGAAAAGCAGATTATGCAAGAAATCAACAGAACCAGTGATAGGCATTTGGCAAGCAAGGGAATTCAGGACCGCATTGGTGCAACAATAAAGGCAACCTCTATTTTTAAAAAATGCTAGAAACTAATAGAAGTAGAAGAAACTCTTGTCTTATTCAGGCCAAAGCTTGCCAATATGAATAGTAAAAAAACCAAATTGATATCTCTTGGTTTGTCGAGTCCTAGTCGTGATTACTCATCAACGAATTTCATTGGAAGAGAAGCTTACAAAAAAAAAGTTGGAGGACACAATGACGTCTGATTTAGGAAACCTTCCTCAAGAAAGAACTCATGAAGGCATTGCAAAGTGCATCAAAACATTCACAAATTTGAATGTAGTAATGGAAGGAACATTGCTTTCAACTCACTATTCTAAGTATGGATGGTTGATGAGGTTGCAGGTCATTTACTATAACATCACAAATTTTTCCCTTCCAACTGATGAAGAATGGAGCATACTAAAGAAACTGATAGAATCATCTTGATCTCATCAATCATAGTATGTGAAAGTAATTTTAGTTTCAATCATCTCTATATCTTTAGTATATATCTTTGATATTATCCTAAATACTAGAGCCTAGAATTGAGTTTAAAGTAACAAGTTTGAGCTTTGTTTTTTGAACAGGATCAATGTTGCAGTCTTGCAGATGCTATTGCCAATGCTAATTTACTAAACTGGTCTGTCAAATGCAGAAATGTACAACTAAAGTTGTAGAGATGTTGTAGACTTGTAGTTGTCTTACTAATTTATATTTTGAGACTTCACATTAGGAAAATCGACCTGAAGCTGTTGTTGCTCCCTTGTTTCTATAAAAGGGAATTCAGGGTCATTAGCTTAGGGTAATGAAATTAAAATTGGGCAATGTGCCAAATTGCCAATGGGTATTGAGTCATTGACTTTTGTAAACAGAACCACAGAGTTGTGTTCTTACTAGTATTAATAAATGAATTGTTACATTGTATCATATTTGTAATTAAATTAATGAGAATCAGTATTTCTAACTCTAAGAATTGTAACATATGAATTTCTATGTTGTCAAAAAAATAATGAAAAATCTACAAGAATTGTACCATATGAGCTTAATAATGCAAATGAAAACCATTATTAATTGTGGAATTGAATCTTGAATCTTAATGATATTATCAACCACATTCATGTTTTTGACATTAGAATATGCTATTATGCATGATTGATGATGAGATATAGAAACTGACAGTAGAATTCAGGAAAAAGTTTAATAAATACCTAGGACCTGCTACTTCTACAATGGTTCAAGTTCAAGTTGCCACATCTATCATTATTGAGATCATAAGATTCATCACCATCAACTTCATAGCTTCCTTAGTTCTTCAATATGTTTTATTCACTCTACATACCTCCGCTTAACTGATGTTCATCTCTAGCAGTACCAGTACTAGTACATGATTCAATGACATCACTATCTCTAGAATTCCCAGTCCCACTTTGGTTTGAAATGTTTCCCAATCCTCTTCTCTAATATTTCTTCCTCCATAATTTTAGTGCCCTTTCGTAAGGAAAAGTATTGACTTCATACCTGGATTTATACAACCTCAAGCAATTTTCTAGATTCTTGTCTAGTTTTTTTCTTAGCTTTTACTTTAGGAATCCCAAAGCATTGAAAACTCTCTCATCCTCCACTAACCCCAATATCATGGTCAGGCATAAATCAACAATCTTTAAATATTCTAATATTGAATCAATCAACATTTTGCTCTTAGCTATATTTTTCCAAAGCCTTGATACCGATCCATCTTCACGAGGGTTCTACATAATATTATATTGTTCCCTCATTGTTATTGAAAAATGACTTGATTTCTCTCTCAAACAATTTGCATCTAAAATTCCATTTAGAGTTACTCCATTTAACTCTTTGGTTTTGCAGGAATGATCTATCAAAGTTAGTAGCTTAGTTTTAAAATCTTTTGGACTGTTCAAACTCCAATATCAAGGAAACAAAATAGCCATGGTTTAAAGTAGTTTGACTAGAGGGAATCTTTCTCTAATCTATGCGAAAAGATCAAAGGCAACGTGCTTCATAGAAGCTATTATATAGACTCAACGATCTTGGTAAAGTCTTCCCCGATCTTGGTAAAGTCTTCCCTTTTAATACTTGATACTCACCTCCTGGGGTTCTTTCCTAGTTCCTCGGACTTGATCCTAGAAAAGTAGTGTATTTGTATCTCAACTCTACAAACTTCTGCACATAACTCTCCATTTGCACCGATTTTTAAAAAGTTATCAGGATTTTCCAAATCTATGATTTTCAGCTAGCTTGCAAATTTTACATAATCGACACAAGATTGATAGAGATTATCGAGCATCACACATGTCAATTACGCAACATGATATATTCTACAATATACATAACTCTTTACTGGGCCTTTTTCATTAAATTTCTCATTTCCTCAAGCATGGGGAGAAGACCTGCTAATGTTAAGAGTGTCTCTACATTACTTAACATTGCTAGTAGCATAGGAAATTTTGGTTTCCCTGCTTCGTCACGACTTGAGTTCATTAGACAAGCAACGATTGATATTCTAAAAAAACTCAATGTGCTGGTCCATCCAAAGAGATCCATCTGGTATCATTATCCTTAAGAAGCTTGTTCCCATCAGTTAGTCCTTTGGTGAAGTGTTGAAATTCCCTCAATCATTTCAGACTTTGACAAAATTATTGATAGAGATCTTTGATTAAAAATTCATTTTTTTTTACTAGAACATGCTTGTTGACAACTCCAAAAGCTAGATTCATTCTGTGGGCCACGTAGTGAATGGGAGTAACGTAGGGTGCACAAGAAGATTGTATCTTTGTGCAAAGACCACCCCTGTGGCCTTGCATTACTGAAGCTCCATCCGCTCCAACACACACCAAATTTTGGGCAATAATCATGTCATTTATACCTCCATATTCAATTAGAGAATTCTTTACTAGTTCAAATAAATTTTTCGCTATCACATTATCCTTCATTTTAGCAACAGTTAGTAGATGAGGTTGATGAACAAAATTGTGTATAGTATAAACATGCATGCATACCCAGGAAGTATTGTCTACTACTGTAACCTCATCTAAAGACAATGCAATAAAATTTGACTCTCTAATTTTTGCCTTCAGATTCTATTTTTCAACCTCGGCAAGACAACTTGCCCATTCCCATCCACTGTTGATTGACCAGTGACTATTAGGATAGTTACGAACTTTCAGAAAGTGTAATAAAGTACTCAATGATGGGTAGTCTGTCATAGGATGCCCTCTTCTCAAAATATTAAACAAAACACTTAACTAAACATCTTTTGCAATTAGTTTTACTTCCAATTCTTTTCCAAAACAAGCTTCAATAGAGCCTTTAACTTCACCAGGCTTCGTCTTTATATTATGTTGAAATTCATATAATTCTACATTCCTAACATGCTGAGATTCCTCCTTTTTTTTCCATCTTATCACTGATTTTTGAACTCTATCTATGGTTTTCTTTTCGTAAACTTTACCCATATGCTTCTCTATGGTGTTAATTTTTAGCTGCAACCTCTTTTCCTTCTTATTTATCTAGCTGCAAATCTTACATCTGCATTCTACTAGAGACTCCCCTTCAATTGGATTGTCCACTGGTTCAATGAATGGATACTTTGACACCCATTCTACTTGAAAATTTCTTGATAGATCTCACATCCTATGATTGTTTGATTTGTATTTTATTTTCTTCTTCCCTACACCATCATCTTCTCTGACATTCTCAGTCTCATCCAAGTTGATTATATCATTATGGCTACTCTGGGTATTTAACTAAAAATATTCTTCAAGTTTATCATGATCTAAGATATTAGGTTCATTGACTTCTTCAATATGTCATGTAGGTTCAGGTTGTGAATCTTGAAAATCTTCTTGTGATGAAGTAGCTTCCTGATTTTGGCCAGAAACATTTCCAACACCATGACCAAAGTATGATGATAAGGTTCTATGTTTTGTTGGCCCCTCTTGGCTTTCCCCATATGTCGGAGCCTTACCCTTATTCTTGTTTGACATATCGATTCTTCAACGAAATAAAGGCTACCAACCTACCAGTGAAAAAAAAATGTTTACTTGTTGAAGAAGTGACAAATGACAATAGAACTATAATATACAATGTTTACATAGTTGCAGAATAAAAATCACTTACCTTTGCCTCAAATTCAATTGCAGTTGCGACTCGCCAAAGTAGTCAAGACTCAATAGTCTAAACTTCGCTATCGATCAAATTGAAATCATCCAAATTATGTACAATAACACTGATCTATGAATGTATTTATACTAATCTTTTTTGGTGAATTGGGTGGGAGGTATTAGGTCGGTGTCCAAATATTTGGCAAAGCTCGCATAATTATAACACATCTTGTGTTATCTCCTAGGGAATTATGGGTCATCCAATACCTTAGTATGATTAATAAAGTTGGTGAAAATCCATCAGTTTGAGACACGCGTCCGTAAAATGGCTGGCAAAGTTGGGGCCACCTAAATATATATATATATATATATATATATATATATATATATATATATATATATATATATATATATATATATATATATATATATATATATATATATATATATATATATATATATATATATATATATATATATATATATATATATATATATATATATATATATATATAAAACTATTGGCAAATATAGGCCATCCATTTGGGGCCGCTTTGAAATTATAGGCAAATGTTTAAAATATATCATGCCCAAAAATTATATGCCATTGGTGATAATGTGAAAGAAATGGACAAAATTAAATAAACTAATGGGCGATGGGCCCGGGCATTGGACCCAATTTTAATAAACCCAGGACGATAGGGTCAATCCCATATGTGAAATATATTCACCAAATTGTGGGATGCCGACATGCGACATTCACCAAATGGAGAATAATCACCACTAAATTTTTTACTACCAGAGATACCACAACCATACATGTCAATGATGCTTGAACAAACTTCCCTACCAACTCGAAGAAAAAGACCAAAATGCTACTAGCTATCTTCAATCTGTACAAAAAACAAGTTACTACCGCCATGTAGACACCTTCAAAAAACTACAATAGACCCACGGGCTGAACAAGAAGCGGGAGAAAAAACTACTGATATTAAGCTAGGTGCCTCACATCTTACCTTTACCCTTGCTTGGAGCACACCCATTTTTGGATGCCCAAGATGATATATCCATATTGCATACAGATTGATGTAATATTACATTTTGATCATAGAACATCCCAAATTTTTGACATATGAGGTCCCTCGCACATATTACAATCGACATTCCTCCTTAAGAAAATCTAGAAATTTGTTTAGGTGTACTGGTATAAACTCTGATTCCCAATCTCCCTTAGGCCCATCCACTCCTAGGTTGGCAAGCTAGTCAGTAAAACTATTTTCTTCCCTGTAATAGTGCGACAACATGTATGACAAGAAACGAGAGAGAAGCTTAACCACTTCTTGGAGAAAATATTAGATTTCCCAATTTACTATAGATTTGGTCGTTAAGGAGGATATAATCAAAAGGGAGTCTCCTTCAATGTGCAAGTTTGCAACACCTAATCTTAGGGCTAGCCTCACTCCACAAAGAATAGCCCTTGCCTCAGCCATGTTATTTGACCAATTTGGAAGCCTACAATGAGAAGCTACCAAGATGGATTTGTTTGCCCTTCTAATCATAAAACCTACACCTCATTTCTCGAGGTTCCCTTTACATGTGCCATCAAAGTTTAGTTTACAAAATTGGCAATCTGGAGGGGTCCATTTGATGTCTTTCCTGGCTTGTAGTTTAGGCATTTTCCCAAGAAGAACCCCTTTGAATGGGATAGATATGAGTTTCCACTTGTTTAGAATTGTATTATCAGAAGATTAAAATGGAGATGATAATGTCTTGACCTTTGAGAGATGTGAATTTACCAATTATGAAACATATTTCTCCACCAGTGTGCAGACCTAAGTCACTAATGCCTTTTGTTTTATGAAGATTCACTTGTTTCTCTCCCGCCATATGCACCACATAATTGTAGTTGGAATTACTTGCCAGATTAATGAGAAGAAAGACTCAGTATGTGGTAAAGGCCACTGCAGAAAAATCCCATGAAGTGTGGGATGAAGGGGGCCTTGCCACCCGAGCCTATTCTAAGTCCATTTCCATATTTCTTCAGCATAATCGCACCCTACCAAGAGGTGATTGGAAGCCTCTAGCTCTTTCCCACACATAAGACATGGGAAAGTGTTTGAGATGCTGAGGCATTTAAGGCATGTGCTACATAGGATCCTATCTTGAATGGCTAACCACACACAAACCCCAATTTTTGGAAGAATAGGATTGTGCCAAGAAAACTTTAGGATAGGATTAGAAGTATTAGCACTTGTAACTAATAATTTATACCCCTCTTTGACTGAGTACCTACCTTAGTTTATTTTAGTCCAAATCAGCTTGTCTGATGTGTCATTAATAGATAGGAAACTCTACCTAAGAATATCCTCCAACTCCCATCTCTCAAAAACATCAATGGGTAAGAGAGAGAGGTCCTTCCACTTAGCCTGATTTCTTGAATTAATAACCCAAGATAGTTGTGGAAGTATAATACCTCTTCTTTTTACAATGAAGTTCCAAATAACTGACCCCGAGGAAGGATTAAAAAGTGAAAAGATTCTATCTGGGTCATCTGAGTTAAGATATTTGCTCCTAATGAGCTTTTCCCATAAAAATTGTGAGCACTCATACATTTTCCATGATAAATTTGCGCCAAGGCTCAGGTTTCTTTCTAGAATTCTGTGGAATCCTAAGGCCCCAGAATCTTTGGTTTTTCATAATGTTTTCCAAGACACCAAAGGGACCTTCCTCTTGTCATCCATGTTACCATTCCAGATCAAATTTCTCAGGCATTTCGTTATGTTCTTCATTAGTCTTGGAGGGGCAAGAATAACTATCATGATGTAGTTGGGAATAGAGCCTTGGACAGATTTTGCCAATAGCATTCTATATATAATTTTTATATGGTTATATCTGTATTATATATATAAACATATATTTAGTTAGATGTATTTCTATATTTAATGTAAAGAAATATATAATTATACTAGAATGTATAAACATCTAAGAACCAATAAGTTAATATGATATGTGGGTGGCTGCAATAAGTTGAGTCCCACTTTTGGGCAAAAAGTGGAAGTGTTTTCTCCATTTTTCAAAATGTCTGTCAATTGATGTTGAAATTTGAGGTACTTAAAGATTGAATCTTGAAAAACTTCAAAAATATAAAGTTTAGTGCTCGGAGTCTACATTTCAAATATGTAATTTATTTCAATACCCACATGGTATAAATTGAATTTTAGTAGGCATGTTTAAAAAGAACTTTTTCAAAATGCATGTTTCAGGACCACACCTCACATGTGTATGATCACCCTTTTTTGAAGAAAATGTATTTTTGTGAATCCTTTTGGGGAAAGGTACCTAAAACATTGAAGATTGATGAGAATATTTTATATTTTTTAATTGAATACTTTTTTTTTATTAATTCTTAATTGACTATAAAGTACATTTTCAAAACCTCTGATGTACGACCACCATAATTCAATGATAACTTCATTGTTTAAAAAAAATAATAATAATTTGAAGGAATGTAGATTGATGTCATATAACTCATTTTTCAAAAAATGTAAAATTAAAAAAGTTATTAAAATTTTAGTTAGCCTTAGTATTTCAAGTTTAGGTACCTCGTTGGCTTAATAAATATTGTAAAAATATTAAAATTTCTCATATCACTATAAAATTTATATTTTTTATAATATGCACAATAAGAACTAAAATGGGTTTTCATTTTATCAAAAAATTCATTCAGGAAGGTGTCCAAAAAATTATGGCAAGACATAAATTTTATAATGTAATGCCTTAGCCATATTTTTGTAGGGCCAAGCATAGGATTGGTCCCACCAAGCATGTCCCAAACCAAAAACCAAGCCAATAGGTACAGTTCCCCCTCATAGTTTTACAAAATGGGCACCCATTTTATGAAATTAAAAAATGAGTGTCCGTTTCATCTAAATAATAGGTGCCCATTTTATAAAGAGATGTTGCAGCCAAAAAATATGAATGTGGGCCTGATCTTAATGATTGACAAGCATTCAATCATTTTTTTAATGATTCGTACTACAAACAGAATATTTTGATTAACATTCTCATTTTTTGTCTTGTTTTGGATCTGACATGAAAAGAATCATTTGAACTTGAATCTTGGTGCAAAAATGGGATCAAAGAAATTCATAAAGAGGCTAAGGAAGGTTCTGACAACTAAGGAGGTTGCACCAAATAGAGAGGAGGCAAAATGACAATAGGAAAGAAGAGAAAGACTTCAAAACCTAAATAATGTTAGAGCATTGAGTTCAACAATTGTTTGAGAAGAGGAGGACAATGAAGACACCATGATCGATGCAAAGGTCAAAGAAGAAAATTCAGTGCATCTTCTAATCCAGTATTGGATATAGGTATGTCTTCACATCCAAATGTAACTTATTCTGATAAAGAAGTTCATCATTTTCTAGAAGCAGGTTACAATATAACTGATTTAAATTTTATTCCCAAAAATAGAGTAACAAATTTAATTGCACATCAACTTCCACAAAAGATTAATGTTAATCATAATGATAAAGGGACTGAAAGTCAAACTGTGATTGAAACTGAAAATCAAACACCAATTCAAATTGAAATCAACAATGTGGATGTAGACATAGAAACACCGATTAAGAAAGAAACTCCTTTGAATGATAATGAAATGAATGAACAGTTTCAAATAAAAAGTGATGTGCTAGACAATCTGTGGTTTGGTTTCATGGAGACATATTAGGACACACATGACCAAATTGTTTAGACAATTTTTTTATAATAAGAAATTTGGGTTTCAATGTCAATTAATATTATAATTAATTAAAATGTCTAAAATGCGAAAAGTGATGAAGACGTTAGGCATTTATGTGAAATCCAAGAAGAAGGATGAGTCTCTAAAACAAGTTGTATCAATTGTTTCTAGTGCCTTTGACACAATTGGAAAGAAAAGTCATTCTAAAGATAGTAATACAGGACAACGAGAAATAACAACAGATTTAGTAAACAAAACTACTACTGATAAAAGAATGATTTTAAACATAAGTGGATATCTTAATATTCATCATAAAGCTTTAAAAAGATTTTTAAAGAGAATATTTAACTTTGAAAGTGATCTGACAAACCATTTATGGACCTTTAGTGGTAGACTCTTGAGGTCTGACATGAAACTTACTAAACTTTGATTGAAATTTTTTGGCACAATAATACAAGAGTATCCATTAATGCCAGAGATGTTCTTAAATTAGGAGTCAGTTCAAAAGTTTGTGATCCACATCTAAAACACCTTTTGGATATCACTCAAACTGAATTCTATAAAAAAAATTATGGATGATAAGGTGTTAACTATTAGTATTAGTCAAAGATCTTTCAAAAAATGTAAACCATAGTATGTAAGGATTAACAAGGAAAGAATCAACTGTTATTACAAAAATCATGTTCAATTTCATTATCATTATAATATTTTTTGATCTATACGTTCTAATATGCATACTAATGAAATGTTGCAGGAATGTGGTATAAATATACCACCTCAAAATATAAAGGAGTTTATATTAAATTTGTTTTGTAACCCACCTAATGAGAAATTTTATCTTTTGAATGCATGTGTTTTTGATGTATGTGATGTATGTGGCAATCTTACATTATAGATGAATATTTGTATGAAAATATTTTAATTAATTTTGGACGAAAATTAGTTGATGTACAAAGATTTAAAACTGTTGAGTATCCATTGAAGGATGGAAAGGTTGGAAATTGGTGCGATCTAATAATTGAAAAAGTTAGTGTTCATACTTTTATGAATGAATTCAAGAGTAAGGTCGTACCTAAATATGTGAAACACTCAAAATTCTAGATGACTTGATGGACAATTTTGCATATGCAAGAATACATTTCCAATTGGTAGTATACTTTCAGTCATTGAGTTTGCAGAGAAATACACACTTGCACCACAAGATGAGATCCAACCACTATATTATAATTCAGTGAAAGTAATAATTTTTTTTCTTATTATCTATAAGAATGCACCTGATAGTACAGAAGAGGATCCAAAAATATTGAGAGATTACCATTTCTATATGAGTGATAATAAATTACACTAATAAAAATTTGTCCAATATTTCTTTAAGACCTTTTATGAAAATTTAAGGGAGAGAGAAATTCATATAGCACAACATCTAATATGGTCAGATAATTGCATAGGGCAATTCAAGAATGTTAGAATATTTTATTGGTTGAGTAGGACACATAAGAAAATAAATATCCAACATATCTGGAGTTTTTTGAGGGTAGACATGGGAAGGGAGAACATGATGGTGTCGATGCATGTGTTAAGAGAGCCCTTTGTAGAGAGAAACACAAATTTGAGGAAAAATCAAAATTTAAAGATGCACGTGTAATTGTTGAATGGTGTAAAACAAGTTTCTCTATAGGATCAAGTCAAAACTCTACAATTAGATATTTTTTCTGGCTAGTTGAAGAGAAGAATATCCTTTTAAGATATGATTGTGATTCAATTAGTGGATTGGCTAAATGACATTCATTTAGGAGTTCTAATTCTAACAATTGGACTATATGGACTAGGGAGCTTGCATGTTTTTGTCAATTTTGTGTTGCAGGTGAATGGGAAGAATGCGAGAATAAAAAATGGGTTGAAGAATGGAAATAAAAATCCTTAACACCTAGTGAGACACAAGATGAAGATGATATAATAAATGGAGACCTTGATCATGCCTTTGCATCAAAATATTATGATAGTATTTTAGACCTCACACAACTTGGTAATTTAATTCAATTTATTGTAAAACTTTAAATTATATTAGTTACATGTGCATGTCATATAATTTATGATTATATTTGAATTATAAACCTTTAAACAATTTTTATTTGTACATGTACTTAATTTTGTTTTGTAGGGCATGTGTATGTTGTTGTTGCACCTAAGGATAATAAAGAGGAGAGAGAGTATTGGTTAGCTTGATGTTTAGAACCTAAGAAAAAGTGATATGCCATCAAGTAGATGATGATGATTTTCAGTATCCAATCAAGTCTATTGTGGTAGTTGGTACATGGCTATGAAAATACCTAACAAGGAATGGTTTACCAGATTTTGAAGACTACGAATTAGAAAAGAAGATTATGCACTATTCCCATTTGGTAGTGGCAACAAATATCAAATTGGAAAGATACAAAGGTAGACTTGCTAATAAAATATTTTGGACACTTTCAATGGAAGAGCATGAAGAAAATCATATATAGATGTATTGTAGAAGAGAGAGGATGCTGATGGTAGATCAGGTTGAATCAAATTTATACATGTAAGTTTTTGTTCAATTTGTCTTATTTTTATATGTTTTTCTATATAAATATCTATATCTTCTTTCAAGTATCATATAATATATAATTTAGAGATATAGATTTGAAATAAATTAAAATTGACTTTAAATGAATTTTACATTTAAATACATACATATAAATTCTAACATTTCAACATTTATTTTTATGATGAAGGATGTCTGGAAGAACATAGACATGAACTATTTATGCAGTACAATGCACACTTGTATTCGTCAAATTTTGGTTTTGTAAAAAGTTCATGAACTCACTTTTATTCATCCAATTTTGTTTTAAATATTTAAGTTAAATTCATATTTGTATTCACCAAATTTTTTTTCTAAATATTAAACTATGCACATTGGTCAGATTATGTTCACTTAATAGATTATGATAGATTTATTTGTGCATCCATATTCATTGTTCAAATTAATAGATCTCATTATTAGATAGATGGTTTTTAATAGTTAATCAATGTCAATAAATTACTTGTAACATTGATATTGTTCTTGTCAATTACATGAATTAATAGATCTCATTATTATCTATAGATGGTTTTTTTATAGTTAATCAAAGTCAATATTACTTGTAACATTGATATTGTTCTTGTCAATTACATGTATTAATAGATCTCATTTTTTTTGATTAATTAAAATAGGTTTTACAGGGATCCTGAAACCCACATCAGTATTAGGTCAAAAGAAAGGCATGAAAAACAAGCATAGAAAAGTAGTTCAGAGTTGCTAGGAACAGGCCACTACAGGGCTGAGCAAGAAAAAACAAAGTAAATTAAAGCAAGGAAAACAAGAAGAGCACCATAACATGGTATGCCAAGCTCCTGTGCATGACAACTGCATTACTTTTGAGGGCCTCCATCAGTTGAACAATGTCTTTCATGTTCTAAACTTGGGAGCCTTGAGGATCAATTTTCTCCCTGTTCTTCCTGATTCTAGCCCTGTTTTTTTTACCTGGTCCTTCAGTGGGCTCCTTCTCCTTCATAGTCCTCTGCTTAGTCTTGGAATCCATTTTTTCTTCCATCTTTTTGATGAGCAGCTTCAGGTTCTTGATGAACATTTTGAGGATTTTAAAATTTTTCTCTGCCACACCCTTAAGGGTTTTTTCTAGGCTTATCATTTTGGATTCCAGGTGCAGGACCTTGGTTTCTAGGCTTAGCTTTTTCTCTGTGGTCTTATCCTTGTTGTTTGAGCCTTGTATTTTTTCTTTGAGGTCCTCAATCTCGTGGTAGAGCCATTTGAAAGATTTGAACTGATCCAACATGTTGTTCTTGGTATTGTTGAGGAAATCCATGTCCATTTTCCTGGCTTTATCACTAAGTACAACTAGTGTAGGGTCTATCAATTCTTCCTTATGGACTTTTCCTTTATTTTCCTCTAGAATATGGGGATAGATGGCCTCCCTAATTATTCCCATTCACACTGTGTTGATATTGAAATTTCTCTAGACCTTTTTGCCTCTCCTAGTATCTTGACTGTTATACTCCCCCCAGAGGCATCTTCAGTTTCATCTATCCTTATAGGTGACTGGTTAGTGCCCAGCTCTTCTTTATCTTCAGTAAAAGGGGCTTGATTCTTTGTATTAGTGCCTGTAGGGGACTGAGGAAGAAGGGTTTTCTCCTTGCTGATTATAAGATCAATCAACAGGCGGTCAGAGAGGTCCTGCAATGATTTGGGGATTTCCTCCTTGTCCCATTCCTGCATGATTGTAGATTCCAAATTGGGATTACCCACATCATCTTCTGTATCCATTTCTTTCTCCTTGTCATTTTACTCTTCCTATGAGTTAACCTCCTTCCTATCCTATTTTTTAGAGGGGTTTTCAATTTTGACAGCTTTCAAGGGGTGCTTCTTGGAGGGGGAACCCTTGTTCTATTTCTTGAATTCAACTTCCTCAATGTCATCTGAAGGATTGCCCATAGATGTGCCTGAAGGAACATAATCTAACCTAGAGTACTCACTGATAGCCTTTCTATCCCCAATTTCCCTACCTAGGATTTGGGTTTTAAAGAATTCATATAATAATAGAAGTAATCCTTCATGCAGGGCACGGTTAGCAATTTTCTTACCTCTAAAACTAGTGATATTCTTGTTCATAGAAGAGAAGAGATAATATGGAATGGAAATCTTAAGACCATACATAAAATCATAAAGCAAGATAAAATGATAGGTGTGGATTCTGTCAAATCTAGTATCCAGGGTGATATAGAAGATGAGGGCCTTTAGGACATACTGCCAGAGCATCTTCAAGCTCTCGAGAAGGTAGTAGGTTCCTGCTTTGACAATGGCATTCATCTCCTTGTCATCCATCACAAAATTTTTGACAGCAATGTCAGAAAGATTTTGGTCTCTGTAGAATTTTTTCTCAACGATGGGAATGCCAGTGACTATAGATATTACCTCCTTCATGACTATAAATGACTTTCCTTCAATCAACACCATCCCATCCTTCCAATTATTAACAAAGATTTTGGTTATATCCTTCTTGCAACCATGGAGTCATTCAATAAAAGTGGTGACATTCCCTTTTTGTAAGGCATTCAAGAATTTTGTTCACTTCTTCCATTTCACATTGTCACCCTTTGACTCCATTCTTAACCTTTCCCTAACCATGGATTTCATGATAGCTTTGGTATACCTCTGGTCCAACCAAAAATTGTTCTTGCCTTCTTTCTAACTTCAACAGAGCACTTTCTAGAAGATGGTTTTTTTGA